>CM077343.1:36972080-37472935 GCA_039655645.1 Ammopiptanthus mongolicus | reverse complement strand
ATTGTCAACAGGTGCTTACAAGTTCTGATTGTCAAGAACAATATCAGATCTCCTGCTTACAGAAGGAATTTCACTCAGATAGAGATTGATTCAGATCTCGACTTTTTCGGGAAACTTGTGGGTATTTATATTATCTTTCTAATAAAATTGAGATCACTTCATTTGGACGAGATTAACTCAAAATATGACGTTTCGGACTCTTGATTGTCGGCCGCAGACGCTTCACTTCAATCTTCAGTGTTTTTGTTTGGTAACTTTAGTACTTTCGTCTTTGTTCAGGCTTCTTTTCTCTTTCTTATGTTAGGGTTGCTGAAGCTTTTGTCTTCTTTTGTTGTGGACCTTGATGCTTCAGGACTTTATTGAAAAGGGTACCTCATTTTTTGGTCAAGCTTGGACTTTGAATATCTAAAACTTTATTCAAAATTACTTCTCCATCCTTCATAATGTTTTGTATTTTGAGTAGATGCTTGGTTGGCATCACCGGACGCTTCTTCAATGAGCTAAGACGTTTGGTTATCCACTGCGCACATTCACAAGGCCGTTTAACTCGTAGAATTCTGACCAGTTAGCGTATTATGCTTCCTTGACCCTCTTAACGGCCGAATTAGGATTCGCTGTCTTCATGAAACTTGTATATATGGATATTAGGTTTAATGAGACAACGGTTTCATCCAATTCAGACACCTATAGCGCAAGATATGGCCAGTAGATGCTACAAAGGTATGACTGTCAGGAACAGCATCACGTCATTAAATTTTGACAAAGAAAGAGATCGATTTCGCTCTCGACCTCTGCATGAGAGTTGCATATATTTCTCGGAGCCTTCTAACGACACAAATATCGATGCATTTTAACACATAAAGCTCCAGAAATTGTCAGAAGATGCTTACATGTTCTGATTGTCACGAACAGTATCACATCTCCAGCTTGAAGAAGGAATTGCACTCAGATAGAGATTGATTCAGATCTCGACTTCTTCGAAAAACTTGTGGGTATTTATCTTATCTTTCTAACAAAATAGAGATCATTTCATTTGGGCGAGATTAACTCAAAATAGGACGTTTCGGACTCTTGATTGTCGGCAGCAGACGCTTGACTTCAATCTTTAGTGTTTTTGTTTTGCAACTTTAGTACTTTCGTCTTTGTTCAGGCTTCTTTTCTCTTTCTTATGTTAGGGTTGCTGAAGCTTTTGTCTTCTTTTGTTGTGGACCTTGATGCTTCAGGACTTTATTGAAAAGGGTACCTCATTTTTTGGTCATGCTTGGACTTTGAATATCTAAAAACTTCATTCAAAATTACTTCTCCATCCTTCATAATGTTATGTATTCTGGGTAGATGCTTTGTTGGCATCACCGGACGCTTCTAAAATGAGCTAAGACGTTTGGTTATCCACTGCGCACATTCACAAGGCCCTTTAACTCGTAGAATTCTGACCCATTAGCGTATTATGCTTCCTTGACCCTCTTAACGGCCGAATTAGGTTTCGTTATCTTCATGAAACTTGTATATATGGATATTAGGTTTAATGAGACAAGGGTTTCATCCGACTCTGACACCTATTGCGCAAGATATGGCTAGTAGATGCTACAAAGGTATGACTGTCATGAACAGCATCACGTCACCAAATTACAAATACAATTTGACAAAGAAAGAGATCGATTTTGCTCTCGACCTCTGCATGAGAGTTGCATATATTTCTCTGAGCCTTCGAACGACACAAATATCGATGCATTTTAACAACTAAAGCTCCAGAAATTGTCAGAAGATGCTTACATGTTCTGATTGTCACGAACAGTATCACATCTCCAGCTTGAAGAAGGAATTGCACTCAGATAGAGATTAATTCAGATCTCGACTTCTTCGGAAAACTTGTGGGTATTTATCTTATCTTTCTAACAAAATTGAGATCAATTCATTTGGGCGAGATTAACTCAAAATAGGACGTTTCGGATTCTTGATTGTCGGCAGCAGACGCTTGACTTCAATCTTCAGTGTTTTTGATTTGCAACTTTAGTACTTTCGTCTTTGTTCAGACTTCTTTTCTCTTTCTTATGTTAGGGTTGCTGAAGCTTTTGTCTTCTTTTGTTGTGGACCTTGATGCTTCAGGACTTTATTGAAAAGGGTACCTCATTTTTTGGTCAAGCTTGGACTTTGAATATCTAAAAACTTTATTCAAAATTACTTTTCCATCCTTT
Organism: Ammopiptanthus mongolicus; assembly: GCA_039655645.1. Classification (NCBI taxonomy): domain Eukaryota; kingdom Viridiplantae; phylum Streptophyta; class Magnoliopsida; order Fabales; family Fabaceae; genus Ammopiptanthus; species Ammopiptanthus mongolicus. Next base: position 37,470,740 of record CM077343.1, on the reverse strand, counting down.
ATAATGTTTTGTATTTTGAGTAGATGCTTGGTTGGCATCACCGGACGCTTCTTAAATGAGCTAAGACGTTAGGTTATCGACTGCGCACATTCACAATGCCGTTTAACTCGTAGAATTCTGACCAGTTAGCGTATTATGCTTCCTTGACCCTTTAACGGCCGAATTAGGATTCGTTGTCTTCATGAAACTTGTATATATGGATATTAGGTTTAATGAGACAACGGTTTCATCCGATTCATACACCTATAGCGCAAGATATGGCCAGTAGATGCTACAAAGGTATGACTGTCAGGAACAGCATCACGTCATTAAATTTTGACAAAGAAAGTGATCGATTTCGCTCTCGACCTCTGCATGGGAGTTGCATATATTTCTCGGAGCCTTCGAACGACACAAATATCGATGCATTTTAACACCTAAAGCTCCAGAAATTGTCAGAAGATGCTTACATGTTCTGATTGTCAAGAACAGTATCACATCTCCAGCTTGAAGAAGGAATTGCACTCAGATAGAGATTGATTCAGATCTCGACTTCTTCGGAAAACTTGTGGGTATTTATCTTATCTTTCTAAAAAAATAAAGATCACTTCATTTGGACGAGATTAACTAAAAATATGACGTTTCGGACTCTTGATTGTCGGCAGCAGAAGCTTGACTTCAATCTTTAGTGTTTTTGTTTTGCAACTTCGTCTTTGTTCAGGCTTCTTTTCTCTTTCTTATTTAAGGTTGCTGAAGCTTTTGCCTTCTTTTGTTGTGTCCCTTGATGCTTCGAGACTTTATTGAAAAGGGTACCTCATTTTTTGGTCAAGCTTGGACTTTGAATATCTAAAAACTTCATTCAAAATTACTTCTCCATCCTTCATAATGTTTTGTATTCTGAGTAACGCTTGGTTGGCATCACTGGACACTTCTTAAATGAGCTAAGACGTTTGGTTATCCACTGCGCACATTCACAAGGCCGTTTAACTCGTAGAATTCTGACCAGTTAGCGTATTATGCTTCCTTGACCCTCTTAACGGCCGAATTAGGATTCGTTGTCATCATGAAACTTGTATATATGGATATTAGGTATAATTAGACAACGGTTTCATCCGATTCGGACAGCTATAGCGCCAGATATGGCCAGTAGATGCTACAAAGGTAGGACTCTCAAGAACGGCATCATGTCACCAAATTACGGATACAATTTGACAAAGAAAGAGATCGATTTCGCTCTCGACCTCTGCATGAGAGTTGCAGATATTTCTATGAGCCTTCAAACGATACCAATATCGATGCATTTAAACACCTAAAGCTCCAGAAATTGTCAGAAGATGCTTACATGTTCTGATTGTGACGAACAGTATCACATCTCCAGCTTGCAGAAGGAATTTCACTCAGATAGAGATTGATTCAGATCTCGACTTCTTCGAAAAATTTGTGAGTATTTATCTTATCTTTCTAAATAAATAGAGGTCACTTCATTTGGATGAGAGTAACTAAAAATACGACGTTTCGGACGCTTAATTGTTGGTAGCAGACGCTTGATTTCAATCTTCAGTGTTTTTGCTTTTGCAGCTTTAGCACTTTTATCTTTGTTCCGGCTTCTTTTCACTTTCTTCTGTTAGGGTTACTGGAGCTTTTCTTTTCTTTTATTATAGCTCTTGATGCTTCAGAACTTTATTGAAAAGGGTATCATATTTTTGGGTCAAGCTTGGACATTGAATATCTTAAAACTTCATTCAAAATTACTTCTCCATCCCTCATAATATTATGTATTCAAAGTAGACGCTTGGTTGGCTTCACCGGACGCTTCTTCAATGAGCTAAAACATTTGGTTATCCACTACGCACATTCACAAGGCCGTTTAACTCGTAGAATTCTGACCAGTTAGCGTACTATGCATCCTTGACCCTCTTAACGGTCGAATTAGGATTCGTTGTCTTCATGAAACTTGTATATATGGATATTAGATTTAATGAGACAACGGTTTCATCCGATTTGGACACCTATAGCGCAAGATATGGCCAGTAGATGCTACAAAGGTAGGACTCTCAGGAACGGCATCATGTCACCAAATTACGGATACAATTTGACAAAGAAAGAGATCGATTTCGCTCTCGACCTCTGCATGAGAGTTGCAGATATTTCTATGAGCCTTCAAACGATACCAATATCGATGCATTTAAACACCTAAAGCTCCAGAAATTGTCAGAAGATGCTTACATGTTCTGATTGTGACGAACAGTATCACATCTCCAGCTTGCAGAAGGAATTTCACTCAGATAGAGATTGATTCAGATCTCGACTTCTTCGGGAAACTTGTAGGTATTTATATTATCTTTCTAACAAAATAGAGATCACTTCATTTGGACGAGATTAACTCAAAATATGATGTTTCGGACTCTTGATTGTCGGCAGCAGACGCTTGACTTCAATCTTCGGTGTTTTTGTTTTGCAACTTTAGTACTTTCGTCTTTGTTCAGGCTTCTTTTCTCTTTCTTATGTTAGGGTTGCTGAAGCTTTTGTCTTCTTTTGTTGTGGACCTTGATGCTTCAGGACTTTATTGAAAAGGGTACCTCATTTTTTGGTCATGCTTGGACTTTGAATATCTAAAAACTTCATTCAAAATTACTTCTCCATCCTTCATAATGTTATGTATTCTGGGTAGACACTTCGTTGGCATCATCGGACGCTTCTTAAATGAGCTAAGGCATTTGGTTATCCACTGCGCACATTTACAAGGCTGTTTAACTCATAGAATTTTGACCAGTTAGCATATTATGCTTCCTTGACCCTCTTAACGGTCGAATTAGGAATCGATGTCCGCATGAAACTTGCATATATGGATATTAGGTTTATTGAGACAACGGTTTCATCCGATTCGGACACCTATAGCGCAAGATTTGGCCAGTAGATGCTACAAAGGCAGGACTCTCAGGAACAGCATCACATCACCAAATTACGGATACAATTTGACAAAGAAAGAGATCGATTTCGCTCTCGACCTCTGCATGAGAGCTGGAGATAATTCTCTGAGCCTTCGAACGATACCAATATCGATGTATTTTAACACCTAAAGCTCCAGAAATCGTCAACAGGTGCTTACATGTTCTGATTGTCACGAACAGTATCACATCTCCAGCTTGCAGAAGGAATTTCACTCAGATAGAGATTGCTTCAGATCTCAACTTCTTCGAAAAACTTGTTGGTATTTATCTTTTCTTTCTAAATAAATAGAGGTCACTTCATTTGGATGAGAGTAACTCAAAATACGACGTTTCGGACGCTTGATTGTCGGCAGCAGACGCTTGATTTCAATCTTCAGTGTTTTTGCTTTTGCAGCCTTAGCACTTTTGTTTTGGTTCCGGCTTCTTTTCTCTTTCTTCTGTTAGGGTTACTGAAGCTTTTGCCTTCTTTTATTGTCGTTCTTGATGCTTCAGAACTTTATTGAATAGGGTACCTCATTTTTTGGTCAAGCTTGGACATTGAATATCTTAAAACTTCATTCAAAATTACTTCTCCATCCTTCATAATGTTATGCATTCTGAGTAGACGCTTGGTTGGCTTCACCGGACGCATCTTCAATGAGCTAAAACGTTTGGTTATCCACTGCGCACATTCCAAGGCCGTTTAACTCGTAGAATTCTAACCAGTTAGCGTATTATGTTTCCTTGACCCTCTTAACGGCCGAATTAGGATTCGTTGTCTTCATGAAACTTGTATATATGGATATTAGGTTTAATGAGACAATGATTTCATCCGATTCGGACACCTATAGTGAAAGATATGACCAGTAGATGCTACAAAGGTAGGACTCTCAGGAACAGCATCACGTCAACAAATTACGGATACAATTTGGCAAAAAAAGAGATCCATTTCGCTCTTGACCTCTGCATGAGAGTTGCAAATATTTCTCTGAGCCTTCCAACGACACCAATATCGATGTATTTTAACACCTAAAGCTCCAGAAATCGTCAATAGGTGCTAACATGTACTGATTGTCAAGAACAATATCACATCTCAAGCTTGCAGAATGAATTTCACTCAGATAGAGATTGATTCAGATCTCGACTTCTTCGGGAAACTTGTGGGTATTTATATTATCTTTCTAACAAAATAGAGATCACTTCATTTGGACGAGATTAACTCAAAATATGATGTTTCGGACTCTTGATTGTCGGCAGCAGACGCTTGACTTCAATCTTCGGTGTTTTTGTTTTGCAACTTTAGTACTTTCGTCTTTGTTCAGGCTTCTTTTCTCTTTCTTATGTTAGGGTTGCTGAAGCTTTTGTCTTCTTTTGTTGTGGACCTTGATGCTTCAGGACTTTATTGAAAAGGGTACCTCATTTTTTGGTCATGCTTGGACTTTGAATATCTAAAAACTTCATTCAAAATTACTTCTCCATCCTTCATAATGTTATCTATTCTGGGTAGACGCTTCGTTGGCATCATCGGACGCTTCTTAAATGAGTTAAGGCATTTGGTTATCCACTGCGCACATTTACAAGGCTGTTTAACTCGTAGAATTTTGACCAGTTAGCATATTATTCTTCCTTGACCCTCTTAACGGTCGAATTAGGATTCGATGTCCGCATGAATCTTGCATATATGGATATTAGGTTTATTGAGACAACGGTTTCATCCGATTCGGACACCTATAGCGCAAGATATGGCCAGTAGATGCTACAAAGGCAGGACTCTCAGGAACAGCATCACGTCACCAAATTACGGATACAATTTGACAAAGAAAGAGATCGATTTCGCTCTCGACCTCTGCATGAGAGTTGGAGATATTTCTCTGAGCCTTCGAACGATACCAATATCAATGTATTTTAACACCTAAAGCTCCAGAAATCGTCAACAGGTGCTTACATGTTCTGATTGTCACGAACAGTATCACATCTCCAGCTTACAGAAGGAATTTCACTCAGATAGAGATTGATTCAGATCTCAACTTCTTCGAAAAACTTGTTGGTGTTTATCTTATCTTTCTAAATAAATAGTGGTCACTTCATTTGGATGAGAGTAACTCAAAATACGACGTTTCGGACGCTTGATTGTCGGCAGCAGACGCTTGACTTCAATCTTCAGTGTTTTTGTTTTGCAGCTTTAGCACTTTTGTTTTGTTCAGGCTTCTTTTCTCTTTCTTATGTTAGGGTTACTGAAGCTTTTGTCTTCTTTTATTGTGGTTCTTGATGCTTCAGAACTTTATTGAAACAGGGTACCTCATTTTTTGGTCAAGCTTGGACATTGAATATCTAAAAACTTCATTCAAAATTACTTCTCCATCCTTCATAAGGTTATGTATTCTGAGTAGACGCTTGGTTGGCTTCATCGGACGCATCTTAAATGAGCTAAGGCGTTTGGTTATCCACTGCACACATTTACAAGGCTGTTTAACTCGTAGAATTTGACCAGTTAGCGTATTATTCTTCCTTGACCCTCTTAACGGTCGAATTAGGATTCGTTGTCTTCATGAAACTTGTATATATGGATATTAGGTTTAATGAGACAACGATTTCATCCGATTCGGACACCTATAGCGCAAGATATGACCAGTAGATGCTACAAAGGCAGGACTCTCAGGAACAGCATCACGTCACCAAATTACGGATACAATTTGACAAAAAAAGAGATCGATTTCGCTCTCGACCTCTGCATGAGAGTTGCAGATATTTCTCTGAGCCTTCGAACGATACCAATATCGATGTATTTTAACACCTAAAGCTCCAGAAATCGTCAACAGGTGCTTACATGTTCTGATTGTCACGAACAGTATCACATCTCCAGCTTGCAGAAGGAATTTCACTCAGATAGAGATTGATTCAGATCTCAACTTCTTCGAAAAACTTGTTGGTATTTATCTTATCTTTCTAAATAAATAGAGGTCACTTCATTTGGATGAGAGTAACTCAAAATACGACGTTTCGGACGCTTGATTGTCGGCAGCAGACGCTTGATTTCAATCTTCAGTGTTTTTGCTTTTGCAGCTTTAGCACTTTTGTTTGGTTCGGCTTCTTTTCTCTTTCTTCTGTTAGGGTTACTGAAGCTTTTGCCTTCTTTTATTGTCGTTCTTGATGCTTCAGAACTTTATTGAAAAGGGTACCTCATTTTTTGGTCAAGCTTGGACATTGAATATCTTAAAACTTCATTTAAATTACTTCTCCATCCTTCATAATGTTATGTATTCTGAGTAGACGCTTGGTTGGCTTCACCGGACGCTTCTTCAATTGAGCTAAAACGTTTGGTTATCCACTGCGCACATTCACAAGGCAGTTTAACTCGTAGAATTCTAACCATTAGCGTATTATGCTTCCTTGACCCTCTTAACGGCCGAATTAGGATTCGTTGTCTTCATGAAACTTGTATATATGGATATTAGGTTTAATGAGACAAGGTTTTCATCCGATTCGGACACCTATAGCGCAAGATATGACCAGTAGATGCTACAAAGGTAGGACTCTCAGGAACAGCATCACGTCACCAAATTACGGATACAATTTGACAAAAAAGAGATCGATTTCGCTCTTGACCTCTGCATGAGAGTTGCAAATATTTCTCTGAGCCTTCCAACGATACCAATATCGATGTATTTTAACTCCTAAAGCTCCAGAAATTGTCAGAAGATGCTTACATGTACTGATTGTCACGAACAATATCACATCTCCAGCTTGCAGAAGGAATTTCACTCAGATAGAGATTGATTCAGATCTCGACTTCTTCGGAAACTTGTGGGTATTTATATTATCTTTCTAACAAAATAGAGATCACTTTATTTGGACGCGATTAACTCAAAATATGATGTTTCGGACTCTTGATTGTCGGCAGCAGACGCTTGACTTCAATCTTCGGTGTTTTTGTTTTGCAACTTTAGTACTTTCGTCTTTGTTCAGGCTTCTTTTCTCTTTCTTATGTTAGGGTTGCTGAAGCTTTTGTCTTCTTTTGTTGTGGACCTTGATGCTTCAGGACTTTATTGAAACGGGTACCTCATTTTTTGGTCATGCTTGGACTTTGAATATCTAAAAACTTCATTCAAAATTACTTCTCCATCCTTCATAATGTTATGTATTCTGGGTAGACGCTTCGTTGGCATCATCGGACGCATATTAAATGAGCTAAGGCATTTGGTTATCCACTGCACACATTTACAAGGCTGTTTAACTCGTAGGATTTTGACCAGTTAGCATATTATTCTTCCTTGACCCTCTTAACGGTCGAATTAGGATTCGATGTCCGCATGAAACTTGCATATATGGATATTAGGTTTTTTGAGACAACGGTTTCATCCGATTCGGACACCTATAGCGCATGATATGTCCAGTAGATGCTACAAAGGCAGGACTCTCAGGAACAGCATCACATCACCAAATTACGGATACAATTTGACAAAGAAAGAGATCGATTTCGCTCTCGACCTCTGCATGAGAGCTGGAGATATTTCTCTGAGCCTTCGAACGATACCAATATCGATGTATTTTAACACCTAAAGCTCCAGAAATCGTCAACAGGTGCTTACATGTTCTGATTGTCACGAACAGTATCACATCTCCAGCTTACAGAAGGAATTTCACTCAGATAGAGATTGATTCAGATCTCAACTTCTTCGAAAAACTTGTTGGTATTTATCTTATCTTTCTAAATAAATAGAGGTCACTTCATTTTGATGAGAGTAACTCAAAATACGACGTTTCGGACGCTTGATTGTCGGAAGCAGACGCTTGATTTCAATCTTCAGTGTTTTTGCTTTTGCAGCTTTAGCACTTTTGTTTTGGTTCCGGCTTCTTTTCTCTTTCTTCTGTTAGGGTTACTGAAGCTTTTGCCTTCTTTTATTGTCGTTCTTGATGCTTCAGAACTTTATTGAACAGGGTACCTCATTTTTTGGTCAAGCTTGGACATTGAATATCTTAAAACTTCATTTAAAATTAATTCTCCATCCTTCATAACGTTATGCATTCTGAGTAGACGCTTGGTTGGCTTCACCGGACGCTTCTTCATTGAGCTAAAACGTTTGGTTATCCACTGCGCACATTCACAAGGCAGTTTAACTCGTAGAATTCTAACCAGTTAGCGTATTATGTTTCCTTGACCCTCTTAACGGCCGAATTAGGATTCGTTGTCTTCATGAAACTTGTATATATGGATATTAGGTTTAATGAGACAATGATTTCATCCGATTCGGACACCTATAGCGCAAGATATGACCAGTAGATGCTACAAAGGTAGGACTCTCAGGAACAGCATCACGTCACCAAATTACGGATACAATTTGGCAAAAAAAGAGATCCATTTCGCTCTTGACCTCTGCACGAGAGTTGCAAACATTTCTCTGAGCCTTCCAACAACACCAATATCGATGTATTTTAACTCCTAAAGCTCCAGAAATCGTCAATAGGTGCTAACATGTACTGATTGTCAAGAACAATATCACATCTCAAGCTTGCAGAAGGAATTTCACTTAGATAGAGATTGATTCAGATCTCGACTTCTTCGGAAAACTTGTGGGTATTTATCTTATCTTTCTAACAAAATAGAGATCACTTCATTTGGACGAGATTAACTCAAAATATAACGTTTCGGACTCTTGATTGTAAGCAGCAAACGCTTGACTTCAATCTTCGGTGTTTTTGTTTTGCAACTTTAGTACTTTCGTCTTGGTTCAGGCTTCTTTTCTCTTTCTTATGTTAGGGTTGCTGAAGCTTTTGTCTTCTTTTGTTGTGGACCTTGATGCTTCAGGACTTTATTGAAAAGGGTACCTCATTTTTTGGTCATGCTTGGACAACTTCATTCAAATTTACTTCTCCATCCTTCATAATGTTATGTATTCTGGGTAGATGCTTGGTTGGCATCACCGGACGCTTCTAAAATGAGCTAAGACATTTGGTTATCCATTGCGCACATTCACAAAGCCATTTAACTCGTAGAAATCTGACCCATTAGCGTATTACGCTTCCTTGACCCTCTTAACGGCCGAATTAGGATTCGTTGTCTTCATGAAACTTGTATATATGGATATTAGGTTTAACAAGACAAGGTTTTCATTCGATTCTGACACCTATAGCGTAAGATATGGCCAGTAGATGCTACAAAGGTAGGACTCTCAGGAACGACATCATGTCACCAAATTACGGATACAATTTGACAAAGAAAGAGATCGATTTCGCTCTCGACCTCTGCATGAGAGTTGCAGATATTTCTATGAGCCTTCAAACGATACCAATATCGATGCATTTAAACACCTAAAGCTCCAGAAATTGTCAGAAGATGCTTACATGTTCTGATTGTGACGAACAGTATCACATCTCCAGCTTGCAGAAGGAATTTCACTCAGATAGAGAATGATTCAGATCTCGACTTCTTCGGGAAACTTGTGGATATTTATATTATCTTTCTAACCAAATAGAGATCACTTCATTTGGACGAGATTAACTCAAAATATGACGTTTCGGACTCTTGATTGTCGGCAGCAAACGCTTGACTTCAATCTTCGGTGTTTTTGTTTTGCAACATTATTACTTTCGTCTTTGTTCAGGCTTTTTTCTCTTTCTTATGTTAGGGTTGCTGAAGCTTTTGTCTTCTTTTGTTGTAGACCTTGATGCTTCAGGACTTTATTGAAAAGGGTACCTCATTTTTTGGTCATGCTTGGACTTTGAATATCTAAAAACTTCATTCAAAATTACTTCTCCATCCTTCATAATGTTATGTATTCCGGGTAGATGCTTGGTTGGCATCACCGGACGCTTCTAAAATGAGCTAAGACGTTTGGTTATCCACTGCGCACATTCACAAGACCGTTTAACTCGTAGAATTCTGACCAGTTAGCGTATTATGCTTCCTTGACCCTCTTAACGACTGAATTAGGATTCGTTGTCTTCATGAAACTTGTATATATGGATATTAGGTTTAATGAGACAAGGCTTTGAACCGATTCTGACACCTATAGCGCAAGATATGGCCAGTAAATGCTACAAAGGTTTGACTGTCAGGAACAGCAACACGTCACCAAATTACGGACACAATATGGCAAAGAATGAGATCGATTTCGCTCTTTACCTCTGCATGAGAGTTGCAGATATTTCTCTGACCCTTCCAATGACAGCAATTTCGATGCATTTTAACACCTAAAGCTCCCGAAATTGTCAACAGGTGCTTACATGTTCTGATTGTTAAGAACAATATCACATATCTAGCTTGCAGAAGGAATTTCACTCAGATAGAGATTGATTCAGATCACGACTTTTTCGGGAAACTTGTGGGTATTTATATTATCTTTCTAACAAAATAGAGATCACTTCATTTGGACAAGATTAACTCAAAATATGACGTTTCGGACTCTTGATTGTCGGCAGCAGACGCTTGACTTCAATCTTCAGTGTTTTTGTTTTGCAACTTTAGTACTTTCGTCTTTGTTCAGGCTTCTTTTCTATTTCTTATGTTAGGGTTGCTGAAGCTTTTGTCTTCTTTTGTTGTGGACCTTGATGCTTTGAGACTTTATTGAAAAGGGTACCTCATTTTTTGGTCAAGCTTGGACTTTGAATATCTAAAAACTTCATTCAAAATTACTTCTCCATCCTTCATAATGTTTTGTATTTTGAGTAGATGGTTGGTTGGCATCACCGGACGCTTCTTAAATGAGCTAAGACGTTTGGTTATCCACTGCGCACATTCACAAGGCCGTTTAACTCGTAGAATTCTGACCAGTTAGAGTATTATGCTTCCTTGACCCTCTTAACGGCCGAATTAGGATTCGTTGTCTTCATGAAACTTGTATAAATGGGCATTAGATTTAATGAGACAACTGGTTGATTCGATTCAGACACCTATAGCGGAAGATATGGCCAGTAGATGCTATAAAGGTATGACTGTAAGGAACAGCATCACGTCATTAAATTTTGACAAAGAAAGAGATCGATTTCGCTCTCGACCGCTGCATGAGAGTTGCATATATTTCTCTGAGCCTTCCAACGACACCAATATCGATGCATTTTAACACCTAAAGCTCCAGAAATTGTCAGAAGATGCTTACATGTTCTGATTGTCACGAACAGTATCACATCTCAAGCTTGAAGTAGGAATTGCCCCCAGAAAGAGATTGATCCAGATCTCGACTTCTTCGGAAAACTTGTGGGTGTTTATCTTATCTTTCTAAAAAAATAGAGATCACTTCATTTGGACGAGATTAACTCAAAATGTGACGTTTCGGACTCTTGATTGTCGGCAGCTGACGCTTGACTTCAATCTTCAGTGTTTTTGTTTTGCAACTTTAGTACTTTCGTCTTTGTTCAGGCTTCTTTTCTCTTTCTTATGTTAGGGTTGCTGAAGCTTTTGTCTTCTTTTGTTGTTGACCTTGATGCTTCAGGACTTTATTGAAAAGGGTACCTCATTTTTTGGTCAAGCTTGGACGTTGAATATCATAAAACTTCATTCAAAATTACTTCTCCATCCTTCATAATGTTTTGTATTTTGAGTAGATGCTTGGTTGGCATCACCAGACGCTTCTTAAATGAGCTAAGACGTTTGGTTATCCACTGCGCACATTCACAAGGATGTTTAGCTCGTAGAATTCTGACCAGTTAGCGTATTATGCTTCCTTGACCCTCTTAACGGCCGAATTAGGATTCGTTGTCTTCATGAAACTTGTATATATGGATATTAGGTTTAATGAGACAACGGTTTCATCCGATTCGGACACCTATAGCGCAAGATATGGCCAGTAGATGCTACAAAGGTAGGACTCTCAGGAACAGCATCACGTCACCAAATTACGGATACAATTTGACAAAAAAAGAGATCCATTTCGCTCTCGACCTCTGCATGAGAGTTGCAAATATTTCTCTGAGCCTTCCAACGATAGCAATATCGATTTATTTTAACACCTAAAGCTCCAGAAATCGTCAACAGGTGCTTACATGTTCATATTGTCAAGAACAATATCACATCTCAAGCTTGCAGAAGGAATTTCACTCAGATAGAGATTGATTCAGATCTCGACTTCTTCGGGAAACTTGTGGGTATTTATATTATCTTTCTAACAAAATGGAGGTCACTTCATTTGGACGAGATTAACTAAAGATATGACGTTTCAGAATCTTGATTGTTGGCAGTAGACGCTTGACTTCAATCTTCAGTGTTTTTGTTTTGCAACTTTAGTACTTTCGTCTTTGTTCAGGCTCCTTTTCTCTTTCTTATGTTAGGGTTGCTGAAGCTTTTGTCTTCTTTTGTTGTGGACCTTGATGCTTCAGGACTTTATTGAAAAGGGTACCTCATTTTTTGGTCATGCTTGGACTTTGAATATCTATAAACTTCATTCAAAATTACTTCTCCATCCTTCATAATGTTATGTATTCCGGGTAGATGCTTGGTTGGCATCACCGGACGCTTCTAAAATGAGCTAAGACGTTTGGTTATCCACTGCGCACATTCACAAGGCCGTTTAACTCGTAGAATTCTGACAAGTTAGCGTATTATGCTTCCTTGACCCTCTTAACGGCCGAATTAGGATACGTTGTCTTCATGAAACTTGTATATATGGATATTAGGTTTAATGAGACAACGGTTTCATCCAATTCGGAGACCTATAACGCAAGATATGGCCAGTAGATGCTACAAAGGTAGGACTCTCAGGAACGGCATCATGTCACCAAATTACGGATACAATTTGACAAAGAAAGAGATCGATTTCGCTTTCGACCTCTGCATGAGAGTTGCAGATATTTCTATGAGCCTGCAAACGATACCAATATCGATGCATTTAAACACCTAAAGCTCCAGAAATTGTCAGAAGATGCTTACATGTTCTGATTGTGACGAACAGCACCACATCTCCAGCTTGCAGAAGGAATTTCAGTCAGATAGAGATTGATTCAGATCTCGACTTCTTCTAAAAACTTGTGGGTATTTATATTATCTTTCTAATAAAATATAGATCACTTCATTTGGACGGGTTTAACTCAAACTATGACGTTTCGGACTCTTCATTGTCGGCAGCAGACGCTTGACTTCAATCTTTAGTGTTTTTGTTTTGCAACTTTAGTACTTTCGTCTTTGTTCAGGCTTCTTTTCTCTTTCTTATGTTAGGGTTGCTTAAGCTTTTGTCTTCTTTTGTTGTGGACCTTGATGCTTCAGGACTTTAATGAAAAGGGTACATCATTTTTTAGTCAAGCTTGGACTTTGAATATCTAAAAACTTCATTCAAAATTACTTCTCCATCCTTCATAATGTTATGTATTCTGGGTAGACGCTTCGTTGGCATCACCGGACGCTTCTTAAATAAGCTAAGGCATTTGGTTATCCACTGCGCACATTTACAAGGCTGTTTAACTCGTAGAATTCTGACCAGTTAGCATATTATGCTTCCTTTACCCTCTTAACGGTCGAATTAGGATTCGATGTCCGCATGAAACTTGCACATATGGATATTAGGTTTATTGAGACAATGGTTTCATCCGATTCGGACACCTATAGCGCAGGATATGGCCAGTAGAAGCTACAAAGGCAGGACTCTCAGGAACAGCATCACGTCACCAAATTACGGATACAATTTGGCAAAGAAAGAGATCAATTTCGCTCTTGACCTCTGCATGAGAGTTGCAGATATTTCTCTGAGCCTTCGAACGATACCAATATCGATGTATTTTAACACCTAAAGCTCCAGAAATCGTCAACAGGTGCTTACGATGAGTATCACATCTCCAGCTTGCAGAAGGAATTTCACTCAGATAGAGATTGATTCAGATCTCGACTTCTCCGAAAAACTTGTGGGTATTTATCTTATCTTTCTAAATAAATCGAGGTCACTTCATTTGGATGAGAGTAACTCAAAATATGATGTTTCAGACGCTTGATTGTCTGCAGCAGACGCTTGATTTCAATCTTCCGTGTTTTTGCTTTTGCAGCTTTAGCACTTTTGTTTTTGTTCCGGCTTCTTTTCTCTTTCTTCTGTTAAGGTTACTGAAGCTTTTGCCTTCTTTACTGTCGTTCTTGATGCTTCAGAACTTTATTGAAAAGGGTACCTCATTTTTTGGTCAAGCTTGGACATTGAATATCTTAAAACTTCATTCAAAATTGCTTCTCCATCCTTCATAATGTTATGTATTCTGGGTAGACGCTTGGTTGGCTTCACCGGACACTTCTTCAATGAGCTAAAACGTTTGGTTATCCATTGCACACATTCACAAGGCTGTTTAACTCGTAGAATTCTGACCAGTTAGCGTATTATGCTTCCTTGACCCTCTTAACGGCCGAATTAGTATTCGTTGTCTTGATGAAACTTGTATATATGGATATTAGGTTTAATGAGACAACGGTTTCATCCGATTCGGACACCTATAGCGCAAGATATGGCCAGTAGATGCTACAAAGGTAGGACTCTCAGGAACAGCATCACGTCACCAAATTACGGATACAATTTGACAAAAAAAGAGATCCATTTCGCTCTCGACCTCTGCATGAGAGTTGCAAATATTTCTCTGAGCCTTCCAACGACAGCAATATCGATTTATTTTAACACCTAAAGCTCCAGAAATCGTCAACAGGTGCTTACATGTTCATATTGTCAAGAACAATATCACATCTCAAGCTTGCCGAAGGAATTTCACTCAGATAGAGATTGATTCAGATCTCGACTTCTTCGGGAAACTTGTGGGTATTTATATTATCTTTCTAACAAAATGGAGGTCACTTCATTTGGACGAGATTAACTAAAGATATGACGTTTCAGAATCTTGATTGTTGGCAGTAGACGCTTGAATTCAATCTTCAGTGTTTTTGTTTTGCAACTTTAGTACTTTCGTCTTTGTTCAGGCTCCTTTTCTCTTTCTTATGTTACGGTTGCTGAAGCTTTTGTCTTCTTTTGTTGTGGACCTTGATGCTTCAGGACTTTATTGAAAAGGGTACCTCATTTTTTGGTCATGCTTGGACTTTGAATATCTAAAAACTTCATTCAAAATTACTTCTCCATCCTTCATAATGTTATGTATTCCGGGTAGATGCTTGGTTGGCATCACCGGACGCTTCTAAAATGAGCTAAGACGTTTGGTTATCCACTGCGCACATTCACAAGGCCGTTTAACTCGTAGAATTCTGACCAGTTAGCGTATTATGCTTCCTTGACCCTCTTAACGGCTGAATTAGGATTCGTTGTCTTCATGAAACTTGTATATATGGATATTAGGTTTAATGAGACAAAGCTTTGAACTGATTCTGACACCTATAGCGCAAGATATGGCCAGTAAATGCTACAAAGGTATGACTGTCAGGAACAGCAACACGTCACCAAATTAAAGACACAATATAGCAAAGAATGTGATCGATTTTGCTCTTTACCTCTGAATGAGAGTTGCAGATATTTCTATGAGCCTTCCAACGACACCAATTTCGATGCATTTTAACACCTAAAGCTCCAAAAATTGTCAACAGGTGCTTACATGTTCTGATTGTCAAGAACAATATCACATCTCCAGCTTGCAGAAGAAATTGCACTCAGATAGAGATTGATTCAGATTTCGACTTCTGCGAAAAAATTGTGGGTATTTATCTTATCTTTCTAACTAAATAGAGGTCACTTCATTTGGATGAGAGTAACTCAAAATACGACGTTTCGGACGCTTGATTGTCGGTAGCAGGTCCTTGATTTCAATCTTCAGTGTTTTTGCTTTTGCAGCTTTAGCACTTTTGTCTTTGTTCCGGCTTCTTTTCTCTTTCTTCGGTTAGGGTTACTGAAGCTTTTCTCTTCTTTTATTGTCGTTCTTGATGCTTCAGAACTTTATTGAAAAGGGTACCTCATTTTTTGGTCAAGCTTGGACATTGAATATCTTAAAACTTCATTCAAAATTACTTCCCCATCCATCATAATGTTATGTATTCTGAGTAGACGCTTGGTTGGCTTCACCGGATGCTTCTTCAATGAGCTAAAACGTTTGGTTATCCACTGCGCACATTCACAAGGACGTTTAACTCGTAGAATTCTGACCAGTTAGCGTATTATGCTTCCTTGACCCTCGTAACGGCTGAATTAGGATTCGTTGTCTTCAAGAAACTTGTATATATGGATATTAGCTTTAATGAGAAAACAGTTTCATCCGATTCGGACACCTATAGCGCAAGATATGGCCAGTAGATGCTACAAAGGTAGGACTCTCAGGAACAGCATCACGTCACCAAATTACGGATACAATTTGACAAAAAAAGAGATCCATTTCGCTCTCGACCTCTGCATGAGAGTTGCAAATATTTCTCTGAACCTTCCAACGACACCAATATCGATGTATTTTAACACCTAAAGCTCCAGAAATCGTCAACAGGTGCTTACATGTCCTGATTGTCAAGAACAATATGACATCTCAAGCTTGCAGAAGGAATTTCACTCAGATAGAGATTGATTCAGATCTCGACTTCTTCGGGAAACTTGTTGGTATTTATATTATCTTTCTAACAAAATGGAGGTCACTTCATTTGGACGAGATTAACTCAAGATATGACTTTTCGGACTCTTGATTGTCGGCAGCAGACGCTTGACTTCAATCTTCAGTGTTTTTGTTTTGCAACTTTAGTACTTTCGTCTTTGTTCAGGCTTCTTTTCTGTTTCTTATGTTAGGGTTGCTAAAGCTTTGGTCTTCTTTTGTTGTGGACCTTGATGCTTCAGGACTTTATTGAAAAGGGTACCTCATTTTTTAGTCAAGCTTGGACTTTGAATATCTAAAAACTTCATTCAAAATTACTTCTCCATCCTTCATAATGTTATGTATTCTGGGTAGACGCTTCGTTGCCATCACCGGACGCTTCGTTGCCATCACCGGACGCTTCTTAAATGAGCTAAGGTATTTGGTTATCCACTACGTACATTTACAAGGATGTTTAACTCGTAGAATTCTGACCAGTTAGCATATTACGCTTCCTTGACCCTCTTAACGGTCGAATTAGGATTCGATGTCCGCATGAAACTTGCATATATGGATATTAGGTTTATTGAGACAACGGTTTCATTCGATTCGGACACCTATAGGGCAACATATGGCCAGTAGATGCTACAAAGGTAGGACTCTCAGGAACAGCATCACGTCACCAAATTACGGATACAATTTGACAAAGAAAGAGATCCATTTGACTCTCGACCTCTGCATGAGAGTTGCAGATATTTCTATGAGCCTTCAAACGATACCAATATCGATGCATTTAAACACCTAAAGCTCCAGAAATTGTCAGAAGATGCTTACATGTTCTGATTGTGACGAACAGCATCACATCTCCAGCTTGCAGAAGGAATTTCAGTCAGATAGAGATTGTTTCAGATCTCGACTTCTTCGGGAAACTTGTGGGTATTTATATTATCTTTCTAACAAAATAGAGATCACTTCATTTGGACGGGTTTAACTCAAACTATGACGTTTCAGACTCTTCATTGTCGGCAGCAGACGCTTGACTTCAATCTTTAGTGTTTTTGTTTTGCAACTTTAGTACTTTCGTCTTTGTTCAGGCTTCTTTTCTCTTTCTTATGTTAGGGTTGCTGAAGCTTTTGTCTTCTTTTGTTGTTGACCTTGATGCTTCAGGACTTTATTGAAAAGGGTACCTCATTTTTTAGTCAAGCTTGGACTTTGAATATCTAAAAACTTCATTCAAAATTACTTCTCCATCCTTCATAATGTTATGTATTCTGGGAAGACGCTTCGTTGGCATCACCGGAAGCTTCTTAAATGAGCTAAGGCATTTGGTTATCCACTGCGCACATTTACAAGGCTGTTTAACTCGTAGAATTCTGACCAGTTAGCATATTATGCTTCCTTGACCCTCTTAACGGTCGAATTAGGATTCGATGTCCGCATGAAACTTGCATATATGGATATTAGGCTTATTGAGACAACAGTTTCATCCGATTCGGACACCTATAGCGCAAGATATGGCCAGTAGAAGCTACAAAGGCAGGACTCTCAGGAACAGCATCACGTCACCAAATTACGGATACAATTTGACAAAGAAAGAGATCGATTTCGCTCTCGACCTCTGCATGAGAGTTGCAGATATTTCTCTGAGCCTTCGAACGATACCAATATCGATGTATTTTAACACCTAAGGCTCCAGAAATCATCAACAGGTGCTTACATGTTCTGATTGTCACGAACAGTATCACATCTCCAGCTTGCAGAAGGAATTTCACTCAGATAGAGATTGATTCAGATCTCGACTTCTTCGAAAAACTTGTGGGTATTTATCTTATCTTTCTAAATAAATCGAGCTCACTTCATTTGGATGACAGTAACTCAAAATACGACGTTTCGGACGCTTGATTGTCGGCAGCAGACGCTTGATTTCAATCTTCAGTGTTTTTGCTTTTGCAGCTTTAGCACTTTTGTTTTTGTTCCGGCTTCTTTTCTTTTTCTTCTGTTTGGGTTACTGAAGCTTTTGCCTTCTTTTATTGTCATTCTTGATGCTTCAGAACTTTATTGAAAAGGGTACCTCATTTTTTGGTCAAGCTTGGACATTGAATGTCTTATAACTTCATTCAAAATTACTTCTCCATCCTTCATAATGTTATGTATTCTGAGTAGACGCGTGGTTGGCTTCACCGGACGCTTCTTCAATGAGCTAAAACGTTTGGTTATCCACTGCGCACATTCACAAGGCCGTTTAACTCGTAGAATTTTGACCAGTTAGCGTATTATGCTTCCTTGACCCTCTTAACGGCCGAATTAGGATTTGTTGCCTTCATGAAACTTGTTTATATAGATATTAGGTTTAATGAAACAAGGGTTTCATCCGATTCTGACACCTATAGCATAAGATATGGCCAATAGATGCTACAAAGGTATGACTGTCAGGAATAGCATCACGTCACCAAATTACAGATACAATTTGACAAAGAAAGAGATCGATTTCGCTCTTTACCTCTGCATGAGAGTTGCAGATATTTCTCTGAGCCTTCCAACGACACCAATTTCGATGCATTTTAACACCTAAAGCTCCAAAAATTGTCAACAGGTGCTTACATGTTCTGATTGTCAAGAACAATATCACATCTCCAGCTCGCAGAAGTAATTGCACTCAGATAGAGATTGATTCAGATCTCGACTTCTTCGAAAAACTTGTGGGTATTTATCTTAGCTTTCTAACTAAATAGAGGTCACTTCATTTGGATGAGAGTAACTCAAAATACGACGTTTCAGACGCTTGATTGTCGGCAGCAGACGCTTGATTTCAATCTTCAGTGTTTTTGCTTTTGCAGCTTTAGCACTTTTGTCTTTGTTCCGACTTCTTTTCTCTTTCTTCTGTTAGGGTTACTGAAGCTTTTCTCTTCTTTTATTATCGTTCTTGATGCTTCAGAACTTTATTGAAAAGGGTATCTCATTTTTTGGTCAAGCTTGGACATTGAATATCTTAAAACTTCAATCAAAATTACTTCTCCATCCTTCATAATGTTATGTATTTTGAGTAGACGCTTGGTTGGCTTCACCGAACGCTTCTTCAATGGGCAAAAACGTTTGGTTATCCACTGCGCATGTAACGCCCCGATTTTCACGTTTTCTATTTCTTTAGTATTTTAATGTCTTTATTTTATTCGAGGTCTTAGGAATGGAAATAAAATATTCTGAGACCACAGTCATGCTCGACGATATCGTAGGAAGCTACGATTAAGTTTTGAGTCGAAAACTCAAACGGAGTCCGGTCTGCGTTTTTACACTGACAGTATGATTTTACTGCTCAGAAGACCTCAGATGGACCCGTGAACGAGACAGTAAGTCTTAGAATTCGATTCTCTACGTTTTGGTTAAATTTCGTAAAAATTTCAGAAAAATAACTTCCTGACCTTCGTTCGGGCTGAATCCTCAATCGGGTGACGAACGGAGCCACATATGGATTTACCGGGACTCGCCAAAAGATACTCTTGATATCACATCATCCCAGGACACCTGGGAGAGTATGCCAGAGTCGTCATGACGTTCGGAAATATCTGGACGCAAAATGACCAAAATGCCCCTAACCTTAGTCTTTTACACTTTTACCATTATACCCTTTTGGCAAATGACCTTTTTACCCTTAAGTGAACTTTTAAGAGGCTGAACTCAGCCCCTCACTTCATCATTTTCGCACAGCCCCTCACACCATAGAGTTCCATAGTTGTTCTTGAGAGAAAACTCCATTTTTACCTAGAAAAGCTTGAGTTTTTGTTGGATTCACTTGATTCCTTGAGCAATCTTTCTTCATTTCAAGGTAAGATCACTTCTATGATCTCTTAGCTTCTTGAATCTTTCTTTATTTCAAGATCAATCTTCATTTTCATGAAAAGAATTTCTTAGATCCAAAACTTTGAAAATCCATAGGAAATTGTAGAAAAATCCTTTTGAGGTAAGACCAAGTTCTTTGAACTCACATCATCAATCTCTACCTAAACCTAAGAGCTTATGATTCAACTCTCATCATAGCTCAAAAAGCATTTTTGGCCGAACCCTCTTGGAAGATGATGAATAGTGTTTTCATCAAGTTTTGATTTTTAACACTAGATTTCATCCTTAGTTTTCCTAATGCTTTTGAATCCATGAAATGATAAACCAAAATCAATTTCTAACCTTTTTAACCTAGGGTGGCCGAAACCCTCTTTGTTGTAATAGTTGAGTTTGGCTTTGATTGTTGTTTAATGTTGGTTGTTGTGTTGTTGTAGTTGTTGACGATTATCAGGAGGTTCAGAAACCGATCAACCGACTTTGATCCGGGAATCTGCTCATCAAGAGGTATGGGGAGAAGAACCTCATCACACCAAGATGGTGGTAGTGAGAATGGTTGTTTGAGTTTATGTGTGGGTGAAACCCTTTAGTTTGGGTTCACTTTTATGTGTTAAGTCTTGTTAAGTTCTCTTGGAGAACAAGATTGATGATGATATGATTGATGAAAATCATTTTCATGTATGTTGAAAAACCTACTTTGATCACTAGGTCAAGTATGGACTTTTATTGTTGATTATGAGACCATAATGTGTGATGGACTTGGATGTTTGATTATGATGTAGTAATGTGTATTATGGTTATCATGATTGTGTAAGTATTGTGAGCCGTATTTTGTTTGGTTGATGGAGTAAAACTTCACATTGATTCCTAGTTGGCTTTTAGCCATGGCTTTGAGAAAAGGAAGAACATGAGTAGATCTTGATTAAGTCAAGTTTTGATGTAAAGAAAGTGTTTTCAATAACTTGTGTTTTTCAAAGAAAACCCTAAGTGTCTTTGAATGGAAATTAAAGCTCAAAGTGCTTTCACCAAAGTGAAACATATTTTATACCTTATCCTTAGTCCATATAGTTAATCAAGGGACTCAAAATGAGAAAAAAAGTGGTTTCATGAAGAAAATCAAGATGATTCCCTAAGGTTGATGTCTTGTTTATGGCAACCATTTCGCTAAGCGAATTTTCTCTCGCTACGCGAAAACAGGGGAAAGCCTAAGTTGGGCATCACTGCCTCACTTTCGCTAAGCGAATTCATATTCGCTAAGCCAATCAAACGAGTTTCGCTACGCGAATTACGTCTCGCTGAGCGACCCAGAGAAGTCTGCAAAGGAGGTATAACCGCCTCCATTTCGCTAAGCGAAATTATTTTCGCTACGCGAATACAATGCATTTCGCTACACGAATTCTGTCTCGCTAAGCGATCCAGAGGCGTTTACAAAGAGGTTTAACCGTCTGAACTTTCGCTAAGCGAATTCATATTCGCTAAGCGAATACAATACATTTCGCGTTTACAAAGAGGTTTAACCGTCTGAAATTGCGCTAAGCGAATTCATATTCGCTAAGCGAATCCAATGCATTTCGCTACGCGATTTGTGTCTCGCCGAGCGAACCAGAGGAGTTCCAAAAGAGGCATTCTTGTTTCAATTTCGCTAAGCGAATGAAATTTCGCTAAGCGAATTACATGTTCAGAAAATGCTAAAAAATAGAGCAAGTAAGTGTTTCAAAGATTGTTTCAAATCAAATGAGTTTTCAATTGAGAAGTTGTTCTGGTTTACAAATGTTTTGGGTTTTGAGACAGTAGTTCGATGACGGACCGGTGATTCGGACCCCGCTCAGTCATTCAATTGTTTCAGTCTTGTGATGACTCGATCCCGGAGGGATCACGAGATTTATCCGGTGGATAAAGGTTATGCTTTCAAAAGACACGTATAGTTCCTAAGGTAGAGAACCTTAGTAGACTTTGAGGTTTATCCGGGGGATAGACATTGCTTGATCGCATCTGCTTTGTGTAAGCATTGGCATTTCATTTGCGTAGTTGTAAGGCCTTGAGCCTAGGAGTTGAACTTACACCTTGATGCGGGTGCGAATCTTACGGTGACGATCTTCAATGGTCTTTTGGGAGGTATCAGGGTTGGAAGGGCTGACATGTGACCAGTTGGTAGCTCTTCTGTGTCGTGGCGAATCCGTGCAATACACTGATATCCTCTACTAGATGCCGTACTTTTCATGTTTGGTTGAGAGTGTTTCCGTGAAAGCCAGATACGTGCACGTTACGAATGTTGTAGCATCTTGCCCAAGGCTGGCGCGCACGGAACATGTCCTCCCATTCACTCTCTCCGACTGTTTTGTTAGCTCCATGGAGTAGGGGTCAGAGTAGTACCCAGTGACATTGACATTGAGTCATATACATTGCATTGCATTGCATGGCTATTGATGTTTACATTTACTGTTATACATCGTTCTACTGTTTAAGAATACCTTATTTTATGATGTTAACTGCTTAACATGATATTATGCTGTCAACTGCTTAATATGTTTGACATTGAGAATTCTTGTAAGCATGTTGGGTACGTGGTTACCCGGTGAGTCGTCCCGTTTTTACTATTGCTGTTTTGCTGTGTTGATGAACGGGAATCTCACCCATATCTGTATGTTTTCTGTTGGTACTTGCTGTTGCGGTTTGAACAGATGGACGTGATGATGGTTCAGTCCAGTAGTTCCTTTGAGCCAGAGGAGGACCTTCTTTTTGTGGTCTAGTTTTGTTGTCGGCCAGACTATGTCGTTTTTGTAGTACTTTTGGGAGCTACGACTCCTTGTACATATTGTATTTCTTATTGTATTAGTTATACATTAGACCTATGTCTGTATATAATAATGTTGACGTTTCCATTTCTGTTTCTGTTCTATGGTATGTTCTAGAAATGCATGGCGAACCTAAGTTCGTTTATTAGTATTATTACCTTTCCATTGCATCTTGTGAAAAGAAAAAAAAAGAAAATCGTATTTTCTGCATTAAGAAATATTTTCGGCCCTACGGCCCTATAAACGTTCGGGAATGTGGCACTCGGGAAAGGGTGTTGCATTGTTTGGTATCAGAGCTGGCCGAGTCTTTTTGGGGTTTGTAGGTTATGGTCTGTCTTGTTTGTGTTGTGTTCTCTGTGTGATTCTCTGTTGTTTGCTTTAGTTTTGTTGTGGTTCTTGTGTTTGATAGTTCTGGTTTTGAAGGTAGCAATGGCTGCTCAAAACCTGACTGCTGCTGTGAACGCCATACGGGACATGGCTGCTGCTATGGCTCAACGTGATGAACGAGCTGCTGGAGGTAGAGGACTGGACGAATTTCTTCGTCGGAATCCACCTCAATTCAAAGGTGAATTCAATCCTGAGTTGGCTGAACGCTGGATCCAAACGCTGGAGAAAATATTTGGAGCGATGAGATGTACTGAGAATGACAAGGTTGTCTATGCAACCTATATGCTGGTGGAGGATGCTGAATACTGGTGGGAAGGAGCCCGTCAGATGCTGGTGCATGACCAACAAGCTGTTGACTGGAATGCTTTTAAGGGAAAATTCCTGGAGAAGTATTTTCCTGCGAGTGCAAGATACGAGAAAGAGATGGAGTTCCTCCAGCTGAGACAAGGGGGAATGACCGTAGCTGAATATGGGGCTAAATTTGAAAGTCTAGCAAAGTTCTCAAATTACTTTCTGGACAACCCAAGAGAGGAGTGGAAGTGCAGAAAATTCGAAGGAGGTCTAAGGATCGACTTGAAGAGAGCTGTAGTTCCATTGGAAATTTCTGTTTTTCCGAGGTTAATGGAAAAGTGTCGTTTGATCGAGAGTTTGGAGCCTAAGGACAAGCGGGTACAGAGTTCTGGACCGAGCAAGTTCCAGAGAGGAAGCGGTGGTCGAGACAACAAATCTCGATGGAAGCCCTATGCAAAGCAATAAGATCGACAACAACGTTCTATTGGAGGAAGCAGTGGGAGTTTCAGTCAGTCTGGAAACGCCCCAACCAAGTGCATGAAGTGTGGGAAGAGCAATCACATCACTAGAGATTGTTCGATCAAAGGGATTATCTGCTTCAAGTGTGGGAAGCCGGGACACATCTCACGTGAATGCATGCAACCGAAATTGGAACATTCTGTTAACAATGTCCAAGCTGCAAGGCCTAAGATGAAGGGCAGAGTCTACACTATGGGTGGTGCTGAAGCTTCTCAGAATGAAGACTTGATCCAAGGTCAGTGTGTCATGGGAGGTGAAACCTTAACTGTACTATTTGATTCAGGCGCAACGCATTCCTTTATTGCCTATGACTGTGTGAATCTGTTGGGATTACCTGTGTCTTCTTTACCTTTTGATTTGGTAATTTCTACACCTACTGCAAAGCCTGTTGTAACTGCTAAAGTTTGTTTGAATTGTTCTATTTCTGTTAAAGATAGAAGGTTTTTGATTGATTTGATCTGTTTGCCTCTCTCGCAAATGGATGTAATCTTAGGAATGGATTGGTTGTCTTCTAATCATATCCTGTTGGACTGTGCAAATAAAACCTTAGTTTTTCCTAGTTGTGAGAATTCTGGATTTTTGACTGCCAACCAAGTAAATGCTTCTTTGAGAGAAGGAGCTCAGGGATACATGTTACTATCTTCTTTGGAGGTCAAGAGCGAGCTAGTCTTAGAGCGCATACCTGTCGTGAATGAGTTTCCGGAAGTCTTTCCTGAAGACGTACCAGGTTTGCCGCCAGTTCGGGACATCGAGTTTGCAATCGATCTTGTGCCAGGAACAGGACCAGTGTCTATGGCACCGTATCGTATGGCACCTGCTGAGTTGGAAACGTTGAAGGAACAGTTGGTAGACTTATTGGGGAAGCAGTTTGTTAGACCCAGTGTGTCACCGTGGGGAGCACCTGTGCTGTTGGTGAAAAAGAAAGATGGAACATCTCGGTTATGTGTGGATTATCGCTAGTTGAATAAAGTTACTATTAAGAACAAGTATCCACTTCCGAGGATAGATGACTTGATGGATCAGTTGAGGGGAGCGGCAGTTTTCTCCAAGATTGATTTGCGATCGGGTTATCACCAGATTCGTGTGAAGGCAGAAGATATACCGAAGACAGCGTTTCGAACACGCTATGGGCACTATGAGTATCTTGTGATGCCGTTTGGTGTGACGAATGCTCCAGCTATATTCATGGATTATATGAATAGGATCTTTCGTCCATACCTAGATCAGTTTGTCGTTGTCTTCATAGATGACATACTTATCTATTCACGAGACCAGGAAGAACATGCTGAACATCTTAGTGTGGTTCTTCAAGTTCTGAAAGAGAAACAGCTGTATGCAAAACTGTCCAAGTGTGAGTTTTGGCTCGACGAAGTGCAATTTTTGGGTCATGTAATTTCAAAAGAAGGAATTGCTGTAGATCCGTCGAAAGTCGAAGCAGTTCTTGAGTGGGAAAGATCAACCACAGTGACTGAAATACGCAGTTTTGTGGGTTTGGCTGGGTATTATCGGAGGTTCATTGAGGGATTCTCTAAGATTGTAGGACCTCTTACCCAATTGACGAGGAAGGACAAAGCGTTTGAATGGACTGAAGCCTGTGAGCAGAGTTTTCAGGAGTTGAAGAAGAGGCTAACTACATCGCCAGTGTTGATATTGCCAGATCCAAGCGAATCTTTTGAAGTGTACTGTGATGCTTCATACCAAGGCTTAGGTTGTGTTCTGATGCAGAATCGGAAGGTAGTAGCGTATGCCTCGAGACAGTTGAAAGTGCATGAGAAGAACTACCCAACTCATGATCTGGAGTTAGCAGCGGTAGTCTTTGCGTTGAAGATTTGGAGGCATTACTTGTATGGTTCGACGTTCAATGTCTTCAGCGACCATAAGAGCTTGAAGTATCTGTTCGATCAGAAGGAGCTCAATATGAGACAAAGACGGTGGCTGGAATTTTTGAAGGACTATGATTTCCAGTTGCAGTATCATCCGGGAAAAGCTAATGTGGTAGCGGATGCCCTGAGTAGAAAAGTGTTACATGTGTCTGCCATGATGGTTAAGGAACACGAGCTGTTGGAACAGTTCAGGGATATGCCTCTGTCCGTGGTTAGTATGCCAGGAAGACTATGTGTAGGTATGGTTACAGTATCTTGTGATCTGATGAATCAGATTCGGGAGAAACAAGTATACGACCAGTATCTGGAGAAAGAGCGAAGGAATCTAAAGAAAGGGATGACGTCGGAATACAAAGAAGGAGCAGATGGGATCCTAAGACGAGGAGAACGGGTTTGTGTGCTAAACAACCCAGAGATAAGGAGGTTAATTCTGGACGAAGCTCATAGAAGCAAGTTAAGTATGCATCCAGGGTCAACCAAGATGTACCAAGACCTGAAGCGGTTGTTTTGGTGGCAAGGGATGAAAAGAGATGTAGCTGATTATGTGGCATCTTGCTTGGTGTGTCAGAAAGCAAAGGTTGAACATCAGAGGCCAGATGGAATGTTACTTCCGTTGGATATTCCAGAGTGGAAATGGGACGGCATAGCAATGGATTTCGTGACGTGTTTGCCAAGGACACCTAAAGGATACGATTCCATTTGGGTTATAATTGATAGGCTTACGAAATCAGCTCATTTTCTACCGATTAATCTCAAGTATTCTATGGAAAAGCTTACTCAGATTTATATCAGTGAGATTGTGAGACTGCATGGAGTACCTTCAAGTATCATATCGGATAGAGACCCGCGTTTTACTTCGCGTTTTTGGCAAAGTTTGCATGAAGCTTTAGGGACAAAGTTACGATTAAGTTCGGCTTACCATCCTCAAACTGATGGACAATCGGAAAGGACGATTCAGTCTTTAGAGGATCTGTTGAGGGCGTGTGTGTTGGAACATGCCGGTAGTTGGGAGAATTTCCTACCGTTGATAGAGTTTACCTACAACAACAGTTATCATTCGAGTATAGGGATGGCACCCTACGAAGCTTTATATGGACGACGTTGCAGAACACCTTTGTGTTGGTACCAAGATGGAGAAAATGCTTCATTAGGACCTGAACTAGTGCAACAAACAACCGAGAAGGTGAAACTGATTCAAGAAAAGATGAGGACGACTCAGAGCCGACAGAAGAGTTATGCGGATAAAAGACGTAGGCCACTTGAGTTCGAGGAAGGGGATCATGTGTTTTTGAGAGTCACTCCGATGACTGGGGTGGGCAGGGTCCTGAAGTCCAGAAAACTCACTCCAAAATTCATTGGACCTTATCAAATTCTTCGTCGGATAGGTCCAGTAGCTTACCAAATAGCTTTACCGCCTTTTCTATCCAACCTTCATAATGTTTTTCATGTTTCGCAATTGCGGAAGTATATTCCTAATCCCAGTCACGTCATAGAGTCTGATTCAGTACAACTAAAGGATAACCTAACCTACGAGACATTGCCGGTTAAGATCGAGGACAGGAGGATAAAGAAACTGCGAGGGAAGGAGATAGCGTTGGTCAAAGTTATCTGGAACGAGACTACAGGTGATGCTACCTGGGAAAGAGAAGTGGACATGCAACAACAGTATCCGAGTTTGTTTTAAGAGATACGTACAATTTCGAGGACGAAATTCTTTTAAGAGGGGTAGGAATGTAACGCCCCGATTTTCACGTTTTCTATTTCTTTAGTATTTTAATGTCTTTATTTTATTCGAGGTCTTAGGAATGGAAATAAAATATTCCGAGACCACAGTCATGCTCGACGATATCGTAGGAAGCTACGATTAAGTTTTGAGTCGAAAACTCAAACGGGGTCCGGTCTGCGTTTTTACACTGACAGTATGATTTTACTGCTCAGAAGACCTCAGATGGACCCGTGAACGAGACAGTAAGTCTTAGAATTCGATTCTCTACGTTTTGGTTAAATTTCGTAAAAATTTCAGAAAAATAACTTCCTGACCTTCGTTCGGGCGGAATCCTCAATCGGGTGACGAACGGAGCCACATATGGATTTACCGGGACTCGCCAAAAGATACTCTTGATATCACATCATCCCAGGACACTTGGGAGAGTATGCCAGAGTCGTCATGACGTTCGGAAATATCTGGACGCAAAATGACCAAAATGCCCCTAACCTTAGTCTTTTACACTTTTACCATTATACCCTTTTGGCAAATGACCTTTTTACCCTTAAGTGAACTTTTAAGAGGCTGAACTCAGCCCCTCACTTCATCATTTTCGCACAGCCCCTCACACCATAGAGTTCCATAGTTGTTCTTGAGAGAAAACTCCATTTTTACCTAGAAAAGCTTGAGTTTTTGTTGGATTCACTTGATTCCTTGAGCAATCTTTCTTCATTTCAAGGTAAGATCACTTCTATGATCTCTTAGCTTCTTGAATCTTTCTTTATTTCAAGATCAATCTTCATTTTCATGAAAAGAATTTCTTAGATCCAAAACTTTGAAAATCCATAGGAAATTGTAGAAAAATCCTTTTGAGGTAAGACCAAGTTCTTTGAACTCACATCATCAATCTCTACCTAAACCTAAGAGCTTATGATTCAACTCTCATCATAGCTCAAAAAGCATTTTTGGCCGAACCCTCTTGGAAGATGATGAATAGTGTTTTCATCAAGTTTTGATTTTTAACACTAGATTTCATCCTTAGTTTTCCTAATGCTTTTGAATCCATGAAATGATAAACCAAAATCAATTTCTAACCTTTTTAACCTAGGGTGGCCGAAACCCTCTTTGTTGTAATAGTTGAGTTTGGCTTTGATTGTTGTTTAATGTTGGTTGTTGTGTTGTTGTAGTTGTTGACGATTATTAGGAGGTTCAGAAACCGATCAACCGACTTTGATCCGGGAATCTGCTCATCAAGAGGTATGGGGAGAAGAACCTCATCACACCAAGATGGTGGTAGTGAGAATGGTTGTTTGAGTTTATGTGTGGGTGAAACCCTTTAGTTTGGGTTCACTTTTATGTGTTAAGTCTTGTTAAGTTCTCTTGGAGAACAAGATTGTTATGATGTGTTTATGCTTGAGTATGTTGTAGTGTGCTTTAGCATAAGTTGATGATGATATGATTGATGAAAATCATTTTCATGTATGTTGAAAAACCTACTTTGATCACTAGGTCAAGTATGGACTTTTATTGTTGATTATGAGACCATAATGTGTGATGGACTTGGATGTTTGATTATGATGTAGTAATGTGTATTATGGTTATCATGATTGTGTAAGTATTGTGAGCCGTATTTTGTTTGGTTGATGGAGTAAAACTTCACATTGATTCCTAGTTGGCTTTTAGCCATGGCTTTGAGAAAAGGAAGAACATGAGTAGATCTTGATTAAGTCAAGTTTTGATGTAAAGAAAGTGTTTTCAATAACTTGTGTTTTTCAAAGAAAACCCTAAGTGTCTTTGAATGGAAATTAAAGCTCAAAGTGCTTTCACCAAAGTGAAACATATTTTATACCTTATCCTTAGTCCATATAGTTAATCAAGGGACTCAAAATGAGAAAAAAAGTGGTTTCATGAAGAAAATCAAGATGATTCCCTAAGGTTGATGTCTTGTTTATGGCAACCATTTCGCTAAGCGAATTTTCTCTCGCTACGCGAAAACAGGGGAAAGCCTAAGTTGGGCATCACTGCCTCACTTTCGCTAAGCGAATTCATATTCGCTAAGCCAATCAAACGAGTTTCGCTACGCGAATTACGTCTCGCTGAGCGACCCAGAGAAGTCTCCAAAGGAGGTATAACCGCCTCCATTTCGCTAAGCGAAATTATTTTCGCTACGCGAATACAATGCATTTCGCTACACGAATTCTGTCTCGCTAAGCGATCCAGAGGCGTTTACAAAGAGGTTTAACCGTCTGAACTTTCGCTAAGCGAATTCATATTCGCTAAGCGAATACAATACATTTCGCGTTTACAAAGAGGTTTAACCGTCTGAAATTGCGCTAAGCGAATTCATATTCGCTAAGCGAATCCAATGCATTTCTCTACGCGATTTGTGTCTCGCCGAGCGAACCAGAGGAGTTCCAAAAGAGGCATTCTTGTTTCAATTTCGCTAAGCGAATGAAATTTCGCTAAGCGAATTACATGTTCAGAAAATGCTAAAAAATAGAGCAAGTAAGTGTTTCAAAGATTGTTTCAAATCAAATGAGTTTTCAATTGAGAAGTTGTTCTGGTTTACAAATGTTTTGGGTTTTGAGACAGTAGTTCGATGACGGACCGGTGATTCGGACCCCGCTCAGTCGTTCAATTGTTTCAGTCTTGTGATGACTCGATCCCGGAGGGATCACGAGATTTATCCGGTGGATAAAGGTTATGCTTTCAAAAGACACGTATAGTTCCTAAGGTAGAGAACCTTAGTAGACTTTGAGGTTTATCCGGGGGATAGACATTGCTTGATCGCATCTGCTTTGTGTAAGCATTGGCATTTCATTTGCATAGTTGTAAGGCCTTGAGCCTAGGAGTTGAGCTTACACCTTGATGCGGGTGCGAATCTTACGGTGACGATCTTCAATGGTCTTTTGGGAGGTATCAGGGTTGGAAGGGCTGACATGTGACCAGTTGGTAGCTCTTCTGTGTCGTGGCGAATCCGTGCAATACACTGATATCCTCTACTAGATGCCGTACTTTTCATGTTTGGTTGAGAGTGTTTCCGTAAAAGCCAGATACGTGCACGTTACGAATGTTGTAGCATCTTGCCCAAGGCTGGCGCGCACGGAACATGTCCTCCCATTCACTCTCTCCGACTGTTTTGTTAGCTCCATGGAGTAGGGGTCAGAGTAGTACCCAGTGACATTGACATTGAGTCTTATACATTGCATTGCATTGCATGGCTATTGA
The DNA here is from genome assembly GCA_039655645.1 of Ammopiptanthus mongolicus. Taxonomy (NCBI): domain Eukaryota; kingdom Viridiplantae; phylum Streptophyta; class Magnoliopsida; order Fabales; family Fabaceae; genus Ammopiptanthus; species Ammopiptanthus mongolicus. Next base: position 37,439,740 of record CM077343.1, on the reverse strand, counting down.
TGTTTACATTTACTGTTATACATCGTTCTACTGTTTAAGAATACCTTATTTTATGATGTTAACTGCTTAACATGATATTATGCTGTCAACTGCTTAATATGTTTGACATTGAGAATTCTTGTAAGCATGTTGGGTATGTGGTTACCCGGTGAGTCGTCCCGTTTTTACTATTGCTGTTTTGCTGTGTTGATGAACGGGAATCTCACCCATATCTGTATGTTTTCTGTTGGTACTTGCTGTTGCGGTTGGTTTGAACAGATGGACATGATGATGGTTCAGTCCAGTAGTTCCTTTGAGCCAGAGGAGGACCTTCTTTTTGTGGTCTAGTTTTGTTGTCGGCCAGACTATGTCGTTTTTGTAGTACTTTTGGGAGCTACGACTCCTTGTACATATTGTATTTCTTATTGTATTAGTTATACATTAGACCTATGTCTGTATATAATAATGTTGACGTTTCCATTTCTGTTTCTGTTCTATGGTATGTTCTAGAAATGCATGGCGAACCTAAGTTCGTTTATTAGTATTATTACCTTTCCATTGCATCTTGTGAAAAGAAAAAAAAAGAAAACCGTATTTTCTGCATTAAGAAATATTTTCGGCCCTACGGCCCTATAAACGTTCGGGAATGTGGCACTCGGGAAAGGGTGTTGCAGCGCACATTCACAAGGCCGTTTAACTCGTAGAATTCTGACCAGTTAGCGTATTATGCTTCCTTGACCCTCTTAACGGCCGAATTAGGATTCGTTGCCTTCATGAAACTTGTTTATATAGATATTAGGTTTAATGAAACAAGGGTTTCATCCGATTCTGACACCTATAGCATAAGATATGGCCAATAGATGCTACAAAGGTATGACTGTCAGGAACAACATCACGTCACCAAATTACAGATACAATTTGACAAAGAAAGAGATCGATTTCGCTCTTTACCTCTGCATGAGAGTTGCAGATATTTCTCTGAGCCTTCCAACGACACCAATTTCGATGCATTTAAACACCTAAAGCTCCAGAAATTGTCAGAAGATGCTTACATGTTCTGATTGTGACGAACAGTATCACATCTCCAGCTTGCAGAAGGAATTTCACTCAGATAGAGATTGATTCAGATGTCGATTTCTTCGGCAAAACTTGTGGGTATATTATCTTTCTAATAAAATATAGATCACTTCATTTGGACGGGTTAACTCAAAATATGACGTTTCGGACTCTTGATTGTCGGCAGCAGACGCTTGACTTCAATCTTTAGTGTTTTTGTTTTACAACTTTATTACTTTCGTCTTCGTCCAGGCTTCTTTTCTCTTTCTTATGTTAGGGTTGCTGAAGCTTTTTTCTTCTTTTGTTGTGGACCTTGATGCTTCAGGACATTATTGAAAAGGTACCTCATTTTTTAGTCAAGCTTGGACTTTGAATATCTAAAAACTTCATTCAAAATTACTTCTCCATCCTTCATAATGTTATGTATTCTGGGTAGACGCTTCGTTGGCTTCACCGGACGCTTCTTCAATGAGCTAAAACGTTTGGTTATCCACTGCGCACATTCACAAGCCGTTTAACTCGTAGAATTCTGACCAGTTAGCGTATTATGCTTCCTTGAACCTCTTAACGGCCGAATTAGGATTCGTTTTCTTCATGAAACTTGTATATATGGATATTAGCTTAAATGGGACAATGGTTTCATCCGATTCGGACACCTATAGCGCAAGATATGGCCAGTAGATGCTACAAAGGTAGGACTCTCAGGAACAGCATCACGTCACCAAATTACGGAAACAATTTGACAAAAAAAGAGATCCATTTCGCTCTCGACCTCTGCATGAGAGTTGCAAATATTTCTCTGAGCCTTCCAACGACACCAATTTCGATGCATTTTAACACCTAAAGCTCCAGAAATCGTCAAGAGGTGCTTACATGTTCTGATTGTCAAGAACAATATCACATCTCAAGCTTGCAGAAGGAATTTCACTCAGATAGAGATTGATTCAGATCTCGACTTCTTCGGGAAACTTGTGGGAATTTATATTATCTTTCTAAAAAAATAGAGGTCACTTCATTTGGACGAGATTAACTCAAGATATGACGTTTCGGACTCTTGATTGTCGGCAGCGGACGCTTGACTTCAATCTTTAGTGTTTTTGTCTTGCAACTTTAGTATTTTCGTCTTTGTTCAGGCTTCTTTTCTCTTTCATATGTTAGGGTTGCTGAAGCTTTTGTCTTCTTTTGTTGTGGACCTTGATGCTTCAGGACTTTATTGAAAAGGGTACCTCATTTTTTAGTCAAGCTTGGACTTTGAATATCTAAAAACTTCATTCAAAATTACTTCTCCATCCTTCATAATGTTATGTATTCTGGGTAGACGCTTCGTTGGCATCACCGGACGCTTCTTAAATAAGCTAAGGCATTTGGTTATCCACTGCGCACATTTACAAGGCTGTTTAACTCGTAGAATTCTGACCAGTTAGCATATTATGCTTCCTTGACCCTCTTAACGGTCGAATTAGGATTCGATGTCCGCATGAAACTTGCATATATGGATATTAGGTTTATTGAGACAATGGTTTCATCCGATTCGGACACCTATAGCGCAGGATATGGCCAGTAGAAGCTACAAAGGCAGGACTCTCAGGAACAGCATCACGTCACCAAATTACGGATACAATTTGGCAAAGAAAGAGATCGATTTCGCTCTTGACCTCTGCATGAGAGTTGCTGATATTTCTCTGAGCCTTCGAACGATACCAATATCGATGTATTTTAACACCTAAAGCTCCAGAAATCGTCAACAGTTGCTTACGATGAGTATCACATCTCCAGCTTGCAGAAGGAATTTCACTCAGATAGAGATTGATTCAGATCTCGACTTCTCCGAAAAACTTGAGGGTATTTATCTTATCTTTCTAAATAAATCGAGGTCACTTCATTTGGATGAGGGTAACTCAAAATACGACGTTTCAGACGCTTGATTGTCGGCAGCAGACGCTTGATTTCAATCTTCCGTGTTTTTGCTTTTGCTGCTTTAGCACTTTTGTTTTTGTTCCGGCTTCTTTTCTCTTTCTTCTGTTAAGGTTACTGAAGCTTTTGCCTTCTTTTATTGCCGTTCTTGATGCTTCAGAACTTTATTGAAAAGGGTACCTCATTTTTTGGTCAAGCTTGGACATTGAATATCTTAAAACTTCATTCAAAATTACTTCTCCATCCTTCATAATGTTATGTATTCTGAGTAGACGCTTGGTTGGCTTCACCGAACGCTTCTTCAATGAGCTAAAACGTTTGGTTATCCACTGCGCACATTCACAAGGCCGTTTAACTCGTAGAATTCTGACCAGTTAGCGTATTATGCTTCCTTGACCCTCTTAACGGCCGAATTAGGATTCGTTGCCTTCATGAAACTTGTTTATATAGATATTAGGTTTAATGAAACAAGGGTTTCATCCGATTCTGACACCTATAGCATAAGATATGGCCAATAGATGCTACAAAGGTATGACTGTCAGGAACAGCATCACGTCACCAAATTACAGATACAATTTGACAAAGAAAGAGATCGATTTCGCTCTTTACCTCTGCATGAGAGTTGCAGATATTTCTCTGAGCCTTCCAACGACACCAATTTCGATGCTTTTTAACACCTAAAGCTCCAAAAATTGTCAACAGGTGCTTACATGTTCTGATTGTCAAGAACAATATCACATCTCCAGCTCGCAGAAGAAATTGCACTCAGATAGAGATTGACTCAGATCTCGACTTCTTCGAAAAACTTGTGGGTATTTATCTTATCTTTCTAAATAAATAGAGGTCACTTCATTTGGATGAGAGTAACTCAAAATACGACGTTTCAGACGCTTGATTATCGGCAGCAGATGCTTGATTTCAATCTTCAGTGTTTTTGCTTTTGCAGCTTTAGCACTTTTGTCTTTGTTCCGGCTTCTTTTCTCTTTCATCTGTTAGGGTTACTGAAGCTTTTCTCTTCTTTTATTATCGTTCTTGATGCTTCAGAACTATATTGAAAAGGGTACCTCATTTTTTGGTCAAGCTTGGACATTGAATATCTTAAAACTTCATTCAAAATTACTTCTCCATCCTTCATAATTTTATGTATTTTGAGTAGACGCTTGGTTGGCTTCACCGGACGCTTCTTCAATGGGCTAAAACGTTTGGTTATCTAGTGCGCACATTCACAAGGCCGGTTAACTCGTAGAATTCTGACCAGTTAGCGTATTATGCTTCCTTTACCCTCTTAACGGCCGAATTAGGATTCGTTGTCTTAATGAAACTTGTATTTATTGATATTAGGTTTAATGAGACAACGGTTTCATCCGATTCGAACACCTATAGCGCAAGATATGGCCAGTAGATGCTACAAAGGTAGGACTCCCAGGAACGGCATCATGTCACCAAATTACGGATACAATTTGACAAAAAAAGAGATCCATTTCGCTCTCGACCTTTGCATTAAAGTTGCAAATATTTCTATGAGCCTTCAAACGATACCAATATCGATGCATTTAAACACCTAAAGCTCCAGAAATTGTCAGAAGATGCTTACATGTTCTGATTGTGACGAACAGTATCACATCTCCAGCTTGCAGAAGGAATTTCACTCAGATAGAGATTGATTCAGATGTCGACTTCTTCGGCAAAACTTGTGGGTATTTATATTATCTTTCTAACAAAATATAGATCACTTCATTTGGACGGGTTTAACTCAAAATATGACGTTTCGGACTCTTGATTGTCGGCAGCAGACGCTTGACTTCAATCTTTAGTGTTTTTGTTTTACAACTTTATTACTTTCGTCTTCGTCCAGGCTTCTTTTCTCTTTCTTATGTTAGGGTTGTTGAAGCTTTTATCTTCTTTTGTTGTGGACCTTGATGCTTCAGGACATTATTGAAAAGGGTACCTCATTTTTTAGTCAAGCTTGGACTTTGAATATCTAAAAACTTCATTCAAAATTACTTCTCCATCCTTCATAATGTTATGTATTCTGGGTAGACGCTTCGTTGGCTTCACCGGACGCTTCTTCAATGAGCTAAAACGTTTGGTTATCCACTGCGCACATTCACAAGCCGTTTAACTCGTAGAATTCTGACCAGTTAGCGTATTATGCTTCCTTGACCCTCTTAACGGCCGAATTAGGATTTGTTGCCTTCATGAAACTTGTATATATGGATATTAGCTTAAATGGGACAACGGTTTCGTCCGATTCGGACACCTATAGCGCAAGATATGGCCAGTAGATGCTACAAAGGTAGGACTCTCTGGAACAGCATCACGTCACCAAATTACGGATACAATTTGACAAAAAAAGAGATCCATTTCGCTCTCGACCTCTGCATGAGAGTTGCAAATATTTCTCTGAGCCTTCCAACGACACCAATTTCGATGCATTTTAACACCTAAAGCTCCAGAAATCGTCAAGAGGTGCTTACATATTCTGATTGTCTAGAACAATATCACATCTCAAGCTTGCAGAAGGAATTTCACTCAGATAGAGATTGATTCAGATCTCGACTTCTTCGGGAAACTTGTGGGTATTTATATTATCTTTCTAAAAAAATGGAGGTCACTTCATTTGGACGAGATTAACTCAAGATATGACGTTTCGGACTCTTGATTGTCGGCAGCAGACGCTTGACTTCAATCTTTAGTGTTTTTGTCTTGCAACTTTAGTATTTTCGTCTTTGTTCAGGCTTCTTTTCTCTTTCTTATGTTAGGGTTGCTGAAGCTTTTGTCTTCTTTTGTTGTGGACCTTGATGCTTCAGGACTTTATTGAAAAGGGTACCTCATTTTTTAGTCAAGCTTGGACTTTGAATATCTAAAAACTTCATTCAAAATTACTTCTCCATCCTTCATAATGTTATGTATTCTGGGTAGACGCTTCGTTGGCATCACCGGATGCTTCTCAAATAAGCTAAGGCATTTGGTTATCCACTGCGCACATTTACAAGGCTGTTTAACTCGTAGAATTCTGACCAGTTAGCATATTATGCTTCCTTGACCCTCTTAACGGTCGAATTAGGATTCGATGTCCGCATGAAACTTGCATATATGGATATTAGGTTTATTGAGACAGCGGTTTCATCCGATTCGGACACCTATAGCGCAAGATATGGCCAGTAGAAGCTACAAAGGCAGGACTCTCAGGAACAGCATCACGTCACCAAATTACGGATACAATTTGACAAAAAAAGAGAGATCGATTTCGCTCTCGACCTCTGCATGAGAGTTGCAGATATTTCTTTGAGCCTTCAAACGATACCAATATCGATGCATTTAAACACCTAAAGCTCCAGAAATTGTCAGAAGTTGCTTACATGTTCTGATTGTGACGAACAGTATCACATCTCCAGCTTGCAGAAAGAATTTCAGTCAGATAGAGATTGATTCAGATCTCGACTTCTTCGGGAAACTTGTGGGTATTTATATTATCTTTCTAACAAAATATAGATCACTTCATTTGGACGGGTTTAACTCAAAATATGACGTTTCGGACTCTTCATTGTCGGCAGCAGACGCTTGACTTCAATCTTTAGTGTTTTTGTTTTGCAACTTTAGTACTTTCGTCTTTGTTCAGGCTTCTTTTCTCTTTCATATGTTAGGGTTGCTGAAGCTTCTGTCTTCTTTTGTTGTGGACCTTGATGGTTCAGGACTTTATTGAAAAGGGTACCTCATTTTTTAGTCAAGCTTGGACTTTGAATATCTAAAAACTTCATTCAAAATTACTACTCCATCCTTCATAATGTTATGTATTCTGGGTAGACGCTTCGTTGGCATCACCGGACGCTTCTTAAATAAGCTAAGGCATTTGGTTATCCACTGCGCACATTTACAAGGCTGTTTAACTCGTAGAATTCTGACCAGTTAGCATATTATGCTTCCTTGACCCTCTTAACGGTCGAATTAGGATTCGATGTCCGCATGAAACTTGCATATATGGATATTAGGTTTATTGAGACAATGGTTTCATCCGATTCGGACACCTATAGCGCAGGATATGGCCAGCAGAAGCTACAAAGGCAGGACTCTCAGGAACAGCATCACGTCACCAAATTACGGATACAATTTGGCAAAGAAAGAGATCGATTTTGCTCTTGACCTCTGCATGAGAGTTGCAGATATTTCTCTGAGCCTTCGAACGATACCAATATCGATGTATTTTAACACCTAAAGCTCCAGAAATCGTCAACAGGTGCTTACGATGAGTATCAAATCTCCAGCTTGCAGAAGGAATTTCACTCAGATAGAGATTGATTCAGATCTCGACTTCTCCGAAAAACTTGTGGGTATTTATCTTATCTTTCTAAATAAATCGAGGTCACTTCATTTGGATGAGGGTAACTCAAAATACGACGTTTCAGACGGTTGATTGTCGGCAGCAGACGCTTGATTTCAATCTTCCGTGTTTTTGCTTTTGCAGCTTTAGCACTTTTGTTTTTGTTCCGGCTTCTTTTCTCTTTCTTCTGTTAAGGTTACTGAAGCTTTTGCCTCTTCTTTTATTGTCGTTCTTGATGCTTCAGAACTTTATTGAAAAGGGTACCTCATTTTTTGGTCAAGCTTGGACATTGAATATCTTAAAACTTCATTCAAAATTACTTCTCCATCCTTCATAATTTTATGTATTTTGAGTAGACGCTTGGTTGGCTTCACCGGACGCTTCTTCAATGGCTAAAACGTTTGGTTATCCACTGCGCACATTCACAAGGCCGTTTAACTCGTAGAATTCTGACCAGTTAGCGTATTATGCTTCCTTGACCCTCTTAACGGCCGAATTAGGATTCGTTGTCTTAATGAAACTTGTATTTATTGATATTAGGTTTAATGAGACAACGGTTTCATCCGATTCGGACACCTATAGAGCAAGATATGGCCAGTAGATGCTACAAAGGTAGGACTCCAGGAACAGCATCATGTCACCAAATTACGGATACAATTTGACAAAAAAAGAGATCCATTTCGCTCTCGACCTCTGCATGAGAGTTGCAAATATTTCTATGAGCCTTCAAACGATACCAATATCGATGCATTTAAACACCTAAAGCTCCAGAAATTGTCAGAAGGTGCTTACATGTTCTGATTGTCACGAACAGTATCACATCTCCAGCTTGCAGAAGGAATTTCACTCAGATAGAGATTGATTCAGATCTCGACTTCTTCGGCAAAACTTGTGGGTATTTATATTATCTTTCTAACAAAATATAGATCACTTCATTTGGACGGGTTTAACTCAAAATATGACGTTTCGGACTCTTGATTGTCGGCAGCAGACGCTTGACTTCAATCTTTAGTGTTTTTGTTTTGCAACTTTAGTACTTTCGTCTTCGTTCAGGCTTCTTTTCTCTTTCTTATGTTAGGGTTGCTGAAGCTTTTGTCTTCTTTTGTTGTGGACCTTGATGCTTCAGGACTTTATTGAAAAGGGTACCTCATTTTTTAGTCAAGCTTGGACTTTGAATATCTAAAAACTTCATTCAAAATTACTTCTCCATCCTTCATAATGTTATGTATTCTGGGTAGACGCTTCGTTGGCTTCACCGGACGCTTCTTCAATGAGCTAAAACGTTTGGTTATCCACTGCGCACATTCACAAGCCGTTTAACTCGTAGAATTCTGACCAGTTAGCGTATTATGCTTCCTTGACCCTCTTAACGGCCGAATTAGGATTCGTTGTCTTCATGAAACTTGTATATATGGATATTAGCTTAAATGGGACAACGGTTTCGTCCGATTCGGACACCTATAGCGCAAGATATGGCCAGTAGATGCTACAAAGGTAGGACTCTCTGGAACAGCATCACGTCACCAAATTACGGATACAATTTGACAAAAAAAGATCCATTTCGCTCTCGACCTCTGCATGAGAGTTGCAAATATTTCTCTGAGCCTTCCAACGACACCAATTTCGATGCATTTTAACACCTAAAGCTCCAGAAATCGTCAAGAGGTGCTTACATGTTCTGATTGTCAAGAACAATATCACATCTCAAGCTTGCAGAAGGAATTTCACTCAGATAGAGATTGATTCAGATCTCGACTTCTTCGGGAAACTTGTGGGTATTTATATTATCTTTCTAAAAAAATGGAGGTCACTTCATTTGGACGGGATTAACTCAAAATATGACGTTTCGGACTCTTGATTGTCGGCAGCAGACGCTTGACTTCAATCTTTAGTGTTTTTGTCTTGCAACTTTAGTATTTTCGTCTTTGTTCAGGCTTCTTTTCTCTTTCTTATTTTAGGGTTGCTGAAGCTTTTGTCTTCTTTTGTTGTGGACCTTGATGCTTCAGGACTTTATTGAAAAGGGTACCTCATTTTTTAGTCAAGCTTGGACTTTGAATATCTAAAAACTTCATTCAAAATTACTTCTCCATCCTTCATAATGTTATGTATTCTGGGTAGACGCTTCGTTGGCATCACCGGATGCTTCTCAATGAGCTAAGGCATTTGGTTATCCACTGCGCACATTTACAAGGCTGTTTAACTCGTAGAATTCTGACCAGTTAGCATATTATGCTTCCTTGACCCTCTTAACGGTCGAATTAGGATTCGATGTCCGCATGAAACTTGCATATATGGATATTAGGTTTATTGAGACAACGGTTTCATCCGATTCGGACACCTATAGCGCAAGATATGGCCAGTAGATGCTACAAAGGTAGGACTCTCAGGAACAGCATCACGTCACCAAATTACGGATACAATTTGACAAAAAAAGAGATCGATTTCGCTCTCGACCTCTGCATGAGAGTTGCAGATATTTCTTTGAGCCTTCAAACGATACCAATATCGATGCATTTAAACACCTAAAGCTCCAGAAATTGTCAAAGTTGCTTACATGTTCTGATTGTGACGAACAGTATCACATCTCAGCTTGCAGAAGGAATTTCACTCAGATAGAGATTGATTCAGATCTCGACTTCTTCGGGAAACTTGTGGGTATTTATATTATCTTTCTAAAAAAATGGAAGTCACTTCATTTGGACGGGTTTAACTCAAAATATGACGTTTCGGACTCTTGATTGTCGGCAGCAGGCGCTTGACTTCAATCTTTAGTGTTTTTGTTTTGCAACTTCAGTACTTTCGTCTTCGTTCAGGATTCTTTTCTCTTTCTTATGTTAGGGTTGCTGAAGCTTTTGTCTTCTTTTGTTGTGGACCTTGATGCTTCAGGACTTTATTGAAAAGGGTACCTCATTTTTTAGTCAAGCTTGGACTTTGAATATCTAAAAACTTCATTCAAAATTACTTCTCCATCCTTCATAATGTTATGTATTCTGGGTAGACGCTTCGTTGGCATCACCGGACGCTTCTTAAATGAGCTAAGGCATTTGGTTATCCACTGCGCACATTTACAAGGCTGCTTAACTCGTAGAATTCTGACCAGTTAGCATATTATGCTTCCTTGACCCTCTTAACGGTCGAATTATGATTCGATGTCCGCATGAAACTTGCATATATGGATATTAGGTTTATTGAGACAACGGTTTCATCCGATTCGGACACCTATAGTGCAAGATATGGCCAGTAGATGCTACAAAGGTAGGACTCTCAGGAACAGCATCACGTCACCAAATTACGGATACAATTTGACAAAGAAAGAGATCGATTTCGCTATCGACCTCTGCATGAAAGTTGCAGATATTTCTATGAGCCTTCGAACGATACCAATATCGATTCATTTAAGCACCTAAAGCTCCAGAAATTGTCAGAAGATGCTTACATGTTCTGATTGTGACGAACAGTATCACATCTCCAGCTTGCAGAAGGAATTTCACTCAGATAGAGATTGATTCAGATCTCGACTTCTTCGGGAAACTTGTGGGTATTTATATTATCTTTCTAACAAAATATAGATCACTTCATTTGAACGGGTTTAACTCAAAATATGACGTTTCAGACTCTTGATTGTCGGCAGCAGACGCTTGACTTCAATCTTTAGTGTTTTTGTTTTGCAACTTTAGTACTTTTGTTTTTGTTCAGGCTTCTTTTCTCTTTCTTATGTTAGGGTTGCTGAAGCTTTTGTCTTCTTTTGTTGTGGTTCTTGATGCTTCAGGACTTTATTGAAAAGGGTACCTCATTTTTTGGTCAAGCTTGGACTTTGAATATCTAAAAACTTCATTCAAAATTACTTCTCCATCCTTCATAATGTTATGTATTCTGGGTAGACGCTTCGTTGGCATCACCGGACGCTTCTTAAATGAGCTAAGGCATTTGGTTATCCACTGCGCACATTTACAAGGCTGCTTAACTCGTAGAATTCTGACCAGTTAGCATATTATGCTTCCTTGACCCTCTTAACGGTCGAATTATGATTCGATGTCCGCATGAAACTTGCATATATGGATATTAGGTTTATTGAGACAACGGTTTCATCCGATTCGGACACCTATAGTGCAAGATATGGCCAGTAGATGCTACAAAGGTAGGACTCTCAGGAACAGCATCACGTCACCAAATTACGGATACAATTTGACAAAAAAAGAGATCCATTTCGCTCTCGACCTCTGCATGAGAGTTGCAAATATTTCTCTGAGCCTTCCAACGACACCAATTTCGATGCATTTTAACACCTAAAGCTCCAGAAATCGTCAAGAGGTGCATACATGTTCTGATTGTCAAGAACAATATCACATCTCAAGCTTGCAGAAGGAATTTCACTCAGATAGAGATTGATTCAGATCTCGACTTTTTCGGGAAACTTGTGGGTATTTATGTTATCTTTCTAACAAAATAGAGATCACTTCATTTGGACGAGATTAACTCAAAATATGACGTTTCGGACTCTTGATTGTCGGCAGCAGACGCTTGACTTCAATCTTTAGTGTTTTTGTTTTGCAACTGTAGTACTTTCGTCTTCGTTCAGGCTTCTTTTCTCTTTCTTATGTTAGGGTTGCTGAAGCTTTTGTCTTCTTTTGTTGTGGACCTTGATGCTTCAGGACTTTATTGAAAAGGGTACCTCATTTTTTAGTCAAGCTTGGACTTTGAATATCTAAAAACTTCATTCAAAATTACTTCTCCATCCTTCATAATGTTATGTATTCCGGGTAGATGCTTGGTTGGCATCACCGGACGCTTCTAAAATGAGCTAAGACGTTTGGTTATCCACTGCGCACATTCACAAGGCCGTTTAACTCGTAGAATTCTGACCAGTTAGCGTATTATGCTTCCTTGACCCTCTTAACGGCTGAATTAGGATTCGTTGTCTTCATGAAACTTGTATATATGGATATTAGGTTTAATGAGACAAGGTTTCATCCGATTCGGACACCTATAGCGCAAGATATGGCCAGTAAATGCTACAAAGGTAGGACTCTCAGGAACAGCATCACGTCACCAAATTACGGATACAATTTGGCAAAGAAAGAGATCGATTTCGCTCTCGACCTCTGCATGAGAGTTGCAGATATTTCTATGAGCCTTCCAACGACACAAATTTTGATGCATTTTAACACCTAAAGCACCAAAAATTGTCAACAGGTGCTTACATGTTCTGATTGTCAAGAACAATATCACATCTCCAGCTTGCAGAAGGAATTTCACTCAGATAGAGATTGATTCAGATCTCGACTTCTTCGAAAAACTTGTGGGTATTTATCTTATCTTTCTAACTAAATAGAGGTCACTTCATTTGGATGAGAGTAACTCAAAATACGACGTTTCGGACGCTTGATTGTCGGCAGCAGACGCTTGATTTCAATCTTCAGTGTTTTTGCTTTTGCAGCTTTAGCACTTTTGTCTTTGTTCCGGCTTCTTTTCTCTTTCTTCTATTAGGGTTACTGAAGCTTTTCTCTTCTTTTATTATCGTTCTTGATGCTTCAGGACTTTATTGAAAAGGGTACCTCATTTTTTAGTCAAGCTTGGACTTTGAATATCTAAAAACTTCATTCAAAATTACTTCTCCATCCTTCATAATGTTATGTATTCTGGGTAGACGCTTGGTTGGCTTCACCGGACGCTTCTTCAATGAGCTAAAACGTTTGGTTATCCACTGCACACATTCACAAGGATGTTTAACTCGTAGAATTCTGACCATTTAGCGTATTATGCTTCCTTGACCCTCTTAACGGCCGAATTAGGATTCGTTGTCTTCAAGAAACTTGTATATATGGATATTAGCTTTAATGAGAAAATGGTTTCATCCGATTCGGACACCTATAGCGCAAGATATGGCTAGTAGATGCTACAAAGGTAGGACTCTCAGGAACAGCATCACGTCACCAAATTACGGATACAATTTGACAAAAAAAGAGATCCATTTCGCTCTCGACCTCTGCATGAGAGTTGCAAATATTTCTCTGAGCCTTCCAACGACACCAATATCGATGTATTTTAACACCTAAAGCTCCAGAAATCGTCAACAGGTGCTTACATGTTCTGATTGTCAAGAACAATATCACATCTCAAGCTTGCAGAAGGAATTTCACTCAGATAGAGATTGATTCAGATCTCGACTTCTTCGAGAAACTTGTGGGTATTTATATTATCTTTCTAAGAAAATGGAGGTCACTTCATTTGGACGAGGTTAACTCAAGATATGACGTTTCGGACTCTTGATTGTCGGCAGCAGACGCTTGACTTCAATCTTCAGTGTTTTTGTTTTGCAACTTTAGTACTTTCGTCTTTGTTCAGGCTTCTTTTCTCTTTCTTATGTTAGGGTTGCTGAAGCTTTTGTCTTCTTTTGTTGTGGACCTTGATGCTTCAGGACTTTATTGAAAAGGGTACCTCATTTTTTAGTCAAGCTTGGACTTTGAATATCTAAAAACTTCATTCAAAATTACTTCTCCATCCTTCATAATGTTATGTATTCTGGGTAGACGCTTCGTTGCCATCACCGGACGCTTCTTAAATGAGCTAAGGCATTTGGTTATCCACTGCGCACATTTACAAGGCTGTTTAACTCGTAGAATTCTGACCAGTTAGCATATTATGCTTCCTTGACCCTCTTAACGGTCGAATTAGGATTCGATGTCCGCATGAAACTTGCATATATGGATATTAGGTTTATTGAGACAACGGTTTCATCCGATTCGGACACCTATAGTGCAAGATATGGCCAGTAGATGCTACAAAGGTAGGACTCTCAGGAACAGCATCACGTCACCAAATTACGGATACAATTTGACAAAGAAAGAGATCCATTTCGCTCTCGACCTCTGCATGAGAGTTGCAGATATTTCTATGAGCCTTCAAACGATACCAATATCGATGCATTTAAACACCTAAAGCTCCAGAAATTGTCAGAAGATGCTTACATGTTCTGATTGTCACGAACAGTATCACATCTCCAGCTTGCAGAAGGAATTTCACTCAGATAGAGATTGATTCAGATCTCGACTTCTTCGGGAAACTTGTGGGTATTTATATTATCTTTCTAAAAAATATAGATCACTTCATTTGGACCGGTTTAACTCAAAATATGACGTTTCGGACTCTTGATTGTCGGCAGCAGACGCTTGACTTCAATCTTTAGTGTTTTTGTTTTGCAACTTTAGTATTTTCGTCTTTGTTCAGGCTTCTTTTCTCTTTCTTATGTTAGGGTTGCTGAAGCTTTTGTCTTCTTTTGTTGTGGACCTTGATGCTTCAGGACTTTATTGAAAAGGGTACCTCATTTTTTAGTCAAGCTTGGACTTTGAATATCTAAAAACTTCATTCAAAATTACTTCTCCATCCTTCATAATATTATGTATTCTGGGTAGACGCTTCGTTGGCATCACCGGATGCTTATTAAATAAGCTAAGGCATTTGGTTATCCACTGCACACATTTACAAGGCTGTTTAACTCGTAGAATTCTGACCAGTTAGCATATTATGCTTCCTTGACCCTCTTAACGGTCGAATTATGATTCGATGTCCGCATGAAACTTGCATATATGGATATTAGGTTTATTGAGACAACGGTTTCATCCGATTCGGACACCTATAGCGTAAGATATGGCCAGTAGATGCTACAAAGGTAGGACTCTCAGGAACAGTATCACGTCACCAAATTACGGATACAATTTGACAAAAAAAGAGATCCATTTCGCTCTCGACCTCTGCATGAGAGTTGCAAATATTTCTCTGAGCCTTCCAACGGCACCAATATCGATGTATTTTAACACCTAAAGCTCCAGAAATCGTCAACAGGTGCTTACATGTTCTGATTGTCAAGAACAATATGACATCTCAAGCTTGCAGAAGGAATTTCACTCAGATAGAGATTGATTCAGATCTCGACTTCTTCGGGAAACTATTGGGTATTTATATTATCTTTCTAACAAAATATAGATCACTTCATTTGGACGGGTTTAACTCAAACTACGACGTTTCAGACTCTTCATTGTCGGCAGCAGACGCTTGACTTCAATCTTTAGTGTTTTTTGTTTTGCAACTTTAGTATTTTCGTCTTTGTTCAGGCTTCTTTTCTCTTTCTTATGTTAGGGTTGCTGAAGCTGTTGTCTTCTTTTGTTGTGGGCCTTGATGCTTCAGGACTTTATTGAAAAGGGTACCTCATTTTTTGGTCAAGCTTGGACTTTGAATATCTAAAAACTTCATTCAAAAATACTTCTGCATCCTTCATAATGTTATGTATTCTGGGTAGACGCTTCGTTGGCTTCACCGGACGCTTCTTAAATGAGCTAAAACATTTGGTTATCCACTGCGCACATTTACAAGGCTGTTTAACTCGTAGAATTCTGACCAGTTAGCGTATTATGCTTCCTTGACCCTCTTAACGGCCGAATTAGGATTCGTTGTCTTCATGAAACTTGTATATATGGATATTAGGTTTATTGAGACAACGGTTTCATCCGATTCGGACACCTATAGCGCAAGATATGGCCAGTAGATGCTACAAAGGTAGGACTCTCAGGAACAGCATCACGTCACCAAATTACGGATACAATTTGACAAAAAAAGAGATCCATTTCGCTCTCGACCTCTGCATGAGAGTTGCAAATATTTCTCTGAGCCTTCCAACGACACCAATATCGATGTATTTTAACACCTAAAGCTCCAGAAATCGTCAACAGGTGCTTACATGTTCTGATTGTCAAGAACAATATCACATCTCAAGCTTGCAGAAGGAATTTCACTCAGATAGAGATTGATTCAGATCTCGACTTCTTCGGGAAACTTGTGGGTATTTATATTATCTTTCTAACAAAATATAGATCACTTCATTTGGACGGGTTTAACTCAAACTATGACGTTTCAGACTCTTCATTGTCGGCAGCAGACGCTTGACTTCAATCTTTAGTGTTTTTTGTTTTGCAACTTTAGTATTTTCGTCTTTGTTCAGGCTTCTTTTCTCTTTCTTATGTTAGGGTTGCTGAAGCTTTTGTCTTCTTTTGTTGTGGACCTTGATGCTTCAGGACTTTATTGAAAAGGGTACCTCATTTTTTAGTCAAGCTTGGACTTTGAATATCTAAAAACTTCATTCAAAATTACTTCTCCATCCTTCATAATGTTATGTATTCTGGGTAGACGCTTCGTTGGCATCACCGGATGCTTCTTAAATAAGCTAAGGCATTTGGTTATCCACTGCACACATTTACAAGGCTGTTTAACTCGTAGAATTCTGACCAGTTAGCATATTATGCTTCCTTGACCCTCTTAACGGTCGAATTAGGATTCGATGTCCGCATGAAACTTGCATATATGGATATTAGGTTTATTGAGACAACGGTTTCATCCGATTCGGACACCTATAGCGCAAGATATGGCCAGTAGATGCTACAAAGGTAGGACTCTCAGGAACAGCATCACGTCACCAAATTACGGATACAATTTGACAAAGAAAGAGATCGATTTCGCTCTCGACCTCTGCACGAGAGTTGCAGATATTTCTCTGAGCCTTCGATCGATACCAATATCGATGTATTTTAACACCTAAAGGTCCAGAAATCGTCAACAGGTGCTTACAAGTTCTGATTGTGACGAACAGTATCACATCTCCAGCTTGCAGAAGGAATTTCACTCAGAAAGAGAATGATTCAGATCTCGACTTCTTTGAAAAACTTGTGGGTATTTATCTTACCTTTCTAAATAAATCGAGGTCACTTCATTTGGACGAGATTAACTCAAAATATGACGTTTCGGACTCTTGATTGTCGGCAGCAGACGCTTGACTTCAATCTTCAGTGTTTTTGTTTTGCAACTTTAGTACTTTTGTCTTTGTTCCGGCTTCTTTTCTCTTTCTTCTGTTAGGGTTACTGAAGCTTTTCTCTTCTTTTATTATCGTTCTTGATGCTTCAGGACTTTATTGAAAAGGGTACCTCATTTTTTAGTCAAGCTTGGACTTTGAATATCTAAAAACTTCATTCAAAATTACTTCTCCATCCTTCATAAAGTTATGTATTCTGGGTAGACGCTTCGTTGGCATCACCGGACGCTTCTTAAATGAGCTAAGGCATTTGGTTATCCACTGCGCACATTTACAAGGCTGTTTAACTCGTAGAATTCTGACCAGTTAGCATATTACGCTTCCTTGACCCTCTTAACGGTAGAATTAGGATGCGATGTCCGCATGAAACTTGCATATATGGATATTAGGTTTATTGAGACAACGGTTTCATCCGATTTGGACACCTATAGCGCAAGATATGGCCAGTAGATGCTACAAAGGTAGGACTCTCAGGAACGGCATCATGTCACCAAATTACGAATACAATTTGACAAAAGAAAGAGATCGATTTCGCTCTCGACCTCTGCATGAGAGTTGCAGATATTTCTATGAGCCTTCAAACGATACCAATATCGATGCATTTAAACACCTAAAGCTCCAGAAATTGTCAGAAGATGCTTACATGTTCTGATTGTGACGAACAGTATCACATCTCCAGCTTGCAGAAGGAATTTCACTCAGATAGAGATTGATTCAGATCTCGACTTCTTCGGGAAACTTGTGGGTATTTATATTATCTTTCTAAGAAAATATAGATCACTTCATTTGGACGGGTTTAACTCAAAATATGACGTTTCGGACTCCTGATTGTCGGCAGCAGACGCTTGACTTCAATCTTTAGTGTTTTTGTTTTGCAACTTTAGTACTTTCGTCTTTGTTCAGGCTTCTTTTCTCTTTCTTATGTTAGGGTTGCTGAAGCTTTTGTCTTCTTTTGTTGTTGACCTTGATGCTTCAGGACTTTATTGAAAAGGGTACCTCATTTTTTAGTCAAGCTTGGACTTTTAATATCTAAAAACTTCATTCAAAATTACTTCTCCATCCTTCATAATGTTATGTATTCTGGGTAGACGCTTCGTTGGCATCACCGGACGCTTCTTAAATGAGCTAAGGCATTTGGTTATCCACTGCGCACATTTACAAGGCTGTTTAACTCGTAGAATTCTGACCAGTTAGCATATTATGCTTCCTTGACCCTCTTAACGGTCGAATTAGGATTCGATGTCCGCATGAAACTTGCATATATGGATATTAGGTTTATTGAGACAACGGTTTCATCTGATTTGGACACCTATAGCGCAAGATATGGCCAGTAGAAGCTACAAAGGCAGGACTCTCAGGAACAGCATCACGTCACCAAATTACGGATACAATTTGACAAAAAAAGAGATCCATTTCGCTCTCGACCTTTGCATGAGAGTTGCAAATATTTCTATGAGCCTTCAAACGATACCAATATCGATGCATTTAAACACCTAAAGCTCCAGAAATTGTCAGAAGATGCTTACATGTTCTGATTGTGACGAACAGTATCACATCTCCAGCTTGCAGAAGGAATTTCACTCAGATAGAGATTGATTCAGATCTCGACTTCTTCGGCAAAACTTGTGGGTATTTATATTATCTTTCTAACAAAATATAGATCACTTCATTTGGACGGGTTTAACTCAAAATATGACGTTTCGGACTCTTGATTGTCGGCAGCAGACGCTTGACTTCAATCTTTAGTGTTTTTGTTTTACAACTTTAGTACTTTCGTCTTCGTCCAGGCTTCTTTTCTCTTTCTTATGTTAGGGTTGCTGAAGCTTTTATCTTCTTTTGTTGTGGAGCTTGATGCTTCAGGACTTTATTGAAAAGGGTACCTCATTTTTTAGTCAAGCTTGGACTTTGAATATCTAAAAACTTAATTATCCTTCATAATGTTATGTATTCTGGGTAGACGCTTCGTTGGCTTCACCGGACGCTTCTTCAAGGAGCTAAAACATTTGGTTATCCACTGCGCACATTCACAAGCCGTTTAACTCGTAGAATTCTGAGCAGTTAGCGTATTATGCTTCCTTGACCCTCTTAACGGCCGAATTAGGATTCGTTTTCTTCATGAAACTTGTATATATGGATATTAGCTTAAATGGGACAACGGTTTCATCCGATTCGGACACCTATAGCGCAAGATATGGCCAGTAGATGCTACAAAGGTAGGACTCTCAGGAACAGCATCACGTCACCAAATTACGGATACAATTTGACAAAAAAAGAGATCCATTTCGCTCTCGACCTCTGCATGAGAGTTGCAAATATTTCTCTGAGCCTTCCAACGACACCAATTTCGATGCATTTTAACACCTAAAGCTCCAAAAATCGTCAAGAGATGCTTACATGTTCTGATTGTCAAGAACAATATCACATCTCAAGCTTGCAGAAGGAATTTCACTCAGATAGAGATTGATTCAGATCTCGACTTCTTCGGGAAACTTGTGGGTATTTATATTATCTTTCTAAAAAAATAGAGGTCACTTCATTTGGACGATATTAACTCAAGATATGACGTTTCGGACTCTTCATTGTCGGCAGCAGACACTTGACTTCAATCTTTAGTGTTTTTGTCTTGCAACTTTAGTATTTTCGTCTTTGTTCAGGCTTCTTTTCTCTTTCTTATGTTAGGGTTGCAGAAGCTTTTGTCTACTTTTGTTGTGGACCTTGATGCTTCAGGACTTTATTGAAAAGGGTACCTCATTTTTTAGTCAAGCTTGGACTTTGAATATCTAAAAACTTCATTCAAAATTACTTCTCCATCCTTCATAATGTTATATATTCTGGGTAGACGCTTCGTTGGCATCACCGGATGCTTCTCAAATAAGCTAAGACATTTGGTTATCCACTGCTCACATTTACAAGGCTGTTTAACTCGTAGAATTCTGAACAGTTAGCATATTATGCTTCCTTGACCCTCTTAACGGTCGAATTAGGATTCGATGTCCGCATCAAACTTGCATATATGGATATTAGGTTTATTGAGACAACGGTTTCATCCGATTTGGACACCTATAGCGCAAGATATGGCCAGTAGATGCTACAAAGGTAGGACTCTCAGGAACGGCATCATGTCACCAAATTACGAATACAATTTGACAAAAGAAAGAGATCGATTTCGCTCTCGACCTCTGCATGAGAGTTGCAGATATTTCTATGAGCCTTCAAACGATACCAATATCGATGCATTTAAACACCTAAAGCTCCAGAAATTGTCAGAAGATGCTTACATGTTCTGATTGTGACGAACAGTATCACATCTCCAGCTTGCAGAAGGAATTTCAGTCAGATAGAGATTGATTCAGATCTCGACTTCTTCGGGAAACTTGTGGGTATTTATATTATCTTTCTAAGAAAATATAGATCACTTCATTTGGACGGGTTTAACTCAAAATATGACGTTTCGGACTCCTGATTGTCGGCAGCAGACGCTTGACTTCAATCTTTAGTGTTTTTGTTTTGCAACTTTAGTACTTTCGTCTTTGTTCAAGCTTCTTTTCTCTTTCTTATGTTAGGGTTGCTGAAGCTTTTGTCTTCTTTTGTTGTTGACCTTGATGCTTCAGGACTTTATTGAAAAGGGTACCTCATTTTTTAGTCAAGCTTGGACTTTTAATATCTAAAAACTTCATTCAAAATTACTTCTCCATCCTTCATAATGTTATGTATTCTGGGTAGACGCTTCGTTGGCATCACCGGAAGCTTCTTAAATGAGCTAAGGCATTTGGTTATCCACTGCGCACATTTACAAGGCTGTTTAACTCGTAGAATTCTGACCAGTTAGCATATTATGCTTCCTTGACCCTCTTAACGGTCGAATTAGGATTGGATGTCCGCATGAAACTTGCATATATGGATATTAGGTTTATTGAGACAACGGTTTCATCCGATTCGGACACCTATAGCGCAAGATATGGCCAGTAGAAGCTACAAAGGCAGGACTCTCAGGAACAGCATCACGTCACCAAATTACGGATACAATTTGACAATGAAAGAGATCGATTTCGCTCTCGACCTCTGCATGAGGGTTGCAGATATTTCTCTGAGCCTTCGAACGATACCAATATCGATGTATTTTAACACCTAAAGCTCCAGAAATCATCAACAGGTGCTTACATGTTCTGATTGTCACGAACAGTATCACATCTCCAGCTTGCAGAAGGAATTTCACTCAGATAGAGATTGATTCAGATCTCGACTTCTTCGAAAAACTTGTGGGTTTTTATCTTATCTTTCTAAATAAATCAAGGTCACTTCATTTGGATGAGAGTAACTCAAAATACGACGTTTCGGACGCTTGATTGTCGGCAGCAGACGCTTGATTTCAATCTTCTGTGTTTTCGCTTTTGCAGCTTTAGCACTTTTGTTTTTGGTCCGGCTTCTTTTCTCTTTCTTCTGTTAGGGTTACTGAAGCTTTAGCCTTCTTTTATTGTCATTCTTGATGCTTCAGAACTTTATTGAAAAGGGTACCTCATTTTTTGGTCAAGCTTGGACATTGAATATCTTAAAACTTCATTCAAAATTACTTCTCCATCCTTCATAATGTTATGTATTTTGAGTAGACGCTTGGTTGGCTTCACCGGACGCTTCTTCAATGGGCTAAAACGTTTGGTTATCTAGTGCGCACATTCACAAGGCCGTTTAACTCGTAGAATTCTGAGCAGTTAGCGTATTATGCTTCCTTGACCCTCTTAACGGCCGAATTAGGATTCGTTGTCTTAATGAAACTTGTATATATTGATATTAGGTTTGATGAGACAATGGTTTCATCCGATTCGAACACCTATAGCGCAAGATATGGCCAGTAGATACTACAAAGGTAAGGAACGACATCATGTCACCAAATTACGGATACAATTTGACAAAAAAAGAGATCCATTTCGCTCTCGACCTTGCATGAGAGTTGCAAATATTTCTATGAGCCTTCAAACGATACCAATATCGATGCATTTAAACACCTAAAGCTCCAGAAATTGTCAGAAGATGCTTACATGTTCTGATTGTGACGAACAGTATCACATCTCCAGCTTGCAGAAGGAATTTCACTCAGATAGAGATTGATTCTGATCTCGACTTCTTCGAAAAACTTGTGGGTATTTATATTATCTTTCTAACAAAATATAGATCACTTCATTTGGACGGGTTTAACTCAAAATATGACGTTTCGGACTCTTGATTGTCGGCAGCAGACGCTTGACTTCAATCTTTAGTGTTTTTGTTTTACAACTTTAGTACTTTCGTCTTCGTCCAGGCTTCTTTTCTCTTTCTTATTTTAGGGTTGCTGAAGCTTTTATCTTCTTTTGTTGTGGAGCTTGATGCTTCAGGACTTTATTGAAAAGGGTACCTCATTTTTTAGTCAAGCTTGGACTTTGAATATCTAAAAACTTCATTCAAAATTACTTCTCCATCCTTCATAATGTTATGGATTCTGGGTAGACGCTTCGTTGGCTTCACCGGACGCTTCTTCAAGGAGCTAAAACATTTGGTTATCCACTGCGCACATTCACAAGCCGTTTAACTCGTAGAATTCTGAGCAGTTAGCGTATTATGCTTCCTTGACCCTCTTAACGGCCGAATTAGGATTCGTTTTCTTCATGAAACTTGTATATATGGATATTAGCTTAAATGAGACAACGGTTTCATCCGATTCGGACACCTATAGCGCAAGATATGGCCAGTAGATGCTACAAAGGTAGGACTCTCAGGAACAGCATCACGTCACCAAATTACGGATACAATTTGACAAAAAAAGAGATCCATTTCGCTCTCGACCTCTGCATGAGAGTTGCAAATATTTCTCTGAGCCTTCCAAAGACACCAATTTCGATGCATTTTAACACCTAAAGCTCCAAAAATCGTCAAGAGATGCTTACATGTTCTGATTGTCAAGAACAATATCACATCTCAAGCTTGCAGAAGGAATTTCACTCAGATAGAGATTGATTCAGATCTCGACTTCTTCGGGAAACTTGTGGGTATTTATATTATCTTTCTAAAAAAATGGAGGTCACTTCATTTGGACGAGATTAACTCAAGATATGACGTTTCGGACTCTTCATTGTCGGCAGCAGACACTTGACTTCAATCTTTAGTGTTTTTGTCTTGCAACTTTAGTATTTTCGTCTTTGTTCAGGCTTCTTTTCTCTTTCTTATGTTAGGGTTGCAGAAGCTTTTGTCTACTTTTGTTGTGGACCTTGATGCTTCAGGACTTTATTGAAAAGGGTACCTCATTTTTTAGTCAAGCTTGGACTTTGAATATCTAAAAACTTCATTCAAAATTACTTCTCCATCCTTCATAATGTTATATATTCTGGGTAGACGCTTCGTTGCCATCACCGGATGCTTCTCAAATAAGCTAAGACATTTGGTTATCCACTGCTCACATTTACAAGGCTGTTTAACTCGTAGAATTCTGAACAGTTAGCATATTATGCTTCCTTGACCCTCTTAACGGTCGAATTAGGATTCGATGTCCGCATCAAACTTGCATATATGGATATTAGGTTTATTGAGACAACGGTTTCATCCGATTTGGACACCTATAGCGCAAGATATGGCCAGTAGATGCTACAAAGGTAGGACTCTCAGGAACGGCATCATGTCACCAAATTACGAATACAATTTGACAAAAGAAAGAGATCGATTTCGCTCTCGACCTCTGCATGAGAGTTGCAGATATTTCTATGAGCCTTCAAACGATACCAATATCGATGCATTTAAACACCTAAAGCTCCAGAAATTGTCAGAAGATGCTTACATGTTCTGATTGTGACGAACAGTATCACATCTCCAGCTTGCAGAAGGAATTTCAGTCAGATAGAGATTGATTCAGATCTCGACTTCTTCGGGAAACTTGTGGGTATTTATATTATCTTTCTAAGAAAATATAGATCACTTCATTTGGACGGGTTTAACTCAAAATATGACGTTTCAGACTCCTGATTGTCGGCAGCAGACGCTTGACTTCAATCTTTAGTGTTTTTGTTTTGCAACTTTAGTACTTTCGTCTTTGTTCAAGCTTCTTTTCTCTTTCTTATGTTAGGGTTGCTGAAGCTTTTGTCTTCTTTTGTTGTTGACCTTGATGCTTCAGGACTTTATTGAAAAGGGTACCTCATTTTTTAGTCAAGCTTGGACTTTTAATATCTAAAAACTTCATTCAAAATTACTTCTCCATCCTTCATAATGTTATGTATTCTGGGTAGACGCTTCGTTGGCATCACCGGAAGCTTCTTAAATGAGCTAAGGCATTTGGTTATCCACTGCGCACATTTACAAGGCTGTTTAACTCGTAGAATTCTGACCAGTTAGCATATTATGCTTCCTTGACCCTCTTAACGGTCGAATTAGGATTGGATGTCCGCATGAAACTTGCATATATGGATATTAGGTTTATTGAGACAACGGTTTCATCCGATTCGGACACCTATAGCGCAAGATATGGCCAGTAGAAGCGACAAAGGCAGGACTCTCAGGAACAGCATCACGTCACCAAATTACGGATACAATTTGACAATGAAAGAGATCCATTTCGCTCTCGACCTCTGCATGAGGGTTGCAGATATTTCTCTGAGCCTTCGAACGATACCAATATCGATGTATTTTAACACCTAAAGCTCCAGAAATCATCAACAGGTGCTTACATGTTCTGATTGTCACGAACAGTATCACATCTCCAGCTTGCAGAAGGAATTTCACTCAGATAGAGATGGATTCAGATCTCGACTTCTTCGAAAAACTTATGGGTTTTTATCTTATCTTTCTAAATAAATCAAGGTCACTTCATTTGGATGAGAGTAACTCAAAATACGACGTTTCGGACGCTTGATTGTCGGCAGCAGACGCTTGATTTCAATCTTCTGTGTTTTCGCTTTTGCAGCTTTAGCACTTTTGTTTTTGGTCCGGCTTCTTTTCTCTTTCTTCTGTTAGGGTTACTGAAGCTTTTGCCTTCTTTTATTGTCATTCTTGATGCTTCAGAACTTTATTGAAAAGGGTACCTCATTTTTTGGTCAAGCTTGGACATTGAATATCTTAAAACTTCATTCAAAATTACTTCTCCATCCTTCATAATGTTATGTATTTTGAGTAGACGCTTGGTTGGCTTCACCGGACGCTTCTTCAATGGGCTAAAACGTTTGGTTATCTAGTGCGCACATTCACAAGGCCGTTTAACTCGTAGAATTCTGACCAGTTAGCGTATTATGCTTCCTTGACCCTCTTAACGGCCGAATTAGGATTCGTTGTCTTAATGAAACTTGTATATATTGATATTAGGTTTAATGAGACAATGGTTTCATCCGATTCGAACACCTATAGCGCAAGATATGGCCAGTAGATGCTACAAAGGTAAGGAACGACATCATGTCACCAAATTACGGATACAATTTGACAAAAAAAGAGATCCATTTCGCTCTCGACCTTTGCATGAGAGTTGCAAATATTTCTATGAGCCTTCAAACGATACCAATATCGATGCATTTAAACACCTAAAGCTCCAGAAATTGTCAGAAGATGCTTACATGTTCTGATTGTGACGAACAGTATCACATCTCCAGCTTGCAGAAGGAATTTCACTCAGATAGAGATTGATTCAGATCTCGACTTCTTCGGCAAAACTTGTGGGTATTTATATTATCTTTCTAACAAAATATAGATCACTTCATTTGGACGGGTTTAACTCAAAATATGACGTTTCGGACTCTTGATTGTCGGCAGCAGACGCTTGACTTCAATCTTTAGTGTTTTTGTTTTACAACTTTAGTACTTTCGTCTTCGTCCAGGCTTCTTTTCTCTTTCTTATTTTAGGGTTGCTGAAGCTTTTATCTTCTTTTGTTGTGGAGCTTGATGCTTCAGGACTTTATTGAAAAGGGTACCTCATTTTTTAGTCAAGCTTGGACTTTGAATATCTAAAAACTTCATTCAAAATTACTTCTCCATCCTTCATAATGTTATGGATTCTGGGTAGACGCTTCGTTGGCTTCACCGGACGCTTCTTCAAGGAGCTAAAACATTTGGTTATCCACTGCGCACATTCACAAGCCGTTTAACTCGTAGAATTCTGAGCAGTTAGCGTATTATGCTTCCTTGACCCTCTTAACGGCCGAATTAGGATTCGTTTTCTTCATGAAACTTGTATATATGGATATTAGCTTAAATGAGACAACGGTTTCATCCGATTCGGACACCTATAGCGCAAGATATGGCCAGTAGATGCTACAAAGGTAGGACTCTCAGGAACAGCATCACGTCACCAAATTACGGATACAATTTGACAAAAAAGAGATCCATTTCGCTCTCGACCTCTGCATGAGAGTTGCAAATATTTCTCTGAGCCTTCCAACGACACCAATTTCGATGCATTTTAACACCTAAAGCTCCAAAAATCGTCAAGAGATGCTTACATGTTCTGATTGTCAAGAACAATATCACATCTCAAGCTTGCAGAAGGAATTTCACTCAGATAGAGATTGATTCAGATCTCGACTTCTTCGGGAAACTTGTGGGTATTTATATTATCTTTCTAAAAAAATGGAGGTCACTTCATTTGGACGAGATTAACTCAAGATATGACGTTTCGGACTCTTGATTGTCGGCAGCAGACGCTTGACTTCAATCTTTAGTGTTTTTGTCTTGCAACTTTAGTATTTTCGTCTTTGTTCAGGCTTCTTTTCTCTTTCTTATGTTAGGGTTGCTGAAGCTTTTGTCTACTTTTGTTGTGGACCTTGATGCTTCAGGACTTTATTGAAAAGGGTACCTCATTTTTTAGTCAAGCTTGGACTTTGAATATCTAAAAACTTCATTCAAAATTACTTCTCCATCCTTCATAATGTTATATATTCTGGGTAGACGCTTCGTTGCCATCACCGGATGCTTCTCAAATAAGCTAAGACATTTGGTTATCCACTGCTCACATTTACAAGGCTGTTTAACTCGTAGAATTCTGAACAGTTAGCATATTATGCTTCCTTGACCCTCTTAACGGTCGAATTAGGATTCGATGTCCGCATCAAACTTGCATATATGGATATTAGGTTTATTGAGACAACGGTTTCATCCGATTTGGACACCTATAGCGCAAGATATGGCCAGTAGATGCTACAAAGGTAGGACTCTCAGGAACGGCATCATGTCACCAAATTACGAATACAATTTGACAAAAGAAAGAGATCGATTTCGCTCTCGACCTCTGCATGAGAGTTGCAGATATTTCTATGAGCCTTCAAACGATACCAATATCGATGCATTTAAACACCTAAAGCTCCAGAAATTGTCAGAAGATGCTTACATGTTCTGATTGTGACGAACAGTATCACATCTCCAGCTTGCAGAAGGAATTTCAGTCAGATAGAGATTGATTCAGATCTCGACTTCTTCGGGAAACTTGTGGGTATTTATATTATCTTTCTAAGAAAATATAGATCACTTCATTTGGACGGGTTTAACTCAAAATATGACGTTTCAGACTCCTGATTGTCGGCAGCAGACGCTTGACTTCAATCTTTAGTGTTTTTGTTTTGCAACTTTAGTACTTTCGTCTTTGTTCAAGCTTCTTTTCTCTTTCTTATGTTAGGGTTGCTGAAGCTTTTGCCTTCTTTTGTTGTTGACCTTGATGCTTCAGGACTTTATTGAAAAGGGTACCTCATTTTTTAGTCAAGCTTGGACTTTTAATATCTAAAAACTTCATTCAAAATTACTTCTCCATCCTTCATAATGTTATGTATTCTGGGTAGACGCTTCGTTGGCATCACCGGAAGCTTCTTAAATGAGCTAAGGCATTTGGTTATCCACTGCGCACATTTACAAGGCTGTTTAACTCGTAGAATTCTGACCAGTTAGCATATTATGCTTCCTTGACCCTCTTAACGGTCGAATTAGGATTGGATGTCCGCATGAAACTTGCATATATGGATATTAGGTTTATTGAGACAACGGTTTCATCCGATTCGGACACCTATAGCGCAAGATATGGCCAGTAGAAGCTACAAAGGCAGGACTCTCAGGAACAGCATCACGTCACCAAATTACGGATACAATTTGACAATGAAAGAGATCGATTTCGCTCTCGACCTCTGCATGAGGGTTGCAGATATTTCTCTGAGCCTTCGAACGATACCAATATCGATGTATTTTAACACCTAAAGCTCCAGAAATCATCAACAGGTGCTTACATGTTCTGATTGTCACGAACAGTATCACATCTCCAGCTTGCAGAAGGAATTTCACTCAGATAGAGATTGATTCAGATCTCGACTTCTTCGAAAAACTTGTGGGTTTTTATCTTATCTTTCTAAATAAATCAAGGTCACTTCATTTGGATGAGAGTAACTCAAAATACGACGTTTCGGACGCTTGATTGTCGGCAGCAGACGCTTGATTTCAATCTTCTGTGTTTTCGCTTTTGCAGCTTTAGCACTTTTGTTTTTGGTCCGGCTTCTTTTCTCTTTCTTCTGTTAGGGTTACTGAAGCTTTTGCCTTCTTTTATTGTCATTCTTGATGCTTCAGAACTTTATTGAAAAGGGTACCTCATTTTTTGGTCAAGCTTGGACATTGAATATCTTAAAACTTCATTCAAAATTACTTCTCCATCCTTCATAATGTTATGTATTTTGAGTAGACGCTTGGTTGGCTTCACCGGACGCTTCTTCAATGGGCTAAAACGTTTGGTTCTAGTGCGCACATTCACAAGGCCGTTTAACTCGTAGAATTCTGAGCAGTTAGCGTATTATGCTTCCTTGACCCTCTTAACGGCCGAATTAGGATTCGTTGTCTTAATGAAACTTGTATATATTGATATTAGGTTTGATGAGACAATGGTTTCATCCGATTCGAACACCTATAGCGCAAGATATGGCCAGTAGATACTACAAAGGTAAGGAACGACATCATGTCACCAAATTACGGATACAATTTGACAAAAAAAGAGATCCATTTCGCTCTCGACCTTTGCATGAGAGTTGCAAATATTTCTATGAGCCTTCAAACGATACCAATATCGATGCATTTAAACACCTAAAGCTCCAGAAATTGTCAGAAGATGCTTACATGTTCTGATTGTGACGAACAGTATCACATCTCCAGCTTGCAGAAGGAATTTCACTCAGATAGAGATTGATTCAGATCTCGACTTCTTCGGCAAAACTTGTGGGTATTTATATTATCTTTCTAACAAAATATAGATCACTTCATTTGGACGGGTTTAACTCAAAATATGACGTTTCGGACTCTTGATTGTCGGCAGCAGACGCTTGACTTCAATCTTTAGTGTTTTTGTTTTACAACTTTAGTACTTTCGTCTTCGTCCAGGCTTCTTTTCTCTTTCTTATGTTAGGGTTGCTGAAGCTTTTATCTTCTTTTGTTGTGGAGCTTGATGCTTCAGGACTTTATTGAAAAGGGTACCTCATTTTTTAGTCAAGCTTGGACTTTGAATATCTAAAAACTTCATTCAAAATTACTTCTCCATCCTTCATAATGTTATGTATTCTGGGTAGACGCTTCGTTGGCTTCACCGGACGCTTCTTCAAGGAGCTAAAACATTTGGTTATCCACTGCGCACATTCACAAGCCGTTTAACTCGTAGAATTCTGAGCAGTTAGCGTATTATGCTTCCTTGACCCTCTTAACGGCCGAATTAGGATTCGTTTCTTCATGAAACTTGTATATATGGATATTAGCTTAAATGAGACAACGGTTTCATCCGATTCGGACACCTATAGCGCAAGATATGGCCAGTAGATGCTACAAAGGTAGGACTCTCAGGAACAGCATCACGTCACCAAATTACGGATACAATTTGACAAAAAAAGAGATCCATTTCGCTCTCGACCTCTGCATGAGAGTTGCAAATATTTCTCTGAGCCTTCCAACGACACCAATTTCGATGCATTTTAACACCTAAAGCTCCAAAAATCGTCAAGAGATGCTTACATGTTCTGATTGTCAAGAACAATATCACATCTCAAGCTTGCAGAAGGAATTTCACTCAGATAGAGATTGATTCAGATCTCGACTTCTTCGGGAAACTTGTGGGTATTTATATTATCTTTCTAAAAAAATGGAGGTCACTTCATTTGGACGAGATTAACTCAAGATATGACGTTTCGGACTCTTGATTGTCGGCAGCAGACGCTTGACTTCAATCTTTAGTGTTTTTGTCTTGCAACTTTAGTATTTTCGTCTTTGTTCAGGCTTCTTTTCTCTTTCTTATGTTAGGGTTGCTGAAGCTTTTGTCTTCTTTTGTTGTGGACCTTGATGCTTCAGGACTTTATTGAAAAGGGTACCTCATTTTTTAGTCAAGCTTGGACTTTGAATATCTAAAAACTTCATTCAAAATTACTTCTCCATCCTT
Organism: Ammopiptanthus mongolicus; assembly: GCA_039655645.1. Lineage (NCBI taxonomy): Eukaryota > Viridiplantae > Streptophyta > Magnoliopsida > Fabales > Fabaceae > Ammopiptanthus > Ammopiptanthus mongolicus. Next base: position 37,409,224 of record CM077343.1, on the reverse strand, counting down.
CATAATGTTATATATTCTGGGTAGACGCTTCGTTGGCATCACCGGATGCTTCTCAAATAAGCTAAGACATTTGGTTATCCACTGCTCACATTTACAAGGCTGTTTAACTCGTAGAATTCTGAACAGTTAGCATATTATGCTTCCTTGACCCTCTTAACGGTCGAATTAGGATTCGATGTCCGCATGAAACTTGCATATATGGATATTAGGTTTATTGAGACAACGGTTTCATCCGATTCGGACACCTATAGCGCAAGATATGGCCAGTAGATGCTACAAAGGTAGGACTCTCAGGAACGGCATCATGTCACCAAATTATGAATACAATTTGACAAAAGAAAGAGATCGATTTCGCTCTCGACCTCTGCATGAGAGTTGCAGATATTTCTATGAGCCTTCAAACGAACCAATATCGATGCATTTAAACACCTAAAGCTCCAGAAATTGTCAGAAGATGCTTACATGTTCTGATTGTGACGAACAGTATCACATCTCCAGCTTGCAGAAGGAATTTCACTCAGATAGAGATTGATTCAGATCTCGACTTCTTCGGGAAACTTGTGGGTATTTATATTATCTTTCTAAGAAAATATAGATCACTTCATTTGGACGGGTTTAATCAAAATATGACGTTTCAGACTCTTGATTGTCGGCAGCAGACGCTTGACTTCAATCTTTAGTGTTTTTGTTTTGCAACTTTAGTACTTTCGTCTTTGTTCAGGCTTCTTTTCTCTTTCTTATGTTAGGGTTGCTGAAGCTTTTGTCTTCTTTTGTTGTTGACCTTGATGCTTCAGGACTTTATTGAAAAGGTACCTCATTTTTTAGTCAAGCTTGGACTTTTAATATCTAAAAACTTCATTCAAAATTACTTCTCCATCCTTCATAATGTTATGTATTCTGGGTAGACGCTTCGTTGGCATCACCGGAGCTTCTTAAATGAGCTAAACATTTGGTTATCCACTGCGCACATTCACAAGGCTGTTTAACTCGTAGAATTCTGACCAGTTAGCATATTATGCTTCCTTGACCCTCTTAACGGCCGAATTAGGATTGGTTGTCTTCATGAAACTTGTATATATGGATATTAGGTTTATTGAGACAACGGTTTCATCCGATTCGGACACCTATAGCGCAAGATATGGCCAGTAGATGCTACAAAGGTAGGACTCTCAGGAACAGCATCACGTCACCAAATTACGGATACAATTTGACAAAAAAGAGATCCATTTCGCTCTCGACCTCTGCATGAGAGTTGCAAATATTTCTCTGAGCCTTCCAACGATTGTCACGAACAGTATCACATCTCCAGCTTGCAGAAGGAATTTCACTCGATAGAGATGGATTCAGATCTCGACTTCTTCGAAAAACTTATGGGTTNTTCTTATGTTAGGGTTGCTGAAGCTTTTGTCTTCTTTTGTTGTGGCCCTTGATGCTTCAGGACTTTATTGAAAAGGGTACCTCATTTTTTAGGTCAAGCTTGGACTTTGAATATCTAAAAACTTCATTCAAAATTACTTCTCCATCCTTCATAATGTTATGTATTCTGGGTAGACGCTTCGTTGGCATCACCGGACGCTTCTTAAATGAGCTAAGACATTTGGTTATCCACTGCGCACATTTACAAGGCCGTTTAAACTCGTAGAATTCTGACCAGTTAGCATATTATGCTTCCTTGACCCTCTTAACGGTCGAATTAGGATTCGTTGTCCGCATGAAACTTGTAAATGGATATTAGGTTTAATGAGACAACGGTTTCATCCGATTCGACACCTATAGCGCAAGATATGGCCAGTAGATGCTACAAAGGTATGACTCTCAGGAACAGCATCACGTCACCAAATTACAAAACAATTTGACAAAAAAGAGATCCATTTCGCTCTCGACCTCTGCATGAGAGTTGCATATATTTCTCTGAGCCTTCCAACGACACCAATATCGATGCATTTTAACACCTAAAGCTCCAAAATTGTCAACAGGTGCTTACATGTTCTGTTTGTCAAGAACAATATCACATCTCCAGCTTGTAGAAGGAATTTCACTCAGATAGAGATTGATTCAGATCTCGACTTCTTCGGGAAACTTGTGGTATTTATATTATCTTTCTAACAAAAATAGAGATCACTTCATTTGGACGAGATTAACTCAAAATATGACGTTTCGGACTCTTGATTGTCGGCAGCAGACGCTTGACTTCAATCTTCAGTGTTTTTGTTTTGCAACTTTAGTACTTTCGTCTTTGTTCAGGCTTCTTTTCTCTTTATTATGTTAGGGCTGCTGAAGCTTTTGTCTTCTTTTGTTGTGGACCTTGATGCTTCAGGACTTTATTGAAAAGGGTACCTCATTTTTTGGTCAAGCTTGGACTTTGAATATCTAAAAACTTCATTCAAAATTACTTCTCCATCCTTCATAATGTTATGTATTCTGAGTAGATCTTGTTGGCATCACCGGACGCTTCTTAAATGAGCTAAGACGTTTGGTTATCCACTGCGCACATTCACAAGGCCGTTAACTCGTAGAATTCTGACCAGTTAGCGTATTATGCTTCCTTGACCCTCTTAACGGCCGAATTAGGATTCGTTGTCTTCATGAAACTTGTATATATGGATATTAGGTTTAATGAGACAACGGTTTCATCCGATTCAGACACCTATAGCGCAATATATGGCCAGTAGATGCTACAAAGGTATGACTGTCAGGAACAAGCATCACATCATTAAATTTTGACAAAGAAAGAGATCGATTTCGCTCTCGACCTCTGCTTGAGAGTTGCATATATTTCTCGGAGCCTTCGAACGACACAAATATCGATGCATTTTAACACCTAAAGCTCCAGAAATTGTCAGAAGATGCTTACATGTTCTGATTGTCACGAACAGTATCACATCTCCAGCTTGAAGAAGGAATTGCACTCAGATAGAGATTGATTCAAATCTCGACTTTTTCGGGAAACTTGTGGGTATTTATATTATCTTTCTAACAAAATTGAGATCACTTCATTTGGACGAGATTAACTCAAAATATGACGTTTCGGACTCTTGATTGTCGGCAGCAGACGCTTGACTTCAATCTTCAGTGTTTTTGTTTTGCAACTTTAGTACTTTCGTCTTTGTTCAGGCTTCTTTTCTCTTTATTATGTTAGGGTTGCTGAAGCTTTTGTCTTCTTTTGTTGGGACCTTGATGCTTCAGGACTTTATTGAAAAGGTACCCTCATTTTTGGTCAAGCTTGGACTTTGAATATCTAAAAACTTCATTCAAAATTACTTCTCCATCCTTCATAATGTTATGTATTCTGAGTAGACGCTTGGTTGGCTTCACCGGACGCTTCTTCAATGAGCTAAAACGTTTGGTTATCCACTGCGCACATTCACAAGGCCGTTTAAACTCGTAGAATTCCGACCAGTTAGCGTATTATGCTTCCTTGACCCTCTTAACGTCGAATTAGGATTCGATGTCCGCATGAAACTTGCATATATGGATATTAGGTTTAATGAGACACGGTTTCATCCGATTCGGACACCTATAGTGCAAGATATGGCCAGTAGATGCTACAAAGGTAGGACTCTCAGGAACAGCATCACGTCACCAAATTACGGATACAATTTGACAAAAAAAGAGATCCATTTCGCTCTCGACCTCTGCAAGAGAGTTGCAAATATTTCTGTGAGCCTTCCAACGACACCAATCGATGCATTTTTAACACCTAAAGCTCCAGAAATTGTCAACAGATGCTTACATGTTCTGATTGTCAAGAACAGTATCACATCTCCAGCTTGCAGAAGGAATTTCACTCAGATAGAGATTGATTCAGATCTCGACTTCTTCGGAAACTTGTGGGTTTTATATTATCTTTCTAACAAAATAGAGATCACTTCATTGGACGAGATTAACTCAAAATATGACGTTTCGGACTCTTGATTGTCGGCAGTAGACGCTTGACTTCAATCTTTGGTGTTTTTGTTTTGCAACTTTAGTACTTTCGTCTTTGTTCAGGCTTTTTTCTCTTTCTTATGTTAGGGTTGCTGAAACTTTTGTCTTCTTTTGTTGTGGACCTTGATGCTTCAGGACTTTATTGAAAAGGGTACCTCATTTTGTGGTCAAGCTTGGACTTTGAATATCTAAAAACTTCATTCAAAATTACTTCTCCATCCTTGATAATGTTATGTATTCTGAGTAGACGCTTGGTTGGCTTCACCGGACGCTTCTTCAATGAGCTAAAACGTTTGGTTATCCACTGCGCACATTCACAAGGCCGTTTAACTCGTAGAATTCCGACCAGTTAGCGTATTATGCTTCCTTGACCCTCTTAACGGTCGAATTATGATTCGATGTCCGCATGAAACTTGCATATATGGATATTAGGTTTATAGAGACAACGGTTTCATCCGATTCAGACACCTATAGCGCAATATATGGCCAGTAGATGCTACAAAGGTATGACTGTCAGGAACAGCATCACATCATTAAATTTTGACAAAGAAAGAGATCGATTTCGCTCTCGACCTCTGCTTGGGAGTTGCATATATTTCTCGGAGCCTTCGAACGACACAAATATCGATGCATTTTAACACCTAAAGCTCCAGAAATTGTCAGAAGATGCTTACATGTTCTGATTGTCACGAACAGTATCACATCTCCAGCTTGAAGAAGGAATTGCACTCAGATAGAGATTGATTCAAATCTCGACTTTTTCGGGAAACTTGTGGGTATTTATATTATCTTTCTAACAAAATTGAGATCACTTCATTTGGACGAGATTAACTCAAAATATGACGTTTCGGACTCTTGATTGTCGGCAGTAGACGCTTGACTTCAATCTTTGGTGTTTTTGTTTTGCAACTTTAGTACTTTCGTCTTTGTTCAGGCTTTTTTCTCTTTCTTATGTTAGGGTTGCTGAAACTTTTGTCTTCTTTTGTTGTGGACCTTGATGCTTCAGGACTTTATTGAAAAGGGTACCTCATTTTGTGGTCAAGCTTGGACTTTGAATATCTAAAAACTTCATTCAAAATTACTTCTCCATCCTTGATAATGTTATGTATTCTGAGTAGACGCTTGGTTGGCTTCACCGGACGCTTCTTCAATGAGCTAAAACGTTTGGTTATCCACTGCGCACATTCACAAGGCCGTTTAACTCGTAGAATTCCGACCAGTTAGCGTATTATGCTTCCTTGACCCTCTTAACGGTCGAATTATGATTCGATGTCCGCATGAAACTTGCATATATGGATATTAGGTTTATTGAAACAACGGTTTCATCCGATTCGGACACCTATAGTGCAAGATATGGCCAGTAGATGCTACAAAGGTAGGACTCTCAGGAACAGCATCACGTCACCAAATTACGGATACAATTTGACAAAAAAAGAGATCCATTTCGCTCTCGACCTCTGCATGAGAGTTGCAATATTTCTGTGAGCCTTCCAACGACACACAATATCGATGCATTTTAACACCTAAAGCTCCAGAAATTGTCAAAGATGCTTACATGTTCTGATTGTCAAGAACAATATCACATCTCAAGCTTGCAGAAGGAATTTCACTCAGATAGAGATTGATTCAGATCTCGACTTCTTCGGGAAACTTGTGGGTATTTATGTTATCTTTCTAACAAAATAGAGATCACTTCATTTGGACGAGATTAACTCAAAATATGACGTTTCGGACTCTTGATTGTCGGCAGTAGACGCTTGACTTCAATCTTTGGTGTTTTTGTTTTGCAACTTTAGTACTTTCGTCTTTGTTCAGGCTTTTTTCTCTTTCTTATGTTAGGGTTGCTGAAGCTTTTGTCTTCTTTTGTTGTGGACCTTGATGCTTCAGGACTTTATTGAAAAGGGTACCTCATTTTTTGGTCAAGCTTGGACTTTGAATATCTAAAAACTTCATTCAAAATTACTTCTCCATCCTTCATAATGTTATGTATTTTGAGTAGACGCTTGGTTGGCATCACACCGACGCTTCTTAAATGAGCTAAGACGTTTGGTTATCCACTACGCACATTCACAAGGCCGTTTAATTTCTGACCATTAGCGTATTAATGCTTCCTTGACCCTCTTAACGGCCGAATTAGGATTCGTTGTCTTCATGAAACTTGTATATATGGATATTAGGTTTAATGAGACAACGGTTTCATCCGATTCAGACACCTATAGCGCAATATATGGCCAGTAGATGCTACAAAGGTATGACTGTCAGGAACAGCATCACATCATTAAATTTTGACAAAGAAAGAGATCGATTTCGCTCTCGACCTCTGCTTGAGAGTTGCATATATTTCTCGGAGCCTTCGAACGACACAAATATCGATGCATTTTAACACCTAAAGCTCCAGAAATTGTCAGAAGATGCTTACATGTTCTGATTGTCACGAACAGTATCACATCTCCAGCTTGAAGAAGGAATTGCACTCAGATAGAGATTGATTCAGATCTCGACTTTTTCGGGAAACTTGTGGGTATTTATATTATCTTTCTAAACAAAATTGAGATCACTTCATTTGGACGAGATTAACTCAAAATATGACGTTTCGGACTCTTGATTGTCGGCAGCAGACGCTTGACTTCAATCTTCAGTGTTTTTGTTTTGCAACTTTAGTACTTTCGTCTTTGTTCAGGCTTTTTTTCTCTTTATTATGTTAGGGTTGCTGAAGCTTTTGTCTTCTTTTGTTGTGGACCTTGATGCTTCAGGACTTTATTGAAAAGGGTACCTCATTTTTTGGTCAAGCTTGGACTTTGAATATCTAAAAACTTCATTCAAAATTACTTCTCCATCCTTCATAATGTTATGTATTCTGAGTAGACGCTTGGTTGGCTTCACCGGACGCTTCTTCAATGAGCTAAAACGTTTGGTTATCCACTGCGCACATTCACAAGGCCGTTTAACTCGTAGAATTCCGACCAGTTAGCGTATTATGCTTCCTTGACCCTCTTAACGGCCGAATTAGGATTCGTTGTCTTCATGAAACTTGTATATATGGATATTAGGTTTAATGAGACAACGGTTTCATCCGATTCGGACACCTATAGCGCAAGATATGGCCAGTAGATGCTACAAAGGTAGGACTCTCAGGAACAGCATCACGTCACCAAATTACGGATACAATTTGACAAAAAAAAGAGATCCATTTCGCTCTCGACCTCTGCATGAGAGTTGCAAATATTTCTCTGAGCCTTCCAACGACACCAATATCGATGCATTTTAACACCTAAAGCTCCAGAAATCGTCAAGAGGTGCTTACATGTTCTGATTGTCAAGAACAATATCACATCTCAGCTTGTAGAAGGAATTTCACTCAGATAGAGATTGATTCAGATCTCGACTTCTTCGGAAACTTGTGGGTATTTATATTATCTTTCTAAAAAAATGAGATCACTTCATTTGGACGAGATTAACTCAAAATATGACGTTTCGGACTCTTGATTGTCGGCAGCAGACGCTTGACTTCAATCTTTAGTGTTTTTGTTTTGCAACTTTAGTACTTTCGTCTTTGTTCAGGTTCTTTTCTCTTTCTTATGTTAGGGTTGCTGAAGCTTTTGTCTTCTTTTGTGTGGACCTTGATGCTTCAGGACTTTATTGAAAAGGGTACCTCATTTTTTGTCAAGCTTGGACTTTGAATATCTAAAAACTTCATTCAAAATTACTTCTCCATCCTTCATAATGTTATGTATTCTGAGTAGACGCTTCGTTGGCATTCACCGGACGCTTCTTAAATGAGCTAAAACATTTGGTTATCCACTGCGCACATTCACAAGGCCGTTTAACTCGTAGAATTCTGACCAGTTAGCGTATTATGCTTCCTTGACCCTCTTAACGGCCGAATTAGGATTCGTTGTCCGCATGAAACTTGTATATATGGATATTAGATTTTGAGACAACAACGGTTTCATCATCGATTCGGACACCTATAGCGCAAGATATGGCAGTAGATGCTACAAAGGTAGGACTCTCAGGAACAGCATCACGTCACCAAATTACGGATACAATTTGACAAAAAAAAAGATCGATTTCGCTCTCGACCTCTGCATGAGAGTTGCAAATATTTCTGAGCCTTCCAACCTTACAAGATCGACATAAATCGAGCATTTTAAACACCTAAAGCTCCAGAAATTGTCAGATGTGCTTACATGTTCTGATTGTCAAGAACAATATCACATCTCAAGCTTGCAGAAGGAATTTCACTCAGATAGAGATTGATTCAGATCTCGACTTCTTCGGGAAACTTGTGGGTATTTATGTTATCTTTCTAACAAAATAGAGATCACTTCATTTGGACGAGATTAACTCAAAATATGACGTTTCGGACTCTTGATTGTCGGCAGCAGACGCTTGACTTCAATCTTAGTGTTTTTGTTTTGCAACTTAGTACTTTCGTCTTTGTTCAGGCTTTTTTCTCTTTCTTATGTTAGGGTTGCTGAAGCTTTTGTCTTCTTTTTTGTGGACCTTGATGCTTCAGGACTTTATTGAAAAGGGTACCTCATTTTTTGGTCAAGCTTGGACTTTGAATATCTAAAAACTTCATTCAAAATTACTTCTCCATCCTTCATAATGTTATGTATTCTGAGTAGACGCTTGGTTGGCTTCACACCGACGCTTCTTCAATGAGCTAAAACGTTTGGTTATCCACTGCGCACATTCACAAGGCCGTTTAACTCGTAGAATTCCGACCAGTTAGCGTATTATGCTTCCTTGACCCTCTTAACGGCGAATTAGGATTCGTTGTCTTCATGAAACTTGTATATATGGATATTAGGTTTAATGAGACAACGGTTTCATCCGATTCGGACACCTATAGCGCAAGATATGGCCAGTAGATGCTACAAAGGTAGGACTCCCAGGAACGGCATCATGTCACCAAATTACGGATACAATTTGACAAAGACAAAGATCGATTTCGCTCTCGACCTCTGCATGGGAGTTGCATATATTTCTCGGAGCCTTCGAACGACACAAATATCGATGCATTTTAACACCTAAAGCTCCAGAAATTGTCGGAAGATGCATACATGTTCTGATTGTGACGAACAGTATCATATCTCCAGCTTGCAGATGGAATTTCACTCAGATAGAGATTGATTCTGATCTCGACTTCTTCGAAAAACTTGTGGGTATTTATATTATCTTTCTAACAAAATATAGATCACTTCATTTGGACGAGATTAACTCAAAATATGACGTTTCAGACTCTTGATTGTCGGCAGCAGACGCTTGACTTCAATCTTCAGTGTTTTTGTTTTGCAACTTTAGTACTTTCGTCTTTGTTCAGGCTTCTTTTCTCTTTCTTAATTTTGGGTTGCTGAAGCTTTTGTCTTCTTTTGTTGTGGACCTTGATGCTTCGACTTTATTGAAAAGGGTACCTCATTTTTTGGTCAAGCTTGGACTTTGAATATCTAAAAACTTCATTCAAAATTACTTCTCCATCCTTCATAATGTTATGTATTCTGGTAGACGCTTGTTTGGCATCACCGACGCTTCTTAAATGAGCTAAGACGTTTGGTTATCCACTGCGCACATTCACAAGGCCGTTTAACTCGTAGAATTCTGACCAGTTAGCATATTATGCTTCCTTGACCCTCTTAACGGTCGAATTATGATTCGATGTCCGCATGAAACTTGCATATATGGATATTAGGTTTATTGAGACAACGGTTTCATCCGATTCGGACACCTATAGTGCAAGATATGGCCAGTAGATGCTACAAAGGTAGGACTCTCAGGAACAGCATCACGTCACCAAATTACGGATACAATTTGACAAAAAAAGAGATCCATTTCGCTCTCGACCTCTGCATGAGAGTTGCAAATATTTCTCTGAGCCTTCCAACGACACCAATTTCGATGCATTTTAACACCTAAAGCTCCAGAAATCGTCAAGAGGTGCTTACATGTTCTGATTGTCAAGAACAATATCACATCTCAAGCTTGTAGAAGGAATTTCACTCAAATAGAGATTCATTCAGATCTCGACTTCTTCGGGAAACTTGTGGGTATTTATATTATCTTTCTAAAAAAATGGAGGTCATTTCATTTGGACGGGTTTAACTCAAAATATGACGTTTCGGACTCTTGATTGTCGGCAGCAGGCGCTTGACTTCAATCTTTAGTGTTTTTGTTTTGCAACTTCAGTACTTTCGTCTTCGTTCAGGATTCTTTTCTCTTTCTTATGTTAGGGTTGCTGAAGCTTTTGTCTTCTTTTGTTGTGGACCTTGATGCTTCAGGACTTCATAATGTTATGTATTCTGGGTAGATGCTTGGTTGGCATCACCGGACGCTTCTAAAATGAGCTAAGACGTTTGGTTATCCACTGCGCACATTCACAAGGCCATTTAACTCGTAGAATTCTGACCCATTAGCGTATTATGCTTCCTTGACCCACTTAACGGCCGAATTAGGATTCGTTGTCTTCATGAAACTTGTATATATGGATATTAGGTTTAATGAGACAACGGTTTCATCCGATTCGGACACCTATAGCGTAAGATATGGCCAGTAGATGGTACAAAGGTAGGACTCTCAGGAATAGCATCACGTCACCAAATTACGGATACAAATTGACAAAACAAGAGATCCATTTCGCTCTCGACCTCTGCATGAGAGTTGCAAATATTTCTCTGAGCCTTCCAACGACACCAATATCGATGTATTTTAACACCTAAAGCTCCAGAAATCGTCAACAGGTGCTTACATGTTCTGATTGTCAAGAACAATATCACATCTCTAGCTTGCAGAAGGAATTTCACTCAGATAGAGATTGATTCAGATCTCGACTTCTTCGGGAAACTTGTGGGTATTTATATTATCTTTCTAACAAAATCGAGGTCACTTCATTTGGACGAGATTAACTCAAGATATGACATTTCGGACTGTTGATTGTCGGCAGCAGACGCTTGACTTCAATCTTCAATGTTTTTGTTTTGCAACTTTAGTACTTTCGTCTTTGTTTAGGCTTCTTTTCTCTTTCTAATGTTAGGGTTGCTGAAGCTTTTGTCTTCTTTTGTTGTGGACCTTGATGCTTCAGGACTTTATTGAAAAGGGTACCTCATTTTTTAGTCAAGCTTGGACTTTGAATATCTAAAAATTTCATTCAAAATTACTTCTCCATCCTTCAAAATGTTATGTATTCTGGGTAGACGCTTCGTTGGCATCACCGGACGCTTCTTAAATGAGCTAAGGCATTTGGTTATCCACTGCGCACATTGACAAGGCTGTTTAACTCGTAGAATTCTGACCAGTTAGCATATTAGGCTTCCTTGACCCTCTTAACGGTCGAATTAGGATTCGATGTCTGCATGAAACTTGCATATATGGATATTAGGTTTATTGAGACAAAGGTTTCATCCGATTCGGACACCTATAGTGCAAGATATGGCCAGTAGATGCTACAAAGGGAGGACTCTCAGAAACAGCATCACGTCACCAAATTACGGATGCAATTTGGCAAAAAAAGAGATCCATTTCGCTCTCGACCTCTGCATGAGAGTTGCAGATATTTCCCTAAGCCTTCGAACGATACCAATATCGATGTATATTAACACCTAAACCTCCAGAAATCGCCAACAGGTGCTTATATGTTCTGATTGTCACGAACAGTATCACATCTCCAGCTTGCAGAAGGAATTTCACTCAGATAGAGATTGATTCAGATCTCGACTACTTCGAAAAACTTGTGGGTATTTATCTTATCTTTCTAAATAAATAGAGATCACTTCATTTGGATGAGAGTAACTCAAAATATGACGTTTCGGATTCTTGATTGTCGGCAGCAGACGCTCGACTTCAATCTTCAGTGTTTTTGTTTTGCAACTTTAGTACTTTCGTCTTTGTTCAGGCTTCTTTTCTCTTTCTTATGTTAGGGTTGCTGAAGCTTTTGTCTTCTTTTGTTGTGAACCTTGATGCTTCAGGACTTTATTGAAAAGGGTACCTCATTTTTTGGTCAAGCTTGGACTTTGAATATCTAAAAACTTCATTCAAAATTACTTCTCCATCCTTCATAATGTTATGTATTCTGAGTAGACGTTTGGTTGGCTTCACCGGACGCTTCTTCAATGAGCTAAAACGTTTGGTTATCCACTGCGCACATTCACAAGGCCGTTTAACTCGTAGAATTCTGACCAGTTATCGTATTATGCTTCCTTGACCCTCTTAACGGCCGAATTAGGGTTCGTTGTCTTCATGAAACTTGTATATATGGATATTAGGTTTAATGAGACAATGGTTTCATCCGATTCGGACATCTATAGCACAAGATATGGCCAGTAGATGCTACAAAGGTATGACTGTCAGGAACAACATCACGTCATTAAATTTTGACAAAGAAAGAGATCGATTTCGCTCTCGACCTCTGCATGAGAGTTGCATATATTTCTCGGAGCCTTCGAACGACACAAATATCGATGCATTTTAACACCTAAAGCTCCAGAAATTGTCAGAAGATGCTTACATGTTCTGATTGTCACGAACAGTATCACATCTCCAGCTTGAAGAAGGAATGCCACTCAGATAGAGATTGATTCAGATCTCGACTTCTTCGGAAAACTTGTGGGTATTTATCTTATCTTTCTACAAAGGTATAACTGTCAGGAACAGCATGACGTCCCCATTTACGGATACAATTTGGCAAAGAAAGAGATCGATTTCGCTCTCGACCTCTGCATGAGAGATGCAGATATTTCTCGGAGCCTTCAAAAGATACCGATATCGATGCTTTTAAACACCTAAAGCTCCAGAAATCGTCAATAGGTGCTTACATGTTCTGATTGTCACGAACTGTATCACATCTGAAGCTTGCAAAAGGAATTTCACTCAGATAGAGATTGATTCAGATCTCGACTTCTTCGAAAAACTTGTGGGTATTTATCTTATCTTTCTAAATAAATCGAGGTCACTTCATTTGGATGAGAGTAACTCAAAATACGACGTTTCGGACGCTTGATTGTCGGCAGTAGGCGCTTGATTTCAATCTTCAGTGTTTTTGCTTTTGCAGCTTTAGCACTTTTGTCTTTGTTCCGGCTTTTTTCTCTTTCTTCTGTTAGGGTTACTGAAGCTTTTCTCTTCTTTTATTATAGTTCTTGATGTTTTAGAACTTTATTGAAAAGGGTACCTCATTTTTTGGTCACGCTTGGACATTGAATATCTTAAAACTTCATTCAAAATTACTTCTCCATCCTTCATAATGTTATGTATTCTGAGTAGACGCTTGGTTGGCTTCACCGGACGCTTCTTCAATGAGCTAAAACGTTTGGTTATCCGCTGCGCACATTCACAAGGCCATTTAACTTGTAGAATTCTGACCTGTTAACGTATTATGCTTCCTTGACCCTCTTAACGGCCGAATTAGGATTCGTTGTCTTCATGAATCTTGTATATATGGATATTAGGGTTAACGAGACAGCGGTTTCATCCGATTCGGACACCTATAGCGTAAGATATGGCCAGTAGATGCTAGAAAGGTAGGACTCTCAGGAACGGCATCATGTCACCAAATTACGGATACAATTTGACAAAGAAAGAGATCGATTTCGCTCTCGACCTCTGCATGAGAGTTGCAGATATTTCTATGAGCCTTCAAACGATACAATATCGATGCATTTAAACACCTAAAGCACCATAAATTGTCAGAAGATGCTTACATGTTTTGATTGTGACGAACAGTATCACATCTCCAGCTTGCAGAAGGAATTTCACTAGGTTAGAGATTGATTCAGATCTCGACTTCTTCGGGAAACTTGTGGGTATTTATATTATCTTTCTAACAAAATATAGATCACTTCATTTGGACGGGTTTAACTCAAAATATGACGTTTAGGACTCTTGATTGTCGGCAGCAGACGCTTGGCTTCAATCTTTAGTGTTTTTGTTTTGCAACTTTAGTACTTTCGTCTTTGTTCAGGCTTCTTTTCTCTTTCTTATGTTAGGGTTGCTGAAGCTTTTGTCTTCTTTTGTTGTGCACCTTGATGCTTCAGGACTTTATTGAAAAGGGTACCTCATTTCTTAGTCAAGCTTGGACTTTGAATATCTAAAAACTTCATTCAAAATTACTTCTCCATCCTTCATAATGTTATGCATTCTGGGTAGACGCTTCGTTGGCATCACCGGACGCTTCTTAGATGAGCTAAGGCATTTGGTTATCCACTGCGCACATTTACAAGGCTATTTAACTCGTAGAATTCTGACCAGTTAGCATATTATGCTTCCTTGACCCTCTTAACGGTCGAATTAGGATTCGATGTCCTCATGAAACTTGCATATATGGATATTAGGTTTATTGAGACAACGGTTTCATCCGATTCGGACACCTATAGCGCAAGATATGGCCAGTAGATGCTACAAAGGCAGCACTCGCAGGAACAGCATCACGTCACAAAATTACGGAATTAATTTGACAAAGAAAGAGATCGATTTCGCTCTCGACCTCTGCACGAGAGTTGCAGATATTTCTCTGAGCCTTCGAACGATACCAATATCGATGTATTTTAACACCTAAAGCTCCAGTAATTGTCAACAGGTGCTTACATGTTCTGATTGTCACGAACTGTATCACATCTCCAGCTTGCAGAAGGAATTTCACTCAGATAGAGATTGATTCAGATCTCGACTTCTTCGAAAAACTTGTGGGTATTTATGTTATCTTTCTAAATAAATCGAGGTCACTTCATTTGGATGAGAGTAACTCAAAATACGACATTTCGGACGCTTGATTGTCGGCAGCAGACGCTTGATTTCAATCTCCAGTGTTTTTGCTTTTGCAGCTTTAGCACTTTTGTCTTTGTTCCGGCTTCTTTTCTCTTTCTTCTGTTAGGGTTACTGAAGCTTTTGCTTCTTTTATTATAGTTCTTGATGTTTCAGAACTTTATTGAAAAGGGTGCCTCATTTTTTGGTCAAGCTTGGACATTGAATATCTTAAAACTTCATTCAAAATTACTTCTCCATCCTTCATAATGTTATGTATTCTGAGTAGATGCTTGGTTGGCTTCACCAGACGCTTCTTCAATGAGCTAAAACGTTTGGTTATCCACTGCGCACATTCACAAGGCCGTTTAACTCGTAGAATTCTGACCAGTTAGCGTATTATGCTTCCTTGACCCTCTTAACGGCCGAATTAGGATTCGTTGTCTTCATGAAACTTGTATATATGGATATTAGGTTTAATGAGACAACGGTTTCATCCGATTCAGACAACTATTGCGCAAGATATGGCCAGTAGATGCTACAAAAGTAGGAGTCTTAGGAACGGCATCATGTCACCAAATTACGGATACAATTTGACAAAGAAAGAGATCGATTTCGCTCTCGACCTCTGCATGAGGGTTGCAGATATTTCTATGAGCCTTCAAACGATACCAATATCGATGCATTTAAACACCTAAAGCTCCATAAATTGTCAGAAGATGTTTACATGTTTTGATTGTGACGAACAGTATCACATCTGCAGCTTGCAGAAGCAATTTCACTCAGATAGAGATTGATTCAGATCTCGACTTCTTCGGGAAACTTGTGGGTATTTATATTATCTTTGTAAAAAAATATAGATCACTTCATTTGGACGGGTTTAACTCAAAATATGACGTTTAGGACTCTTGATTGTCGGCAGCAGACGCTTGACTTCAATCTTTAGTGTTTTTGTTTTGCAACTTTAGTACTTTCGTCTTTGTTCAGGCTTCTTTTCTCTTTCTTATGTTAGGGTTGCTGAAGCTTTTGTCTTCTTTTGTTGTGGACCTTGATCCTTCAGGACTTTATTGAAAAGGGTACCTCATTTCTTAGTCAAGCTTGGACTTTGAATATCTAAAAACTTCATTCAAAATTACTTCTCCATCCTTCATAATGTTATGTATTCTGGGTAGACGCTTCGTTGGCATCATCGGACGCTTCTTAGATGAGCTAAGGCATTTTGTTATCCACTGCGCACATTTACAAGGCTGTTTAACTTGTAGAATTCTGACCATTTAGCATATTATGCTTCCTTGACCCTCTTAACGGTCGAATTAGGATTCGATGTCCGCATGAAACTTGCATATATGGATATTAGGTTTATTGAGACAACGGTTTCATCCGATTCGGACACCTACAGCGCAAGATATGGCCAGTAGATGCTATAAAGGCAGGACTCTCAGGAACAGCATCACGTCACCAAATTATGGAAACAATTTGACAAAGAAAGAGATCGATTTCGCTCTCGACCTCGGCACGAGAGTTGCAGATATTTCTCTGAGCCTTCGAACGATACCAATATCGATGTATTTTAACACCTAAATCTCCAGAAATCATCAACAGGTGCTTACATGTTCTGATTGTCACGAACTGTATCACATCTCCAGCTTGAAGAAGGATTTTCACTCAGATAGAGATTGATTCAGATCTCGACTTCTTCGAAAAACTTGTAGGTATTTATCTTATCTTTCTAAATAAATCGAGGTCACTTCATTTGGATGAGAGTAACTCAACATACGACGTTTCGGATGCTTGATTGTCGGCAGAAGACGCTTGATTTCAATCTTCAGTGTTTTGCTTTTGCAGCTTTAGCACTTTTGTCTTTGTTCCGGCTTCTTTTCTCTTTCTTCTGTTAGGGTTACTGAAGCTTTTCTCTTCTTTTATTATAATTCTTGATGTTTTAGAACTTTATTGAAAAGGGTACCTCATTTTTTGGTCACGCTTGGACATTGAATATCTTAAAACTTCATTCAAAATTACTTCTCCATCCTTCATAATGTTATGTATTCTGAGTAGACGCTTGGTTGGCTTCACCGGACGCTTCTTCAATGAGCTAAAACGTTTGGTTATCCGCTGCGCACATTCACAAGGCCATTTAACTCGTAGAATTCTGACCTGTTAACGTATTATGCTTCCTTGACCCTCTTAACGGCCGAATTAGGATTCGTTGTCTTCATGAATCTTGTATATATGGATATTAGGCTTAACGAGACAACGGTTTCATCCGATTCGGACACCTATAGCGCAAGATATGGCCAGTAGATGCTACAAAGGTAGGACTCTCAGGAACGGCATCATGTCACCAAATTACGGATACAATTTGACAAAGAAAGAGATCGATTTCGCTCTCGACCTCTGCATGAGAGTTGCAGATATTTCTATGAGCCTTCAAACGATACAATATCGATGCATTTAAACACCTAAAGCACCATAAATTGTCAGAAGATGCTTACATGTTTTGATTGTGACGAACAGTATCACATCTCCAGTTTGCAGAAGGAATTTCACTCAGATAGAGATTGATTCAGATCTCGACTTCTTCTGGAAACTTGTGGGTATTTATATTATCTTTCTAAAAAAATATAGATCACTTCATTTGGACGGGTTTAACTAAAAATATGACGTTTAGGACTCTTGATTGTCGGCAGCAGACGCTTGGCTTCAATCTTTAGTGTTTTTGTTTTGCAACTTTAGTACTTTCGTCTTTGTTCAGGCTTCTTTTCTCTTTCTTATGTTAGGGTTGCTGAAGCTTTTGTCTTCTTTTGTTGTGGACCTTGATGCTTCAGGACTTTATTGAAAAGGGTACCTCATTTCTTAGTCAAGCTTGGACTTTGAATATCTAAAAACTTCATTCAAAATTACTTTTCCATCCTTCATAATGTTATGTATTCTGGGTAGGCGCTTCGTTGGCATCACCGGACGCTTCTTAGATGAGCTAAGGCATTTGGTTATCCACTGCGCACATTTACAAGGCTATTTAACTCGTAGAATTCTGACCAGTTAGCATATTATGCTTCCTTGACCCTCTTAACGGTCGAATTAGGATTCGGTGTCCTCATGAAACTTGCATATATGGATATTAGGTTTATTGAGACAACGGTTTCATCCGATTCGGACACTTATAGCGCAAGATATGGCCAGTAGATGCTACAAAGGCAGCACTCGCAGGAACAGCATCACGTCACAAAATTACGGAAACAATTTGACAAAGAAAGAGATCGATTTCGCTCTCGACCTCTGCACGAGAGTTGCAGATATTTCTCTGAGCCTTCGAACGATACCAATATCGATGTATTTTAACACCTAAAGCTCCAGTAATTGTCAACAGGTGCTTACATGTTCTGATTGTCACGAACTGTATTACATCTCCAGCTTGCAGAAGGAATTTCACTCAGATAGAGATTGATTCAGATCTCGACTTCTTCGAAAAACTTGTGGGTATTTATGTTATCTTTCTAAATAAATCGAGGTCACTTCATTTGGATGAGAGTAACTCAAAATACGACATTTCGGACGCTTGATTGTCGGCAGCAGACGCTTGATTTCAATCTCCAGTGTTTTTGCTTTTGCAGCTTTAGCACTTTTGTCTTTGTTCCGGCTTCTTTTCTCTTTCTTCTGTTAGGGTTACTGAAGCTTTTGCCTTCTTTTATTATAGTTCTTGATGTTTCAGAACTTTATTGAAAAGGGAACCTCATTTTTTGGTCAAGCTTGGACATTGAATATCTTAAAACTTCATTCAAAATTACTTCTCCATCCTTCATAATGTTATGTATTCTGAGTAGATGCTTGGTTGGCTTCACCAGACGCTTCTTCAATGAGCTAAAACGTTTGGTTATCCACAGCGCACATTCACAAGGCCGTTTAACTCGTAGAATTCTGACCAGTTAGCGTATTATGCTTCCCTGACCCTCTTAACGGCCGAATTAGGATTCGTTGTCTTCATGAAACTTGTATATATGGATATTAGGTTTAATGAGACAACGGTTTCATCCGATTCAGACAACTATAGCGCAAGATATGGCCAGTAGATGCTACAAAAGTAGGAGTCTCAGGAACGGCATCATGTCACCAAATTACGGATACAATTTGACAAAGAAAGAGATCGATTTCGCTCTCGACCTCTGCATGAGGGTTGCAGATATTTCTATGAGCCTTCAAACGATACCAATATCGATGCATTTAAACACCTAAAGCTCCATAAATTGTCAGAAGATGTTTACATGTTTTGATTGTGACGAACAGTATCACATCTGCAGCTTGCAGAAGCAATTTCACTCAGATAGAGACTGATTCAGATCACGACTTCTTCGGGAAACTTGTGGGTATTTATATTATCTTTCTAAAAAAATATAGATCACTTCATTTGGACGGGTTTAACTCAAAATATGACGTTTAGGACTCTTGATTGTCGGTAGCAGACGCTTGACTTCAATCTTTAGTGTTTTTCTTTTGCAACTTTAGTACTTCGTCTTTGTTCAGGCTTCTTTTCTCTTTCTTATGTTAGGGTCGCTGAAGATTTTGTCTTCTTTTGTTGTGGACCTTGATGCTTCGAGACTTTATTGAAAAGGGTACCTCATTTTTTGGTCAAGCTTGGACTTTGAATATCTAAAAACTTCGTTCAAAATTACTTCTCCATCCTTCATAACGTTATGTATTCTGGGCAGACGCTTCGTTGGCATCACCGGACGCTTCTTAGATGAGCTAAGGCATTTGGTTATCCACTGCGCACATTTACAAGGCTGTTTAACTCGTAGAATTCTGACCAGTTAGCGTATTATGCTTCCTTGACCCTCTTAACGGCCGAATTAGGATTCGTTGTCTTCATGAAACTTGTATATATGGATATTAGGTTTAATGAGACAACGGTTTCATCCGATTCGGACAGTTATAGCGCCAGATATGGCCAGTAGATGCTACAAAGGTATAACTGTCAGGAACAGCATCACATCCCCATTTACGGATACAATTTGACAAAGAAAGAGATCGATTTCGCTCTCGACCTCTGCATGAGAGATGCAGATATTTCTCGGAGCCTTCAAAAGATACCGATATCGATGCATTTAAACACCTAAAGCTCTAGAAATTGTCAAAAGATGCTTACATGTTCTGATTGTCACGAACAGTATTACATCTCCAGCTTGAAGTTGAAATTGCACTCAGATAGAGATTGATTCAGATCTCGACTTCTTCGAAACACTTGTGGGTATTTATCTTATCTTTCTAACTAAATAGAGATCACTTCATTTGGACGAGATTAACTCAAAATATGATATTTCGGACTCTTGATTGTTGGCAGCAGACGCGTGACTTCAATCTTCAGTGTTTTTGTTATGCAACTTTAGTACTTTCGTCTTTGTTCAGGCTTCTTTTCTCTTTCTTATGTTAGGGTTGCTGAAGCTTTTGTCTTCTTTTGTTGTGGACCTTGATGCTTCGAGACTTTATTGAAAAGGGTACCTCATTTTTTGGTCAAGCTTGGACTTTGAATATCTAAAAACTTCATTCAAAATTACTTCTCCATCCTTCATAATGTTATGTATTCTGAGTAGACGCTTGGTTGGCATCTCCGGATGCTTCTTAAATGAGCTAAGACGTTTGGTTATCCACTGCGCACATTCACAAGGCCGTTTAACTCGTAGAATTCTGACCAGTTAGCATATTATGCTTCCTTGACCCTCTTAACGGCCGAATTTGGATTCGTTGTCTTCATGAAACTTGTATATATGGATATTAGGTTTAATGAGACAACGGTTTCATCCGATTCAGACAACTATAGCGCAAAATATGGCCAGTAGATGCTACAAAGGTAGGACTCTCAGGAACGGCATCATGTCACCAAATTACGGATACAATTTGACAAAGAAAGAGATCGATTTCGCAATCGACCTCTGCATGAGAGTTGCAGATATTTCTATGAGCCTTCAAACGATACCAATATCGATGCATTTAAATACCTAAAGCTCCATAAATTGTCAGAAGATGTTTACATGTTTTGATTGTGACGAACAGTATCACATCTGCAGCTTGCAGAAGCAATTCCACTCAGATAGAGATTGATTCAGATCTCGACTTCTTCGGGAAACTTGTGGGTATTCATATTATCTTTCTAAAAAAATATAGATCACTTCATTTGGACGGGTTTAACTCAAAATATGACGTTTAGGACTCTTGATTGTCGGCAGCAGACGTTTGACTTCAATCTTTAGTGTTTTTGTTTTGCAACTTTAGTACTTTCGTCTCTGTTCAGGCTTCTTTTCTCTTTCTTATGTTAGGGTTGCTGAAGCTTTTGTCTTCTTTTGTTGTGGACCATGATGCTTCAGGGCTTTATTGAAAAGGGTACCTCATTTCTTAGTCAAGCTTGGACTTTGAATATCTAAAAACTTCATTCAAAATTACTTCTCCATCCTTCATAATGTTATGTATTCTGGGTAGACGCTTCATTGGCATCATCGGACGCTTCTTACATGAGCTAAGGCATTTGGTTATCCACTGCGCACATTTACAAGGCTGTTTAACTCGTAGAATTCTGTCCAGTTAGCATATTATGCTTCCTTGACCCTCTTAACGGTCGAATTAGGATTCGATGTCCGCTTGAAACTTGCATATATGGATATTAGGTTTATTGAGACAACGGTTTCATCCGATTCGGACACCTATAGCGCAAGATATGGCTAGTAGATGCTACAAAGGCAGGACTCTCAGGAACAGCATCACGTCACCAAATTACGGATACAATTTGACAAAGAAAGAGATCGATTTCGCTCTCGACCTCTGCACGAGAGTTGCAGATATTTCTCTGAGCCTTCGAACGATACCAATATCGATGTATTTTAACACCTAAAGCTCCAGAAATCGTCAACATGTGCTTACAAGTTCTAATTGTCACGAACAGTATCACATCTCCTGCTTGCAGAAGGAATTTCACTCAGATAGAGATTGATTCAAATCTCGACTTCTTCGAAAAACTTGTGGGTATTTATCTTATCTTTCTAAATAAATCGAGGTCACTTCATTTGGATGAGAGTAACTGAAAATACGACGTTTCGGACGCTTGATTGTCGGCAGCAGACGCTTGATTTCAATCTTCAGTGTTTTTGATTTTGCAGCTTTAGCACTTTCATCTTTGTGCAGGCTTCTTTTCTCTTTCTTATGTTAGGGTCGCTGAAGCTTTTGTCTTCTTTTGTTGTTGACCTTGATGCTTCGAGACTTTATTGAAAAGGGTACCTCATTTTTTGGTCAAGCTTGGACTTTGAATATCTAAAAACTTCATTCAAAATTACTTCTCCATCCTTCATAATGTTATGTATTCTGGGCAGACGCTTCATTGGCATCACCGGACGCTTCTTAGATGAGCTAAGGCATTTGGTTATCCACTGCGCACATTTACAAGGCTGTTTAACTCGTAGAATTCTGACCAGTTAGCGTATTATGCTTCCTTGACCCTCTTAAATGCCGAATTAGGATTCGTTGTCTTCATGAAACTTGTATATATGGATATTAGGTTTAATGAGACAACGGTTTCATCCGATTCGGACTGTTATAGCGCCAGATATGGCCAGTAGATGCTACAAAGGTATAACTGTCAGGAACAGCATCACATCCCCATTTACGGATACAATTTGACAAAGAAAGAGATCGATTTCGCTCTCGACCTCTGCATGAGAGATGCAGATATTTCTCGGAGCCTTCAAAAGATACCGATATCGTTGCATTTAAACACCTAAAGCTCCAGAAATTGTCAAAAGATGCTTACATGTTCTGATTGTCACGAACAGTATTACATCTCCAGCTTGAACTAGAAATTGCACTTAGATAGAGATTGATTCAGATCTCGACTTCTTCGAAACACTTGTGGGTATTTATCTTATCTTTCTAACAAAATAGAGATCACTGCATTTGGACGAGATTAACTCAAAATATGATATTTCGGACTCTTGATTGTTGGCAGCAGCCGCGTGACTTCAATCTTCAGTGTTTTTGTTTTGCAACTTTAGTACTTTCGTCTTTGTTCAGGCTTCTTTTCTCTTTCTTATGTTAGGGTTGCTGATGCTTTTGTCTTCTTTTGTTGTGGACCTTGATACTTCGAGACTTTATTGAAAAGGGTACCTCATTTTTTGGTCAAGCTTGGAGAAGAAATTGCACTCAGATAGAGATTGATTCAGATCTCGACTTCTTCGAAAAACTTGTGGGTATTTATATTATCTTTCTAAATAAATAGAGGTCACTTTATTTGTATGAGAGTAACTCAAAATACGACGTTTCGGACGCTTGATTGTCGGCAGCAGACGCTTGATTTCAATCTTCAGTGTTTTTGCTTTTGCAGCTTTAGCACTTTTGTCTTTGTTCCGGCTTCTTTTCTCTTTCTTCTGTTAGGGTTACTGAAGCTTTTGCCTTCTTTTATTATCATTCTTGATGGTTCAGAACTTTATTGAAAAGGGTGCCTCTTTTTTTGGTCAAGCTTGGACATTGAATATCTTAAAACTTCATTCAAAATTACTTCTCCATCCTTCATAATGTTATGTATTCTGAGTAGACGCTTGGTTGGCTTCACCGGACGCTTCTTCAATGAGCTAAAACGTTTGGTTATCCACTGCGCACATTAACAAGGCCGTTTAACTCGTAGAATTCTGACCAGTTAGCGTATTATGCTTCCTTGACCCTCTTAACGACCGAATTAGGATTCGTTGTTTTCATGAAACTTGTATATATGGATATTAGGTTTAATGAGACAACGGTTTCACCCGATTCGGACACCTATAGCGCAAGATATGGCCAGTAGATGCTACAAAGGTAGGACTGTTAGGAACAGCATCACGTCACCAAATATCTGATACAATTTGACAAAGAAAGAGATCCATTTCGCTCTTTACCTCGGCATGAGAGTTGCAGATATTTCTCTGAGCTTTCGAACGACACCAATTTCGATTCATTTTAACACCTAAAGCTCCATAAATGGTCAACAGGTGCTTACTTGTTCTGATTGTCAAGAACAATATCACATCTCCAGCTTGCAGAAGGAATTTCACTCAGATAGAGATTGATTCAGATCTCGACTTTTTCGGGAAACTTGTGGGTATTTATATTATCTTTCTAACAAAATTGAGGTCACTTCATTTGGACGAGATTAACTCAAAATATGACGTTTCGGACTCTTGTTTGTCGGCAACAGACGCTTGACTTCAATCTTCAGTGTTTTTGTTTTGCAGCTTCAGAACTTCTGTTTTTGTTCTGGCTTCTTTTCTCTTTCTTCTGTTAGGGTTACTGAAGCTTTTGCCTTCTTTTATTATCGTTCTTGATGCTTCAGAACTTTATTGAAAAGGGTGCCTCTTTTTTTGGTCAAGCTTGGACATTGAATATCTTAAAACTTCATTCAAAATTACTTCTCCATCCTTCATAATGTTATGTATTCTGAGTAGACGCTTGGTTGGCTTCACCGGACGCATCTTCAATGAGCTAAAACGTTTGGTTATCCACAGCGCACATTCACAAGGCCGTTTAACTCGTAGAATTCTGATCAGTCAGCGTATTATGCTTCCTTGATCCTCTTAACGACCGAATTAGGATTCGTTGTCTTCATGAAACTTGTATATATGGATATTAGGTTTAATGAGACAACGGTTTCATCCGATTCGGACACCTATAGTACAAGATATGGCTAGTAGGTGCTACAAAGGTAGGACTCTCAGGAACAGCATCACGTCACCAAATTAACAAAAAAAGAGATCCATTTCGCTCTCGACCTCTGCATGAGAGTTGAAAATATTTCTCTGAGCCTTCCAACGACACCAATATCGATGTATTTAAACACCTAAAGCTCCAGAAATTGTCAACAGGTGCTAACATGTTCTGATTGTCGAGAACAATATCACATCTCCAGCTTGAAAAAGGAATTTCACTCAGATAGAGATTGATTCAGATCTCGACTTTTTCGGGAAACTTGTGGGTATTTATATTATCTTTCTAACAAAATTGAGATCACTTCATTTGGACGAGATTAACTCAATATATGACGTTTCGGACTCTTGATTGTCGGCAGCAGACGCTTGACTTCATTCTTTAGTGTTTTTGTTTTGCAACTTTAGTACTTTTGTCTTTGTTCAGGCTTCTTTTCTCTTTCTTATGTTAGGGTTGCTGAAGCTTTTGTCTTCTTTTGTTGTGGACCTTGATGCTTTGAGACTTTATTGAAAAGGGTACCTTATTTTTTAGTCAAGCTTGGACTTTGAATATCTAAAAACTTCATTCAAAATTACTTCTCCATCTTTCATAATGTTATGTATTCTGGGTAGACGCTTCGTTGGCATCACCGGACGCTTCTTAGATGAGCTAAGGCATTTGGTTATCCACTGCGCACATTTACAAGGCTGTTTAACTCGTAGAATTCTGACCAGTTAGCATATTATGCTTCCTTGACCCTCTTAACGGTCGATTTAGGATTCGATGTTCGCATGGAACTTGCATTTATGGATATTAGGTTTATTGAGACAACGGTTTCATCCGATTCGGACACCTATAGCGCAAGATATGGCCAGTAGATACTACAAAGGCAGGACTCTCAGGAACAGCAACACGTCACAAAATTACGAAAACAATTTGACAAAGAAAGAGATCGATTTCGCTCTCGACCTCTGCACGAGAGTTGCAGATATTTCTCTGAGCCTTCGAACGATACCAATATCGATGTATTTTAACACCTAAAGCTCCAGTAATTGTCAACAGGTGCTTACATGTTCTGATTGTCACGAACTGTATCACATCTCCAGCTTGCAGAAGGAATTTCACTCAGATAGAGATTGATTCAGATCTCGACTTCTTCGAAAAACTTGTTGGTATTTATCTTATCTTTCTAAATAAATCGAGGTCACTTCATTTGGATGAGAGTAACTCAAAATACGACATTTCGGACGCTTGATTGTCGGCAGCAGACGCTTGATTTCAATCTTCAGTGTTTTTGCTTTTGCAGCTTTAGCACTTTTGTCTTTGTTCCGGCTTCTTTTCTCTTTCTTCTGTTAGGGTTACTGAAGCATTTGCCTTCTTTTATTATAGTTCTTGATGCTCAGAACTTTATTGAAAAGGGTACCTCATTTTTTGGTCAAGCTTGGACATTGAATATCTTAAAACTTCATTCAAAATTACATCTCCATCCTTCATAATGTTATGTATTCTGAGTAGACGCTTGGTTGGCTTCACCAGATGCTTCTTCAATGAGCTAAAACGTTTGCTTATCCACCGCGCACATTCACAAGGCCGTTTAACTCGTAGAATTCGTACCAGTTAGCGTATTATGCTTCCCTGACCCTCTTAACGGCCGAATTAGGATTCGTTGTCTTCATGAAACTTGTATATATGGATATTAGGTTTAATGAGACAACGGTTTCATCCGATTCAGACAACTATAGCGCAAGATATGGCCAGTAGATGCTACAAAAGTAGGAGTCTCAGGAACGGCATCATGTCACCAAATTACGGATACAATTTGACAAAAAAAGAGATCGATTTCGCTCTCGACCTCTGCATGAGGGTTGCAGATAATTCTATGAGCCTTCAAACGATACCAATATCGATGCATTTAAACACCTAAAGCTCCATAACTTGTCAGAAGATGTTTACATGTTTTGATTGTGACGAACAGTATCACATCTGCAGCTTGCAGAAGCAATTTCACTCAGATAGAGATTGATTCAGATCTCGACTTCTTCGGGAAACTTGTGGGTATTTATATTATCTTGGTAAAAAAATGTAGATCACTTCATTTGGACGGGTTTAACTCAAAATATGACGTTTAGGACTCTTGATTGTCGGCAGCAGACGCTTGACTTCAATCTTTAGTGTTTTTGTTTTGCAACTTTAGTACTTTCGTCTTTGTTCAGGCTTCTTTTCTCTTTCTTATGTTAGGGTTGCTGAAGCTTTTGTCTTCTTTTGTTGTGGACCTTGATCCTTCAGGACTTTATTGAAAAGGGTACCACATTTCTTAGTCAAGCTTGGACTTTGAATATCTAAAACCTTCATTCAAAATTACTTCTACATCCTTCATAATGTTATGTATTCTGGGTAGAAGCTTCGTTGGCATCATCGGACGCTTCTTAGATGAGCTAAGGCATTTGGTTATCCACTGCGCACATTTACAAGGCTGTTTAACTCGTAGAATTCTGACCAGTTAGCATATTATGCTTCCTTGACCCTCTTAACGGTCGAAATAGGATTCGATGTCCGCATGAAACTTGCATATATGGATATTAGGTTTATTGAGACAACGGTTTCATCCGATTCGGACACCTATAGTGCAAGATATGGCCTGTAGATGCTAGAAAGGCAGGACTCTCAGGAACAGCATCACGTCACCAAATTACGGAAACAATTTGACAGAGAAAGAGATCGATTTCGCTCTCGACCTCGGCACGAGAGTTGCAGATATTTCTCTGAGCCTTCGAACGATACCAATATCGATGTATTTTAACACCTAAAGCTCCAGAAATCGTCAACAGGTGCTTGCATGTTCTGATTGTCACGAACTGTATCACATCTCTAGCTTGCAGAAGGAATTTCACTCAGATAGAGATTGATTCAGATCACGACTTCTTCGAAAAACATGTGGGTATTTATCTTATCTTTCTAAATAAATTGAGGTCACTTCATTTGGATGAGAGCAACTCAAAATACGACGTTTCGGACGCTTGATTGTCGGCAGCAGACGCTTGATTTCAATCTTCAGTGTTTTTGCTTTTGCAGCTTTAGCACTTTTGTTTTTGTTCCGGCTTCTTTTCTCTTTCTTCTGTTAGGGTTGCTGAAGCTTTTGTCTTCTTTTGTTGTGGACCTTGATGCTTCGAGACTTTATTGAAAAGGGTACCTCATTTTTTGGTCAAGCTTGGACTTTGAATATCTAAAAACTTCATTCAAAATTACTTCTCCATCCTTCATAATGTTATGTATTCTGAGTAGACGCTTGGTTGGCATCACCGGACGCTTCTTAAATGAGCTAAGACGTTTGGTTATCCACTGCGCACATTCATAAGGCCGTTTAACTCGTAGAATTCTGACCAGTTAGCGTATTATGCTTCCTTGACCCTCTTAACGGCCG
Organism: Ammopiptanthus mongolicus; assembly: GCA_039655645.1. Taxonomy (NCBI): domain Eukaryota; kingdom Viridiplantae; phylum Streptophyta; class Magnoliopsida; order Fabales; family Fabaceae; genus Ammopiptanthus; species Ammopiptanthus mongolicus. Next base: position 37,381,455 of record CM077343.1, on the reverse strand, counting down.
AATTAGGATTCGTTGTCTTCATGAAACTTGTATATATGGATATTAGGTTTAATGAGACAACGGTTTCATCCGATTCAGACACCTATAGTGCAAGATATGGCTAGTAGATGCTACAAAGGTATGACTGTCATGAACAGCATCACGTCATTAAATTTTGACAAAGAAAGAGATCGATTTCGTCTCGACCTCTGCATGAGTGTTGCATATATTTCTCGGAGCCTTCGAACGACACAAATATCGATGCATTATAACACCTAAAGCTCCAGAAATTGTCAGAAGATGCTTACAATGTCTGATTGTCATGAACAGTATCACATCTCCAGCTTGAAGAAGGAATTTCACTCAGATAGAGATTGATTCAGATCTCGACTTCTTCGGGAAACTTGTGGGTATTTATATTATCTTTCTAACAAAATATAGATCACTTCATCTGGACGGGTTTAACACAAAATATGATGTTTCGGACTCTTGATTGTCGGCTGCAGACGCTTGACTTCAATATTCAGTGTTTTCGTTTTGCAACTGTAGTACTTTCGTCTTTGTTCAGCCTTCTTTTCTATTTCTTATGTTAGGGTTGCTGAAGCTTTTGTCTTCTTTTGTTGTGGACCTTGATGCTTTGAGACTTTATTGAAAAGGGTACCTCATTTTTTGGTCAAGCTTGGACTTTGAATATCTAAGAACTTCATTCAAAATTACTTCTCCATCCTTCATAATGTTATGTATTCTGAGTAGACGCTTGGTTGGCATCACCGGACGCTTCTTAAATGAGCTAAGACGTTTGGTTATCCACTGCGCACATTCACAAGGCCGTTTAACTCGTAGAATTCTGACCAGTTAGCGTATTATGCTTCCTTGACCCTCTTAACGGCCGAATTAGGATTCGTTGTCTTCATGAAACTTGTATATATGGATATTAGGTTTAATGAGACAATGTTTTCATCCGATTCGGACAGCTATAGTGCCAGATATGGCCAGTAAATGCTACAAAGGTATAATTGTCAAGAACAACATCACATCCCCATTTACGGATACAATTTGACAAAGAAAGAGATCGATTTCGCTCTCGACCTCTGCTTGAGAGATGCAGATATTTCTCGGTGCCTTCAAAAGATACCGATATCGATGCATTTAAACACCTAAAGCTCCAGAAATTGTCATAAGATGCTTACATGTTCTAATTGTCACGAACAGTATCACATCTCCAGCTTGAAGAAGAAATTGCACTCAGATAGAGATTGATTCAGATCTCGACTTCTTCGAAAAACTTGTGGGTATTTATCTTATCTTTCTAACTAAATAGAGTTCACTTCATTTGGATGAGAGTAACTCAAAATACGACGTTTCGGACGCTTGATTGTCGGCAGCAGACGCTTGATTTCAATCTTCAGCGTTTTTGCTTTTGCAGCTTTAGCACTTTTGTCTTTGTTCCGGCTTCTTTTGTCTATTCTTTTGTTAGGGTTACTGAAGCTTTTCTCTTCTTTTATTATAGTTCTTGTTGCTTCAGAACTTTATTGAAATGGGTACCTCATTTTTTGGTCAAGCTTGGACATTAAATATCTTAAAACTTCTTTCAAAATTACTTCTCCATTCTTCATAATGTTATGTATTCTGAGTAGACGCTTGGTTGGCTTCACCGGACGCTTCTTCAATGAGCTAAAACGTTTGGTTATCCACTGCGCACATTCACAAGGCCGTTTAACTCGTAGATATCTGACCAGTTAGCGTATTATGCTTCCTTGACCCTCTTAACGGCCGAATTAGGATTCGTTGTCTTCATGAAACTTGTATACATGGATATTAGGTTTAATGAGACAACGGTTTCATCCGATTCGGACACCTATAGCGCAAGATATGGCCAGTAGATGCTACAAAGTTAGCACTCTCAGGAACGGCATATTGTCACCAAATTACGGATACAATTTGACAAAGAAAGAGATCGATTTCGCTCTCGACCTCTGCATGAGAGTTGCAGATATTTCTATGAGCCTTCAAACGATACCAATATCGATGCATTTAAACACCTAAAGCTCCAGAAATTGTCAGAAGATGCTTACATGTTCTGATTGTGACGAACAGTATCACATCTCCAGCTTGCAGAAGGAATTTCACTCAGATAGAGATTGATTCAGATCTCAACTTCTTCGGGAAACTTGTGGGTATTTATATTATCTTTCTAACTAAATAGAGGTCACTTCATTTGTATGAGAGTAACTCAAAATACGACGTTTCGGACGTTTGATTGTCGGCAGCAGACGCTTGATTTCAATCTTCAGTGTTTTTGCTTTTGCAGCTTTAGCACTTTTGTTTTTGTTCCGGCTTCTTTTCTCTTTCTTCTGTTAGGGTTACTGATGAAGCTTTTGCCTTCTTTTATTGTCGTTCCTGATGCTTCAGAACTTTATTGAAAAGGGTACCTCATTTTTTGGTCAAGCTTGGACATTGAATATCTTTAAACTTCATTCAAAATTACTTCTCCATCCTACATAATGTTATGTATTTTGAGTAGACGCTTGGTTGGCTTCACCGGACGCTTCTTCAATGAGCTAAAACGTTTGGTTATCCACTACGCACATTTACAAGGCCGTTTAACTCGTAGAATTCTGACCAGTTAGTATATTATGCTTCCTTGACCCTATTAACGGTCGAATTAGGATTCGATGCCCGCATGAAACTTGCATATATGGACATTAGGTTTAATGAGACAACGGTTTCATCCGATTCGGACACCTATAGCGCAAGATATGGCCAGTAGATGCTACAAAGGTAGGACTCTCAGAAACGGCTTCATGTCACCAAATTACGGATACAATTTGACAAAGAAAGAGATCGATTTCGCTCTCGACCTCTGCATGAGAGTTGCAGATATTTCTATGAGCCTTCAAACGATACCAATATCGATGCATTTAAACACCTAAAGCTCCAGAAATTGTCAGAAGATGCTTACATGTTCTGATTGTGACGAACAGTATCACATCTCCAGCTTGCAGAAGGAATTTCACACAGATAGAGATTGATTCAGATCTCAACTTCTTCGGGAAACTTGTGGGTATTTATATTATCTTTCTAACTAAATAGAGGTCACTTCATTTGTATGAGAGTAACTCAAAATACGACGTTTCGGACGTTTGATTGTCGGCAGCAGACGCTTGATTTCAATCTTCAGTGTTTTTGCTTTTGCAGCTTTAGCACTTTTGTTTTTGTTCCGGCTTCTTTTCTCTTTCTTCTGTTAGGGTTACTGATGAAGCTTTTGCCTTCTTTTATTGTCGTTCCTGATGCTTCAGAACTTTATTGAAAAGGGTACCTCATTTTTTGGTCAAGCTTGGACATTGAATATCTTTAAACTTCATTCAAAATTACTTCTCCATCCTTCATAATGTTATGTATTTTGAGTAGACGCTTGGTTGGCTTCACCGGACGCTTCTTCAATGAGCTAAAACGTTTGGTTATCCACTGCGCACATTTACAAGGCCGTTTAACTCGTATAATTCTGACCAGTTAGCATATTATGCTTCCTTGACCCTATTAACGGTCGAATTAGGATTCGATGCCCGCATGAAACTTGCATATATGGACATTAGGTTTAATGAGACAACGGTTTCATCCGATTCGGACACCTATAGCGCAAGATATGGCCAGTAGATGCTACAAAGGTAGGACTCTCAGGAACGGCTTCATGTCACCAAATTACGGATACAATTTGACAAAGAAAGAGATCGATTTCGCCGTCGACCTCTGGATGAAAGTTGCAGATATTTCTATGAGCCTTCAAACGATACCAATATCGATGCATTTAAACACCTAAAGCTCCAGAAATTGTCAGAAGATGCTTACATGTTCTGATTGTGACGAACAGTATCACATCTCCAGCTTGCAGAAGGAATTTCACTCAGATAGAGATTGATTCAGATCTCGACTTCTTCGGGAAACTTGTGGCATTTATATTATCTTTCTAACAAAATATAGATCACTTCATTTGGACGGGTTTAACTCAAAATATGATGTTTCGGACTCTTGATTGTCGACAGCAGACGCTTGAATTCAATCTTTAGTGTTTTTGTTTTGCAACTTTCGCACTTTCGTCTTTGTTCAGGCTTCTTTTCTATTTCTTATGTTAGGGTTGCTGAAGCTTTTGTCTTCTTTTGTTGTGGACCTTGATGCTTCAGGGCTTTATTGAAAAGGGTACCTCATTTCTTAGTCAAGCTTGGACTTTGAATATCTAAAAACTTCATTCAAAATTACTTCTCCATCCTTCATAATGTTATGTATTCTGGGTAGACGCTTCATTGGCATCATCGGACGCTTCTTAGATGAGCTAAGGCATTTGGTTATCCACTGCGCACATTTACAAGGCAGTTTAACTCGTAGAATTCTGACCAGTTAGCATATTATGCTTCCTTGACCCTCTTAACGGTCGAATTAGGATTCGATGTCCGCATGAAACTTGCATATATGGATATTAGGTTTATTGAGACAACGGTTTCATTTGATTCGGACACCTATAGTGCAAGATATGGCTAGTAGATGCTACAAAGGCAGGACTCTCAGGAACAGCATCACGTCACCAAATTACGGATACAATTTGACAAAGAAAGAGATCGATTTCGCTCTCGACCTCTGCATGAGAGTTGCAGATATTTCTCTGATCCTTCGAACGATACCAATATCGATGTATTTTAACACCTAAAGCTCCAGAAATCGTCAACATGTGCTTACAAGTTCTAATTGTCACGAACAGTATCACATCTCCTGCTTGCAGAAGTAATTTCACTCAGATAGAGATTGATTCAAATCTCGACTTCTTCGAAAAACTTGTGGGTATTTATCTTATCTTTCTAAATAAATCGAGGTCACTTCATTTGGATGAGAGTAACTGAAAATACGACGTTTCGGATGCTTGATTGTCGGCAGCAGACGCTTGATTTCAATCTTCAGTGTTTTTGCTTTTGCAGCTTTAGCACTTTCGTCTTTGTTCAGGCTTCTTTTCTCTTTCTTATGTTAGGGTCGCTTAAGCTTTTGTCTTCTTTTGTTGTGGGCCTTGATGCTTCGAGACTTTATTGAAAAGGGTACCTCATTTTTTGGTCAAGCATGGACTTTGAATATCTAAAAACTTCATTCAAAATTACTTCTCCATCCTTCATAATGTTATGTATTCTGGGCAGACGCTTCGTTGGCATCACCGGACGCTTCTTAGATGAGCTAAGGCATTTGGTTATCCACTGCGCACATTTACAAGGCTGTTTAACTCGTAGAATTCTGACCAGTTAGCGTATTATGCTTCCTTGACCCTCTTAGCGGCCGAATTAGGATTCGTTGTCTTCATGAAACTTGTATAGATGGATATTAGGTTTAATGAGACAACGGTTTCATCCGATTCAGACACCTATAATGCAAGATATGGCTAGAAGATGCTACAAAGGTATGACTGTCAGGAACAGCATCACGTCATTAAATTTTGACAAAGAAAGAGATCGATTTCGTCTCGACCTCTGCATGAGAGTTGCATATATTTCTCGGAGCCTTCGAACGACACAAATATCGATGCATTTTAACACCTAAAGCTCCAGAAATTGTCAGAAGATGCTTACATGTTCTGATTGTCACGAACAGTATCACATCTCCAGCTTGGAGAAGAAATTTCACTCAGATAGAAATTGATTCAGATCTCGACATCTTCGAAAAACTTGTGGGTATTTATCTTATCTTTCTAAATAAATAGAGGTCACTTGATTTGGATGAGAGTAACTCAAAATACGACGTTTCGGACGCTTGATTGTCGGCAGCAGACGCTTGATTTCAATCTTCAGTGTTTTTGCTTTTGCAGCTTTAGCACTTTTGTTTTTGTTCCGGCTTCTTTTCTCTTTCTTCTGTTAGGGTTGCTGAAGCTTTTGTCTTCTTTTGTTGTGGACCTTGATGCTTCGAGACTTTATTGAAAAGGGTACCTCATTTTTTGGTCAAGCTTGGACTTTGAATATCTAAAAACTTCATTCAAAATTACTTCTCCATCCTTCATAATGTTATGTATTCTGAGTAGACGCTTGGTTGGCATCACCGGACGCTTCTTAAATGAGCTAAGACGTTTGGTTATCCACTGCGCACATTCATAAGGCCGTTTAACTCGTAGAATTCTGACCAGTTAGCGTATTATGCTTCCTTGACCCTCTTAACGGCCGAATTAGGATTCGTTGTCTTCATGAAACTTGTATATATGGATATTAGGTTTAATGAGACAACGGTTTCATCCGATTCAGACACCTATAGTGCAAGATATGGCTAGTAGATGCTACAAAGGTATGACTGTCATGAACAGCATCACGTCATTAAATTTTGACAAAGAAAGAGATCGATTTCGTCTCGACCTCTGCATGAGTGTTGCATATATTTCTCGGAGCCTTCGAACGACACAAATATCGATGCATTATAACACCTAAAGCTCCAGAAATTGTCAGAAGATGCTTACAATGTCTGATTGTCATGAACAGTATCACATCTCCAGCTTGAAGAAGGAATTTCACTCAGATAGAGATTGATTCAGATCTCGACTTCTTCGGGAAACTTGTGGGTATTTATATTATCTTTCTAACAAAATATAGATCACTTCATCTGGACGGGTTTAACACAAAATATGATGTTTCGGACTCTTGATTGTCGGCTGCCGACGCTTGACTTCAATATTCAGTGTTTTCGTTTTGCAACTGTAGTACTTTCGTCTTTGTTCAGCCTTCTTTTCTATTTCTTATGTTAGGGTTGCTGAAGCTTTTGTCTTCTTTTGTTGTGGACCTTGATGCTTTGAGACTTTATTGAAAAGGGTACCTCATTTTTTGGTCAAGCTTGGACTTTGAATATCTAAGAACTTCATTCAAAATTACTTCTCCATCCTTCATAATGTTATGTATTCTGAGTAGACGCTTGGTTGGCATCACCGGACGCTTCTTAAATGAGCTAAGACGTTTGGTTATCCACTGCGCACATTCACAAGGCCGTTTAACTCGTAGAATTCTGACCAGTTAGCGTATTATGCTTCCTTGACCCTCTTAACGGCCGAATTAGGATTCGTTGTCTTCATGAAACTTGTATATATGGATATTAGGTTTAATGAGACAATGTTTTCATCCGATTCGGACAGCTATAGTGCCAGATATGGCCAGTAAATGCTACAAAGGTATAATTGTCAAGAACAACATCACATCCCCATTTACGGATACAATTTGACAAAGAAAGAGATCGATTTCGCTCTCGACCTCTGCTTGAGAGATGCAGATATTTCTCGGTGCCTTCAAAAGATACCGATATCGATGCATTTAAACACCTAAAGCTCCAGAAATTGTCATAAGATGCTTACATGTTCTAATTGTCACGAACAGTATCACATCTCCAGCTTGAAGAAGAAATTGCACTCAGATAGAGATTGATTCAGATCTCGACTTCTTCGAAAAACTTGTGGGTATTTATCTTATCTTTCTAACTAAATAGAGTTCACTTCATTTGGATGAGAGTAACTCAAAATACGACGTTTCGGACGCTTGATTGTCGGCAGCAGACGCTTGATTTCAATCTTCAGCGTTTTTGCTTTTGCAGCTTTAGCACTTTTGTCTTTGTTCCGGCTTCTTTTGTCTATTCTTTTGTTAGGGTTACTGAAGCTTTTCTCTTCTTTTATTATAGTTCTTGTTGCTTCAGAACTTTATTGAAATGGGTACCTCATTTTTTGGTCAAGCTTGGACATTAAATATCTTAAAACTTCTTTCAAAATTACTTCTCCATTCTTCATAATGTTATGTATTCTGAGTAGACGCTTGGTTGGCTTCACCGGACGCTTCTTCAATGAGCTAAAACGTTTGGTTATCCACTGCGCACATTCACAAGGCCGTTTAACTCTTAGATATCTGACCAGTTAGCGTATTATGCTTCCTTGACCCTCTTAACGGCCGAATTAGGATTCGTTGTCTTCATGAAACTTGTATACATGGATATTAGGTTTAATGAGACAACGGTTTCATCCGATTCGGACACCTATAGCGCAAGATATGGCCAGTAGATGCTACAAAGTTAGCACTCTCAGGAACGGCATATTGTCACCAAATTACGGATACAATTTGACAAAGAAAGAGATCGATTTCGCTCTCGACCTCTGCATGAGAGTTGCAGATATTTCTATGAGCCTTCAAACGATACCAATATCGATGCATTTAAACACCTAAAGCTCCAGAAATTGTCAGAAGATGCTTACATGTTCTGATTGTGACGAACAGTATCACATCTCCAGCTTGCAGAAGGAATTTCACTCAGATAGAGATTGATTCAGATCTCAACTTCTTCGGGAAACTTGTGGGTATTTATATTATCTTTCTAACTAAATAGAGGTCACTTCATTTGTATGAGAGTAACTCAAAATACGACGTTTCGGACGTTTGATTGTCGGCAGCAGACGCTTGATTTCAATCTTCAGTGTTTTTGCTTTTGCAGCTTTAGCACTTTTGTTTTTGTTCCGGCTTCTTTTCTCTTTCTTCTGTTAGGGTTACTGATGAAGCTTTTGCCTTCTTTTATTGTCGTTCCTGATGCTTCAGAACTTTATTGAAAAGGGTACCTCATTTTTTGGTCAAGCTTGGACATTGAATATCTTTAAACTTCATTCAAAATTACTTCTCCATCCTACATAATGTTATGTATTTTGAGTAGACGCTTGGTTGGCTTCACCGGACGCTTCTTCAATGAGCTAAAACGTTTGGTTATCCACTACGCACATTTACAAGGCCGTTTAACTCGTAGAATTCTGACCAGTTAGCATATTATGCTTCCTTGACCCTATTAACGGTCGAATTAGGATTCGATGCCCGCATGAAACTTGCATATATGGACATTAGGTTTAATGAGACAACGGTTTCATCCGATTCGGACACCTATAGCGCAAGATATGGCCAGTAGATGCTACAAAGGTAGGACTCTCAGGAACGGCTTCATGTCACCAAATTACGGATACAATTTGACAAAGAAAGAGATCGATTTCGCTCTCGACCTCTGCATGAGAGTTGCAGATATTTCTATGAGCCTTCAAACGATACCAATATCGATGCATTTAAACACCTAAAGCTCCAGAAATTGTCAGAAGATGCTTACATGTTCTGATTGTGACGAACAGTATCACATCTCCAGCTTGCAGAAGGAATTTCACTCAGATAGAGATTGATTCAGATCTCAACTTCTTCGGGAAACTTGTGGGTATTTATATTATCTTTCTAACTAAATAGAGGTCACTTCATTTGTATGAGAGTAACTCAAAATACGACGTTTCGGACGTTTGATTGTCGGCAGCAGACGCTTGATTTCAATCTTCAGTGTTTTTGCTTTTGCAGCTTTAGCACTTTTGTTTTTGTTCCGGCTTCTTTTCTCTTTCTTCTGTTAGGGTTACTGATGAAGCTTTTGCCTTCTTTTATTGTCGTTCCTGATGCTTCAGAACTTTATTGAAAAGGGTACCTCATTTTTTGGTCAAGCTTGGACATTGAATATCTTTAAACTTCATTCAAAATTACTTCTCCATCCTTCATAATGTTATGTATTTTGAGTAGACGCTTGGTTGGCTTCACCGGACGCTTCTTCAATGAGCTAAAACGTTTGGTTATCCACTGCGCACATTTACAAGGCCGTTTAACTCGTATAATTCTGACCAGTTAGCATATTATGCTTCCTTGACCCTATTAACGGTCGAATTAGGATTCGATGCCTGCATGAAACTTGCATATATGGACATTAGGTTTAATGAGACAACGGTTTCATCCGATTCGGACACCTATAGCGCAAGATATGGCCAGTAGATGCTACAAAGGTAGGACTCTCAGGAACGGCTTCATGTCACCAAATTACGGATACAATTTGACAAAGAAAGAGATCGATTTCGCCGTCGACCTCTGGATGAAAGTTGCAGATATTTCTATGAGCCTTCAAACGATACCAATATCGATGCATTTAAACACCTAAAGCTCCAGAAATTGTCAGAAGATGCTTACATGTTCTGATTGTGACGAACAGTATCACATCTCCAGCTTGCAGAAGGAATTTCACTCAGATAGAGATTGATTCAGATCTCGACTTCTTCGGGAAACTTGTGGCATTTATATTATCTTTCTAACAAAATATAGATCACTTCATTTGGACGGGTTTAACTCAAAATATGATGTTTCGGACTCTTGATTGTCGACAGCAGACGCTTGAATTCAATCTTTAGTGTTTTTGTTTTGCAACTTTCGCACTTTCGTCTTTGTTCAGGCTTCTTTTCTATTTCTTATGTTAGGGTTGCTGAAGCTTTTTGTCTTCTTTTGTTGTGGACCTTGATGCTTTGAGACTTTATTGAAAAGGGTACCTCATTTTTTGGTCAAGCTTGGACTTTGAATATCTAAAAACTTCATTCAAAATTACTTCTCCATCCTTCATAATGTTATGTATTCTGAGTAGACGCTTGGTTGGCATCACCGGACGCTTCTTAAATGAGCTAAGATGTTTGGTTATCCACTGCGCACATTCACAAGGCCGTTTAACTCGTAGAATTCTGACCAGTTAGCGTATTATGCTTCCTTGACCCTCTTAACGGCCGAATTAGGATTCGTTGTCTTTATGAAACTTGTATATATGGATATTAGGTTTAATGAGACAACGGTTTCATCCGATTCGGGCACCTATAGCGCAAGATATGGCCACTAGATGCTACAAAGGTAGGACTCTCAGGAACAGCATCACGTCACCAAATTACGGATACAATTTGAGAAAGAAAGAGATCCATTTCGCTCTCGACCTCTGCATGAGAGTTGAAAATATTTCTCTGAGCCTTCCAACGACACCAATATCGTTGTATTTTAACACCTAAAGCTCCAGAAATCGTCAATAGGTGCTTACATGTTCTGATTGTCAAGAACAAAATCACATCTCAAGCTTGCAGAAGGAATTTCACTCAGATAGAGATTGATTCAGATCTCGACTTCTTCGGGAAACTTGTGGGTATTTATATTATCTTTCTAACATAATAGAGATCACTTCATTTGGACGAGATTAACTCTAAATATGACGTTTCGGACTCTTGATTGTCCGCAGCAGACGCTTGACTTCAATCTTCGGTGTTTTTGTTTTGCAACTTTAGTACTTTCGTCTTTGTTCAGGCTTCTTTTCTCTTTCTTATGTTAGGGTTGCTGAAGCTTTTGTCTTCTTTTGTTGTGGACCTTGATTGCAACACCCTTTCCCGAGTGTCACATTCCCGAACGTTTATAAGGCCGAAAATATTTATTAATGTGGAAAATACGATTTTTCTTTTTCTTTTCTTTTCATAAAGATGTAATGGGATTAGTAAAGGTAATAAATAATATTAATAAGTGAACTTAGGTTCACCATGCATTACTAGGACATACATACAGTATTATAAATACAGAAACAGAAAACGAAAAACAGAAACGTCAATATTATTGTATACAGACATAAGTCTAATGTATGACTGACATAAGAAAATACAATAAGTACTAGGAGTCATAGCTCCCAAAAGGTACTACAAAAACTGACATAGTCTGGCCGACAACACAACTAAAACAGCAAAAGAGTCCACCTCCGAACTCAAAGGGACTGCGGAACGGAACCATCGTCGCGTCCATCTGTTCAAGCAGCAACAGCAAGTACCAGCAGAAAACATACAGATATGGGTGAGATTCCCGTTCATCAACACAACAAAATAGCAGTAGTAAAAACGGGATGACTCACCGGGTAACAACGTACCCAACATGCTTACAAAGGTTCTCAATATAATTCATGTTAAGCAGTTAACAACATAATAGCATGCTAAACATTTAACAGCATATACAACGATGTATAACAGTAAATGTAAACATTAATAGCCATAAACATCAATAGCCATGCAATGCAATGCAATGTATATGACTCAATGTCAATGTCACTGGGTACTACTCTGACACCTACTCCATGGAGCTAACAAACATTCGGAGAGAGTGAATGGGAGGACATGTTTCGGTTTCTGCCAGCCATGAGCAAGATGCTACAACATTCGTAACGTGCACGTATCTGGCTTTACGCTAACACTCTCGACCAAACATGAAAAGTACGGCATCTAGTAGAGGATATCAGTGTATTGCACGGATTCGCCACGACACAGAAGAATCACCAACTGGTCACATGTCAGCCCTTCCAACCCTGATACCTCCAAAAAGACCATTGAAGATCGTCACCGTAAGATTCGCACCCGCATCAAGGTGTAAGCTCAACTCCTAGGCTCAAGGCCTTACAACTATGCACATGAAATGCCAATGCTTACACAAAGCAGATGCGATAAAGCAATGTCTATCCCCCGGATAAACCTCGAAGTCTACTAAGGTTCTCTTCCTTAGAAACTACACACATCTTTGTTTTATAAAATATTTATCCATCGGATAAAACATTTATCGATCGGATAAATATCTCGTGATTCCTTTGGAATGATCCAGACTGCTTTCAGAATCGCCGACTGTCCCCACAGACCAACACAAGTCTTTTCAGCGTGTTTTGTCCTCACTCACACGCTTTCTAGGAAACTTCCCAGAAGGTCACCCATCCCATAACTACTCTAAGTCAAGCACGCTTAACTATAAAGTACTTATGTTCTAAGCTCCCGAAAAGAAGATAAATCTTGTTGGTATGGGTAGTACCAATCAATTCTTATATGCCTTCCCTTAACTATACAGTCCCATACCTGCATAGCCTCAGGATTCCTTCCACTGTACAGTCCCATACCTGCACAGCCTCAGGATCTCTCTCATTCCAGTTATCACAAGACAGAAACAATTGAACAATTAACCTGGATCCGAATCATCGGTCCGTCATCGAACTATTGTTTCAAAACCCAAAACGTTACATGTTTGTGTTTATGTCTTATGAATTATGTCTCAAGTCCTAAGCATTATGAATAAGGATTGAGAGTCCTCTTAGATAAGTCTTTAAGCCTTTCTAAGATATTAATCCCTTGTCTTTCAATTAAGGAAACAAGTGTCGATTTCACTTAAGTCTTATGAACTCATTGATGTACTAAGTCATCAATGGTATAGTACATGGTCTTGTTCCACCACATACCATACTTAATTAACCCTTGTCTTCAACTCTAAGTTAATTATTTAACTTAGGTTTTTCACGTGTAAAACTTTACGATTGAGTTAGAAAACTCCTTTTGTAAACCAAACAACTTTTACGACTGAAAACTCATTTGATTTGAAACAACATTTGAACTACTTACTTCACTTATAGCATTTTCTAAAACATGAAATTCGCTTAGCGAGAGTACATTCGCTTAGCTAAATTAAGGTAGTGATTCCTTTCTCGCGGGGCGAACAGAAGTTTCGTGTCGCGAGGCTGAGAGTTATATTTGCTCCTTATACAAATCCTCTGTATCGCGAGGCGAATATTGTCTCGCGTCGCGAGGCAGAGAACTGTATTTCAAACCGACCTTCTGCATCGCAAGGCGATAATTGTCTCGCATCGCGAGGCAGAGCTGGAATTCTTCACTGCTTAGGCGGTTCGCGGGGCGAGAAATACTTCGCTACGCGAGGCAGAGAAGCTGCATCTTTGCTGCTCGGGCTAGTCCACTGTCTCGCGAGGTGAGGCAATGTTAGCCTGGCGAATGCCTTATCTTCCCTCTGTCTCGCGAGGCGAGACAGGGTTCGCTGGGCGAGTGCCCTGTTTTCACTTTTCCTTAACTTCTTCATTAATTCTCTTTTGAAACACTTAGTTTGATTAACAAACCTATGGCTAAAGAAAAGACATTTTCCACTTTGGTGACACACTTAAAAGGTTAAAACTTCATTTGATCTTTGGATCAAAATCACTTTTGTTTCTCTTTGAAAACATAGGTTATGAAATCATGTTTTGTTACATCAAAACCTTGCTAGATCAAGAACAACACATGTTCTTATATTTTCCTCTTACTAAGGCCACAAGCCTACTCCAATGAAAAATGGAGACTTTGCTTCACCAACTAAGCAAATATAGCTCAAAAGCTCACACCAAGTATGACAAACCACAATTACACCTTATTACATCATAACCAAAATATACAAGTCCATCACACATCATGGTCTCATAATCAAGCACAAAAGTCCATACTTGATCTAGTGATCAAAGTAGGTTTTTCAACATACATGGAAATGATTTTCATTCAATCATATCATTATCAACTTATGCTAAAGCACACTACAACATACTCAAGCATAAACTCATCACAACAATCTTGTTCTCCAAGAGAACTTAACAAAACTTAACACATAAAAGTGCACCCAAACTAAAGGGTTTCACCCACACATAAACTTAAACAACCATTCTCACTACCACCATCTTGGTGTGATGAGGTTCTTCTCCCCATACCTGTTGAAGAGCAGATTCCCGGATCAAAGTCGGTTGATCGGTTTGTGAACCCCCTGATAGTTGTCACCAACTACAAACAACCAAACAATCAATAATTAAACAACAATCAAACCAAACTCAACAATTCTCACAAAGAGGGTTTCGGCCACCCTAAAGAGAATAAAGCTAGGAATTGATCTTGGTTTTCCATTTCATGGATTCAAAGGCATTAGGAAAGCTAAGAATGAAATCAAGTGTTAGAAATCAAAAATTGATGAAAACACTATTCATCATCATCAAGAAGGGTTCGGCCCTAATGTGCTTTTTGAGCTATGATGAGAGTTGAATCACAAGCTCTTGGGTTTAGGTAGAGATTAATGATGTGAGTTCAAAGAAATTGGTCTCACATCAAAATGATTTTTCTACAATTTCCTATGGATTTTCAAAGTTTTGGATCTAAGAAATTCTTTTCATGAAAATGGATCTTGATCTTGAAATAAAGAGATATTCAAGAAGCTAAGAGATCATAGAAGTGATCTTACCTTGAAATGAAGGAAGATTGCTTAAGAAATCAAGTGATTCTAACAAGTTTTCATGAATTTCTCATGAACAACAATGGAGGTTTTGCTCTAAGGAAGGAGATGGGTGTTCTTGGTTTTTCAAGAGGGCTGGGCTGCATGAATGAGAGGGGGTGAGGGCTGAGTTCAGCCTTAAAACAAGTCACTTAAGGGCAAAATAGTCATTTGCCAAAAGGGTAAAATGGTAAAAGTGCAAAAGACTAAGGTTAGGGGCATTTTGGTCATTTCGCGTCTAGATTTTCCCGATCGTCATGACGACTCTGGCATACTCTCCCAAGTGTCCTGGGATGTTGTGATATCAAGATTATCTGTTGGCGAGTCTCGGTAAGTCCATATGTGGCTCCGTTCGTCAACCAATTGAGAATTCCGCCCGAACGAAGGTCAGGAAGTTATTTTTCTGAAATTTTTATGAAATTTAACCAAAACGCAGAGAATCAAATTCTAAGACTTACTGTCTCGTTCTCGGGTCCATCTGAGGTCTTCTGAGCAGTAAAATCATACTGTCAGTGTAAAAACGCAGACCGGACTCCGTTTGAGTTTTTGACTCAAAACTTAATCGTAGCTTCCTACGATATCGTCAAGCATGACTATGGTCTCGGAATATTTTATTTCTATTCCTAAGACCTCAAATAAAATAAAGACGTTAAAACACTAAAGAATTAGAAAACGTGAAAATCAGGACGTTACATTGATGCTTCGAGACTTTATTGAAAAGGGTACCTCATTTTTTGGTCAAGCTTGGACTTTGAATATCTAAAAACTTCATTCAAAATTACTTCTCCATCCTTCATAATGTTATGTATTCTGAGTAGACGCTTGGTTGGCATCACCGGACGCTTCTTAAATGAGCTAAGACGTTTGGTTATCCACTGCGCACATTCACAAGGCCGTTTAACTCGTAGAATTCTGACCAGTTAGCGTATTATGCTTCCTTGACCCTCTTAACGGCCGAATTAGGATTCGTTGTCTTCATGAAACTTGTATATATGGATATTAGGTTTAATGAGACAACGGTTTCATCCGATTCAGACAGCTATAGTGCAAGATATGGCCAGTAGATGCTACAAAGGTATGACTGTCAGGAACAGCATCACGTCATTAAATTTTGACAAAGAAAGAGATCGATTTCGTCTCGACCTCTGCATGAGAGATGCATATATTTCTCGGAGCCTTCGAACGACACAAATATCGATGCATTTTAACACCGAAAGCTCCAGAAATTGTCATAAGATGCTTACATGTTCTGATTGTCACGAACAGTATCACATCTCCAGCTTGAAGAAGGAATTTCACTCAGATAGAGATTGATTCAGATCTCGACTTCTTCGGGAAACTTGTGGGTATTTATATTATCTTTCCAACAAAATATAGATCACTTCATTTGGACGGGTTTAACAGAAAATATGATGTTTCGGACTCTTGATTGTAGGCAGCAGACGCTTGACTTCAATCTTCAGTGTTTTTGTTTTGCAACTTTAGTACTTTCATCTTTGTTCAGGCTTCTTTTCTATTTCTTATGTTAGGGTTGCTGAAGTTTTTGTCTTCTTTTGTTGTGGACCTTGATGCTTTGAGACTTTATTGAAAAGGGTACCTCATTTTTTGGTCAAGCTTGGACTTTGAATATCTAAAAACTTCATTCAAAATTACTTCTCCATCCTTCATAATGTTATGTATTATGAGTAGACGCTTGGTTGGCATCACCGGACGCTTCTTAAATGAGCTAAGACGTTTGGTTATCCACTGCGCACATTCACAAGGCCGTTTAACTCGTAGAATTCTGACCAGTTAGCGTATTATGCTTCCTTGACCCTCTTAACGGCCGAATTAGGATTCGTTGTCTTCATGAAACTTGTATATATGGATATTAGGTTTAATGAGACAACGATTTCATCCGATTCGGACAGCTATAGCGTCAGATATGGCCAGTAGATGCTACAAAGGTATAATTGTCAGGAACAACATCAGATCCCCATTTACGGATACAATTTGACAAAGAAAGAGATCGATTTCGCTCTTGACCTCTGCATGAGAGATGCAGATATTTCTCGGTGCCTTCAAAAGATACCGATATCGATGCATTTAAACACCTAAAGCTCCAGAAATTGTCAGAAGATGCTTACATGTTCTGATTGTCACGAACAGTATCACATCTCCAGCTTGAAGAAGAAATTGCACTCAGATAGAGATTGATTCAGATCTCAACTTCTTCGAAAAACTTGTGGGTATTTATCTTATCTTTCTAAATAAATAAAGTTTACTTCATTTGGATGAGAGTAACTCAAAATACGACGTTTCGGAAGCTTGATTGTCGGCAGCAGACGCTTGATTTCAATCTTCAGCGTTTTTGCTTTTGCAGCTTTAGCACTTTTGTCTTTGTTCCGGCTTCTTTTCTCTTTCTTTTGTTAGGGTTACTGAAGCTTTTCTCTTCTTTTATTATAGTTCTTGATGCTTCAGAACTTTATTGAAAAAGGTAGCTCATTTTTTGGTCAAGCTTGGACATTGAATATCTTAAAACTTCATTCAAAATTACTTCTCCATTCTTCATAATGTTATGTATTCTGAGTAGACGCTTGGTTGGCTTCACCGGACGCTTCTTCAATGAGCTAAAACGTTTGGTTATCCACTGCGCACATTC
Source organism: Ammopiptanthus mongolicus (assembly GCA_039655645.1). Taxonomy (NCBI): domain Eukaryota; kingdom Viridiplantae; phylum Streptophyta; class Magnoliopsida; order Fabales; family Fabaceae; genus Ammopiptanthus; species Ammopiptanthus mongolicus. The sequence goes on along the minus strand of CM077343.1, from coordinate 37,363,893 downwards.
ACAAGGCCGTTTAACTCGTAGAATTCTGACCAGTTAGCGTATTATGCTTCCTTGACCCTCTTAACGGCCGAATTAGGATTCGTTGTCTTCATGAAACTTGTATATATGGATATTAGGTTTAATGAGACAACGGTTTCATCCGATTCGGACACCTATAGCGCAAGATATGGTCAGTAGATGCTACAAAGGTAGGACTCTCAGGAATGGCATCTTGTCACCAAATTACGGATACAATTTGACAAAGAAAGAGATCGATTTAGCTCTCGACCTCTGCATGGGAGGTGTAGATATTTCTATGAGCCTTCAAACGATACCAATATCGATGCTTTTAAACACCTAAAGCTCCAGAAATTGTCAGAAGATGCTTACATGTTCTGATTGTGACGAACAGTATCACATCTCCAGCTTGCAGAAGGAATTTCACTCAGATAGAGATTGATTCAGATCTCGACTTCTTCGGGAAACTGGTGGGTATTTATATTATCTTTCTAACAAAATAGAGATCAGTTCATTTGGACGAGATTAACTCTAAATATAAAGTTTCGGACTCTTGATTGTCGGCAGCAGACGCTTGACTTCAATCTTCGGTGTTTTTGTTTTGCAACTTTAGTACTTTCGTCGTTGTTCAGTCTTCTTTTCTCTTTCATATGTTAGGGTTGCTGAAGCTTTTGTCTTCTTTTGTTGTGGACCTTGATGCTTCGAGACTTTATTGAAAAGGGTACCTCATTTTTTGGTCAAGCTTGGACTTTGAATATCTAAAAACTTCATTCAAAATTACTTCTCCATCCTTCATAATGTTACGTATTTTGAGTAGACGCTTGGTTGGCATCACCGGACGCTTCTTAAAAGAGCTAAGACGTTTTGTTATCCACTGCGCACATTCACAAGGCCGTTTAACTCGTAGAATTCTGACCAGTTAGCGTATTATGCTTCCTTGACCCTCTTAACGCCTGAATTAGGATTCGTTGTCTGCATGAAACTTGTATATATGGATATTAGGTTTAGTGAGACAACGGTTTCATCTGATTCAGACAGCTATAGCGCCAGATATGGCCAGTAGACGCTACAAAGGTATAACTGTCAGGAACAGCATCACATCCCCATTTACGGATACAATTTGACAAAGAAAGAGATCGATTTCGATCTCGACCTCTGCATGAAAGATGCAGATATTTCTTGGTGCCTTCAAAAGATACCGATATCGATGCATTTAAACACCTAAAGCTCCAGAAATTGTCAGAAGATGCTTACATGTTCTGATTGTCACGAATAGTATCACATCTCCAGCTTGAAGAAGAAATTGCACCCAGATAGAGATTGATTCAGATCTCGACTTCTTCGAAAAACTTGTGGGTATTTATCTTATCTTTCTAAATAAATAGAGGTCACTTCATTTGTATGATAGTAACTCAAAATACGACGTTTCGGACGCTTGATTGTCGGCAGCAGACGCTTGATTTCAATCTTCAGTGTTTTTGCTTTTGCAGCTTTAGCACTTTTGTCTTTTGTTCCGGCTGCTTTTCTCTTTCTTCTATTAGGTTTACTGAAGCTTTTCTCTTCTTTTATTATAGTTCTTGATGCTTCAGAACTTTATTGAAAAGGGTACCTCATTTTTTGGTCAAGCTTGAACATTGAATATCTTAAAACTTCATTCGAAATTACTTCTCCATCCTTCATAATGTTATGTATTCTGAGTAGACGCTTGGTTGGCTTCACCGGACGCTTCTTCAATGAGCTAAAACGTTTGGTTATCCACTGCGCACATTCAAAAGGCCGTTTAATTCGTAGAATTCTGACCAGTTAGCGTATTATGCTTCCTTGACCCTCTTAACGGCCGAATTAGGATTCGTTGCCTTCATGAAACTTGTATATATGGATATTAGGTTTAATGAGACAACGGTTTCATCCGATTCGGACACCCATAGCGCAAGATATGGCCTGTAGATGCTACAAATGTAGGACTCTCAGGAACAGCATCACGTCACCAAATTACGGATACAATTTGACAAAGAAAGAGATCCATTTCGCTCTCGACCTCTGCATGAGAGTTGAAAATATTTCTCTGAGCCTTCCAACGACACCAATATCGATGTATTTTAACACCTAAAGCTCCAGAAATCGTCAATAGGTGCTTACATGTTCTGATAGTCAAGAACAAAATCACATCTCAAGCTTGCAGAGGGAATTTCACTCAGATAGAGATTGATTCAGATCTCGACTTCTTCGGGAAACTTGTGGGTATTTATATTATCTTTCTAAAAAAATAGAGATCAGTTCATTTGGACGAGATTAACTCTAAATATAAAGTTTCGGACTCTTGATTGTCGGCAGCAGACGCTTGACTTCAATCTTCGGTGTTTTTGTTTTGCAACTTTAGTACTTTCGTCGTTGTTCAGTCTTCTTTTCTCTTTCATATGTTAGGGTTGCTGAAGCTTTTGTCTTCTTTTGTTGTGGACCTTGATGCTTCGAGACTTTATTGAAAAGGGTACCTCATTTTTTGGTCAAGCTTGGACTTTGAATATCTAAAAACTTCATTCAAAATTACTTCTCCATCCTTCATAATGTTACGTATTTTGAGTAGACGCTTGGTTGGCATCACCGGACGCTTCTTAAAAGAGCTAAGACGTTTTGTTATCCACTGCGCACATTCACAAGGCCGTTTAACTCTTAGAATTCTGACCAGTTAGCGTATTATGCTTCCTTGACCCTCTTAACGCCTGAATTAGGATTCGTTGTCTGCATGAAACTTGTATATATGGATATTAGGTTTAGTGAGACAACGGTTTCATCTGATTCAGACAGCTATAGCGCCAGATATGGCCAGTAGACGCTACAAAGGTATAACTGTCAGGAACAGCATCACATCCCCATTTACGGATACAATTTGACAAAGAAAGAGATCGATTTCGATCTCGACCTCTGCATGAAAGATGCAGATATTTCTTGGTGCCTTCAAAAGATACCGATATCGATGCATTTAAACACCTAAAGCTCCAGAAATTGTCAGAAGATGCTTACATGTTCTGATTGTCACGAATAGTATCACATCTCCAGCTTGAAGAAGAAATTGCACCCAGATAGAGATTGATTCAGATCTCGACTTCTTCGAAAAACTTGTGGGTATTTATCTTATCTTTCTAAATAAATAGAGGTCACTTCATTTGTATGATAGTAACTCAAAATACGACGTTTCGGACGCTTGATTGTCGGCAGCAGACGCTTGATTTCAATCTTCAGTGTTTTTGCTTTTGCAGCTTTAGCACTTTTGTCTTTTGTTCCGGCTGCTTTTCTCTTTCTTCTATTAGGTTTACTGAAGCTTTTCTCTTCTTTTATTATAGTTCTTGATGCTTCAGAACTTTATTGAAAAGGGTACCTCATTTTTTGGTCAAGCTTGAACATTGAATATCTTAAAACTTCATTCGAAATTACTTCTCCATCCTTCATAATGTTATGTATTCTGAGTAGACGCTTGGTTGGCTTCACCGGACGCTTCTTCAATGAGCTAAAACGTTTGGTTATCCACTGCGCACATTCAAAAGGCCGTTTAATTCGTAGAATTCTGACCAGTTAGCGTATTATGCTTCCTTGACCCTCTTAACGGCCGAATTAGGATTCGTTGCCTTCATGAAACTTGTATATATGGATATTAGGTTTAATGAGACAACGGTTTCATTCGATTCGGACACCTATAGCGCAAGATATGACCAGTAGATGCTACAAAGGTAGGACTCTCAGGAACGGCATCATGTCACCAAATTACGGATACAATTTGACAAAGAAAGAGATCGATTTCTCGCTCGACCTCTGCATAAGAGTTGCAGATATTTCTATGAGCCTTCAAACGATACCAATATCGATGCATTTAAACACCTAAAGAGCCAGAAATTGTCAGAAGATGCTTACATGTTCTGATTGTGACGAACAGTATCACATCTCCAGCTTGCAAAAGGAATTTCACTCAGATAGAGATTGATTCAGATCTCAACATCTTCGGGAAACTTGTGGGTATTTATATTATCTTTCTAAGAAAATATAGATCACTTCATTTGGACGGGTTTAAATCAAAATATGATGTTTCGGACTCTTGATTGTCGACAGCAGACGCTTGAATTCAATCTTTAGTGCTTTTGTTTTGCAACTTTAGTACTTTCATCTTTGTTCAGGCTTCTTTTCAATTTGTTATGTTAGGGTTGCTGAAGCTTTTGTCTTCTTTTGTTGTGGACCTTGACGCTTTGAGACTTTATTGAAAAGGGTACCTCATTTTTTGGTCAAGCTTGGACTTTGAATATCTAAAAACTTCATTCAAAATTACTTCTCCATCCTTCATAATGTTATGTATTCTGAGTAGACACCTGGTTGGCATCACCGAACGCTTCATAAATGAGCTAAGACAAAGGTTATCCACTGCGCACATTCAGAAGGCCGATTAACTCGTAGAATTCTGACCAGTTAGCGTATTATGCTTCCTTGACCCTATTAACGGTCGAATTAGGATTCGATGTCCGCATGAAACTTGCATATATGGATATTAGGTTTATTGAGACAACAGTTTTATCCGATTCGGACACTTATAGTGCAAGATATGGCCAGTAGATGCTACAAAGGCAGGACTCTCAGGAACAGCATCACGTCACCAAATTACGGATACAATTTGACAAAGAAAGCGATCGATTTCACTCTCGACCTCTGCACGAGAGTTGCAGATATTTCTCTGAGCCTTCGAACGATACCAATATCGATGTATTTTAACACCTAAAGCTCCAGAAATCGTCAACAGGTGCTTACATGTTCTGATTGTCACGAACAGTATCACATCTCCAGCTTGTAGAAGGAATTTCACTAAGATAGAGATTGATTCAGATCTCGACTTCTTCGAAAAACTTGTAGGTATTTATCTTATCTTTCTAAATAAATAGAGGTCACTTCATTTGGGTGAGAGTAACTCAAAATACGACGTTTCGGACGCTTGATTGTCGGCTGCAGACGCTTGATTTCAATCTTCAGTGTTTTTGCTTTTGCAGCTTTAGCACTTTTGTTTTTGTTCCGGCTTCATTTCTCTTTCTTCTGTTAGGGTTACTGAAGCTTTTGCCTTCTTTTATTGTCGTTCTTGATGCTTCAGAACTTTATTGAAAAGGGTACCTCATTTTTTGGTCAAGCTTGGACATTAAATATCTTTAAACTTCATTCAAAATTACTTCTCCATCCTTCATAATGTTATGTATTCTGAGTAGACGCTTGGTTGGCTTCACCAGATGCTTCTTCAATGAGCTAAAACGTTTGGTTATCCACCGCGCACATTCACAAGGCCGTTTAACTCGTAGAATTCTGACCAGTTAGCGTATTATGCTTCCTTGACCCTCTTAACGGCCGAATTAGGATTCGTTGTCTTCATGAAACTTGGATATATGGATATTAGGTTTAATGAGACAATGGTTTCATCCGATTCAGACACCTATAGTGCAAGATATGGCCAGTAGATGCTACAAATGTATGACTGTCAGGAACAACATCACGTCATTAAATTTTGACAAAGAAAGAGATCGATTTCGTCTCGACCTCTGCATAACAGTTGCATATATTTCTCGGAGCCTTCGAACGACACAAATATCGATGCATTTAAACACCTAAAGCTCCAGAAATTGTCAGAAGATGCTTACATGTTCTGATTGTCACGAACCGTATCACATCTCCAGCTTGAAGAAGGAATTTCACTCAGATAGAGATTGATTAAGTTCTCGACTTCTTCGAAAAACTTGCGGGTATTTATATTATCTTTCTAACAAAATATAGATCACTTCATTTGGACTGGTTTAACACAAAATATGATGTTTCAGACTCTTGATTGTCGGCAACAGACGCTTGACTTCAATCTTCAGTGTTTTTGTTTAGCAACTTTAGTACTTTCGTCTTTGTTCAGGCTTCTTTTCTATTTCTTATTTTAGGGTTGCTGAAGCTTTTGTCTTCTTTTGTTGTGGACCTTGATGCTTTGAGACTTTATTGAAAAGGGTACCTCATTTTTTTGGTCAAGCTTGGACTTTGAATATCTAAAAACTTCATTCAAAATTACTTCTCCATCCTTCATATGTTATGTATTCTGAGTAGACGCTTGGTTGGCATCACCAGACGCTTCTTAAAGGAGCTAAGACGTTTGGATATCCACTGCGCACATTCACAAGGCCGTTTAACTCGTAGAATTCTGACCAGTTAGCGTATAATGCTTCCTTGACCCTCTTAACGCCCGAATTAGGATTCGTTGTCTTCATGAAACTTGTATATATGGATATTAGGTTTAATGAGACAACGGTTTCATCCGATTCGGACAGCTATAGCGCCAGATATGGCCAGTCGATGCTACAAAGGTATAACTGTCAGGAACAACATCAAATCCCCATTTACGGATACAATTTGACAAAGAAAGAGATCGATTTCACTCTCGACCTCGGCACGAGAGTTGCAGATATTTCTCTGAGCCTTCGAACGATACCAATATCGATGTATTTTAACACCTAAAGCTCCAAAATCGTCAACAGGTGCTTAAATGTTCTGATTGTCACGAGCAGTATCACATCTCCAGCTTGTAGAAGGAATTTCACTAGGATAGAGATTGATTCAGATCTCGACTTCTTCGAAAAACTTGTAGGTATTTATCTTATCTTTCTAAATAAATAGAGGTCACTTCATTTGGATGAGAGTAACTCAAAATACGACGTTTCGGACGCTTGATTGTCGGCAGCAGACACTTGATTTCAGTCTTCAGTGTTTTTGCTTTTGCAGCTTTAGCACTTTTGTTTTTGTTCCGGCTTCTTTTCTCTTTCTTCTGTTAGGGTTACTGAAGCTTTTGCCTTCTTTTATTGTCATTCTTGATGCTTCAGAACTTTATTGAAAAGGGTACCTCATTTTTTGGTCAAGCTTGGACATTAAATATCTTTAAACTTCATTCAAAATTACTTCTCCATCCTTCATAATGTTATGTATTCTGAGTAGACGCTTGGTTGGCTTCATCAGATGCTTCTTCAATGAGCTAAAACGTTTGGTTATCCACTGCGCACATTCACAAGGCCGTTTAACTCGTAGAATTCTGACCAGTTAGCGTATTATGCTTCCTTGACCCTCTTAACGGCCGAATTTGATTCGTTGTCTTCATGAAACTTGTATATATGGATATTAGGTTTAATGAGAGAACGGTTTCATCCGATTCGGACACCTATAGCGCAAGATATGGCCAGTAGATGCTACAAAGGTAGGACTCTCAGGAACAGCATCACGTCACCAAATTACGGATACAATTTGACAAAGAAAGAGATCCATTTCGCCCTCGACCTCTGCATGAGAGTTGAAAATATTTCTCTGAGCCTTCCAACGACACCAATATCGATGTATTTTAACACCTAAAGCTCCAGAAATCGTCAATAGGTGCTTACATGTTCTGATTGTCAAGAACAAAATCACATCTCAAGCTTGCAGAGGGAATTTCACTCAGATAGAGATTGATTCAGATCTCGACTTCTTCGGGAAACTTGTGGGTATTTATATTATCTTTCTAACAAAATAGAGATCACTTCATTTGGACGAGATTAACTCTAAATATGACGTTTCGTACTCTTGATTGTCGGCAGCAGACGCTTGACTTCAATCTTCGGTGTTTTTGTTTTGTAACTTTAGTACTTCCGTCTTTGTTCAGGCTTCTTTTCTCTTTCTTATGTTAGGGTTGCTAAAGCTTTTGTCTTCTTTTGTTGTGGACCTTGATGCTTCGAGACTTTATTGAAAAGGGTACCTCATTTTTTGGTCAAGCTTGGACTTTGAATATCTAAAAACTTCATTCAAAATTACTTCTCCATCCTTCATAATGTTATGTATTCTGAGTAGACGCTTGGTTGGCATCACCGGACGCTTCTTAAATGAGCTAAGACGTTTGGTTATCCACTGCGCACATTCACAAGGCCGTTTAACTCGTAGAATTCTGACCAGTTAGCGTACTATGCTTCCTTGACCCTCTAAACGCCCGAATTAGGATTCGTTGTCTTCATGAAACTTGTATATATGGATATTAGGTTTAATGAGACAACGGTTTCATCCGATTCGGACAGCTATAGCGCCAGATATGGCCAGTAGATGCTACAAAGGTATAACTGTCAGGAACAGCATCACATCCCCATTTACGGATAAAATTTGACAAAGAAAGAGATCGATTTCGCTCTCGACCTCTGCATGAGAGATGCAGATATTTCTCGGTGCCTTCAAAAGATACCGATATCGATGCATTTAAACACCTAAAGCTCCAGAAATTGTCAAAATATGCTTACATGTTCTGATTGTCACGAATAGTATCACATCTCCAGCTTGAAGAAGAAATTGCACCCAGATAGAGATTGATTCAGATCTCGACTTCTTCGAAAAACTTGTGGGTATTTATCTTATCTTTCTAACTAAATAGAGGTCACTTCATTTGTATGAGAGTAACTCAAAATACGACGTTTCGGATGCTTGATTGTCGGCAGTAGACGCTTGATTTCAATCTTCAGTGCTTTTGCTTTTGCAGCTTTAGCACTTTTGTCTTTTGTTCCGGCTGCTTTTGCAACACCCTTTCCCGAGTGTCACATTCCCGAACGTTTATAAGGCCGAAAATATTTATTAATGCGGAAAATATGATTTTTCTTTTTCTTTTCTTTTCATAAAGATGTAATGGGATTAGTAAAGGTAATAAATAATACTAATAAGTGAACTTAGGTTCACCATGCATTACTAGGACATACATACAGTATTATAAATACAAAAACAGAAAACGAAAAACATCAACATCAACATTACTGTATATACAGACATAAGTCTAATGTATGACTGACATAAGAAAATACAATAAGTACTAGGAGTCGTAGCTCCCAAAAGGTACTACAAAAACTGACATAGTCTGGCCGACAACAAAACTAAAACAGCAAAAGAGTCCACCTCCGAACTCAAAGGGACTGCGGAACGGAACCATCGTCGCGTCCATCTATTCAAACAGCAACAGCAAGTACCAGCAGAAAACATACAGATATGGGTGAGATTCCCGTTCATCAACACAACAAAATAGCAGTAGCAAAAACGGGATGACTCACCGGGTAACAGTGTACCCAACATGCTTACAAGGTTCTCAATATAAATCATGTTAAGCAGTTAACAACATAATAGCATGCTAAACATTTAACAGCATAATATAAGGCATCCTTAAACAATACAGCGATGTATAACAGTAAATGTAAACATCAATAGCCATAAACATCAATAGCCATGCAATGCAATGCAATGTATATGACTCAATGTCAATGTCACTGGGTACTACTCTGACCCCTACTCCATGGAGCTAACAAAACTTCGGAGAGAGTGAATGGGAGGACATGTTCCGGTTTCTGCCAGCCATGAGCAAGATGCTACAACATTCGTAACGTGCACGTATCTGGCTTTACGCTAACACTCTCGACCAAACATGAAAAGTACGGCATCTAGTAGAGGATATCAGTGTATTGCATGGATTCGCCACGACATAGAAAGAATCACAACTGGTCACATGTCAGCCCTTCCAACCCTGATACCTCCAAAAAGACCATTGAAGATCGTCACCGTAAGATTCTCACCGCATCAAGGTGTAAGCTCAACTCCTAGGTCAGGCCTTATAACTATGCACATGAAATGCCAATGCTTACACAAAGCAGATCGATAAAGCAATGTCTATCCATTGGATAAACCTCAAGGTTCACTAAGGTTCTCTTCCTTAGGAACTACACACGTCTTTGTTTTATAAAACATTTATCCATCGGATAAAACATTTATCCATCGGATAAATATCTCGTGATTCCTTTGGAATGATCCAGACTGCTTTCAGAATCGCCGACTGTCCCCACAAACCAACACAAGTCTCTTCAGCGTGTTTTGTCCTCACTCACACGCTTTCTAGGAAACTTCCCAGAGGGTCACCCATCCCATAATTACTCTAAGTCAAGCACGCTTAACTATAAAGTTCTTATGTTCTAAGTTCCCGAAAAGAAGATAAATCTTGTTGGTATGGGTAGTACCAATCAATTCTTATATGCCTTCCCTTAACTATACAGTCCCATACCTGCATAGCCTCAGGATTCCTTCCACTGTACAGTCCCATACCTGCACAGCCTCAGGATCTCTCTCATTCCGGTTATCACAAGACGGAAACAATTGAACGATTAACCTGGATCTGAATCCCCGGTCCGTCATCGAACTACTGTTTCAAAAACCAAAACGTTTCATGTTTGTGTTTACGTCTTATGAATTAAGTCTCAAGTCCTAAGCATTATGAATAAGGATTGAGAATCCTCTTAGATAAGTCTTTAAGCCTTTCTACGATATTAATCCCTTGTCTTTCAATTAAGGAAACAAGTGTTGATTTCACTTAAGTCTTATGAACTCATTGATGTACTAAGTCATCAATGGTATAGTACATGGTCTTGTTCCACCACATACCATACTTAATTAACCCTTGTCTTCAACTCTAAGTTAATTATTTACCTTAGGTTTTTCATGCGTAAAACTTTATGATTGAGTTAGAAAACTCCTTTTGTAAACCAAACAACTTTTACAGTTGAAAACTCATTTGATTTAAAACAACATTTGAACTACTTACTTCTTTTCTAGCATTTTCTGAAACATGAAATTCGCTTAGCGGAATTCCATTCGCTTAGCGAAAATGAGGCAGTAATGCCTCCTTTGGAACTCCTCTGGTTCGCTCGGTGAGACACAAATCGCGTAGCGAAATATATTGGATTCGCTTAGCGAATATGAATTCGCTTAGCGCAAGTTCAGACGGTTGCACCTCTTTAGAAACACCTCTGGATCGCTCGGCGAGACAGAATTCGCATAGCGAAACTTCACTTTATTCGCTTAGCGAGAATGATTTCGCTTAGCGAAAGTTCAGACGGTTACACCTCTATTGGAGACTTCTCTGGATTGCTCAGCGAGATGTAATTCGCGTAGCGAAATTTGCTGGGTTCGCTTAGCGAATATGAATTCGCTTAGCGAAAGTGAGGCAGTGATGCCCAACTAAGACTCTCCCTGTTTTTCGCGTAGCGAAAGTAATTTCGCTTAGCGAAATGTTGCCTTAAAACAAGACATCAACCTTATGGAACCATTTTGATTCTCTTCATGAAAACACTTCTTTTCTCATTTTGAGTCACTTGATTAGCTAGATGAACTAAGGATAAGGTATAAAACATGTTTCACTTTGGTGAAACCACTTTGAGATTTAATTCCCTTTAAAGTCACTTAGGGTTTTTCTTTGAAAAACACAAGTTATTGAAAACACTTTCTTTACATCAAAACTTGACTTGTCCAAGAACTATTCATATCCTTCCTTTCCTCAAGGTCATGGCTAATAGCCAACTAGGAATCAATGCGAGGTTTTACTTCATCAACCAATCAAAGTATGGCTCACAATACTTACACAATCATGATAACCATAATACACATTACTACATCATAATCAAACATCCAAGTCCATCACACATTATGGTCTCATAATCAACAATAAAAGTCCATACTTGATCTAGTGATCAAAGTAGGTTTTCCAACATACATGAAAATGATTTTTATTCAATCATATCATCATCAACATATGCTAAAGCACACTACAACATACTAAAGCATACACTCATCAAGACAACCTTGTTCTCCAAGAGAACTTAACAAAACATAACAACTAAAAGTGAACCCAAACTAAAGGGTTTCACCCACACATAAAGTAAACAACCATCTTCACCACCACCATCTTGGTGTGATGAGGTTCTTCTCCCCATACCTGTTGAAGAGCAGATTCCCGGATCAAAGTCGGTTGATCGGTTTGTGAACCTCCTGATAGTTGTCACCAACTACAAACAACCAAACAATCAATCATTAAACAACAATCAAACCAAACTCAACAATTCTCACAAAGAGGGTTTCGGCCACCCTAAAGAGAATAAAGCTAGGAATTGATCTTGGTTTTCCATTTCATGGATTCAAAGGCATAGGAAAGCTAAGGATGAAATCAAGTGTTAGAAATCAAAAATTGATGAAAACACTATTCATCATCATCAAGAAGGGTTCGGCCCTAATGTGCTTTTTGAGCTATGATGAGAGTTGAATCATAAGCTCTTGGGTTTAGGTAGAGAATGATGAGGTGAGTTCAAAGAACTTGGTCTTACCTCAAAAGGATTTTTCTACAATTTCCTATGGATTTTCAAAGTTTTGGATCTAAGAAATAATTTTCATGAAAATGGATCTTGATCTTGAAATAAAGAGATATTCAAGAAGCTAAGAGATCATAGAAGTGATCTTACCTTGAAATGAAGGAAGATTGCTCAAGGAATCAAGTGATTCCAACAAGTGATTCAAGCTTTTCAAGAAGAAAAATGGAGTTTCTCTTCAAGAACAACAATGGTGTTCTTCTTTGGGCAGAAATTTCGTGAATGAGGGGCTGGATGGTCTGAGTTCAGCCTTTAAAACAAGTCACTTAAGGGCAAAATGGTCATTTGCCAAAAGGGTAAAATGGTAAAAGTGCAAAAGACTAAGGTTAGGGGCATTTTGGTCATTTCACGTCTAGATTTTCTCGATCGTCATGACGACTCTGGCATACTCTCCCAAGTGTCCTGGGATGTTGTGATATCAAGATTATCTGTTGACGAGTCTCGATAAGTCCGTATGTGGCTCCGTTCGTCACCCGATTGAGAATTCCGCCCAAACGAAGGTCAGGAAGTGATTTTTTCTGAAATTTTTACGAAATTTAACCAAAACGTAGATAATCGAATTCTAAGACTTACTGTCTCGTTCACGGGTCCATCTGAGGTCTTCTAAGCAGTAAAATCATACTGTCAGTGTAAAAACGCAGACCGGACTCCGTTTGAGTTTTTGACTCAAAACTTAATCGTAGCTTCCTACGATATCGTCGAGCATGACTATGGTCTCGGAATATTTTATTTCTATTCCTAAGACCTCGAATAAAATACATACGTTAAAATACTGAAGAATTAGAAAACGTGAAAATCGGGGCGTTACAGCTTTTCTCTTTCTTCTATTAGGGTTACTGAAGCTTTTCTCTTCTTTTATTATAGTTCTTGATGCTTCAGAACTTTATTGAAAAGGGTACCTCATTTTTGGTCAAACTTGGACATTGAATATCTTAAAACTTCATTCGAAATTACTTCTCCATCCTTCATAATGTTATGTATTCTGAGTAGACGCTTGGTTGGCTTCACCGGACGCTTATTCAATGAGCTAAAACGTTTGGTTATCCACTGCGCACATTCACAAGGCCGTTTAACTCGTAGAATTCTGACCAGTTAGCGTATTATGCTTCCTTGACCCTCTTAACGGCCGAATTAGGATTCGTTGCCTTCATGAAACTTGTATATATGGATATCAGGTTTAATGAGACAACGGATTCATCCGATTCGGACACCTATAGCGCAAGATAGGGCCAGTAGATGCTACAATGGTAGGACTCTCAGGAACGGCATCATGTCACCAAATTACGGATACAATTTGACAAAGAAAGAGATCGATTTCGCTCTCGACCTCTGCATGAGAGTTGCAGATATTTCTATGAGCCTTCAAACGGTACCAATATCGATGAATTTAAACACCTAAAGCTCCAGAAATTGTCAGAAGATGCTTACATGTTCTGATTGTGACGAACAGTATCACATCTCCAGCTTGCAGAAGGAATTTCACTTAGATAGAGATTGATTCAGATCTCGACTTCTTCGGGAAACTTGTGGGTATTTATATTATTTTTCTAACAAAATATAGATCACTTCATTTGGACGGGTTTAACTCAAAATATGATGTTTCAGACTCTTGATTGTCGACAGCAGACGCTTGAATTCAATCTTTAGTGTTTTTGTTTTGCAACTTTAGTACTTTCGTCTTTGTTCAGGCTTCTTTTCTATTTCTTATGTTAGGGTCGCTGAAGCTTTTGTCTTCTTTTGTTGTGGACCTTGATGCTTTGAGACTTTATTGAAAAGGGTACCTCATTTTTTGGTCAAGCTTGGACTTTGAATATCTAAAAACTTCATTCAAAATTACTTCTCCATCCTTCATAATGTTATGTATTCTGAGCAGACGCTTGGTTGGCATCACCGGACGCTTCTTAAATGAGCTAAGATGTTTGGTTATCCAATGCACACATTCACAAGGCCGTTTAACTCGTAGAATTCTGACCAGTTAGCGTATTATGCTTCCTTGACCCTCTTAACGGCCGAATTAGGATTCGTTGTCTTCATGAAACTTGTATATATGGATATTAGGTTTAATGAGAGAACGGTTTCATCCGATTCGGACACCTATAGCGCAAGATATGGCCATTAGATGCTACAAAGGTAGGACTCTCAGGAACAGAATCACGTCACCAAATTACGGATACAATTTGACAAAGAAAGAGATCCATTTCGCTCTCGACCTCTGCATGAGAGTTGAAAATATTTCTCTGAGCCTTCCAACGACACCAATATCAATGTATTTTAAAACCTAAAGCTCCAGAAATCGTCAATAGGTGCTTACATGTTCTGATTGTCAAGAACAAAATCACATCTCAAGCTTGCAGAGGGAATTTCACTCAGATAGAGATTGATTCAGATCTCGACTTCTTCGGGAAACTTGTGGGTATTTATATTATCTTTCTAAAAAAATAGAGATCACTTCATTTGGACGAGATTAACTCTAAATATGACGTTTCGGACTCTTGATTGTCGGCAGCAGACGCTTGACTTCAATCTTCGGTGTTTTTGTTTTGCAACTTTAGTACTTTCGTCTTTGTTCAGGCTTCTTTTCTCTTTCTTATGTTAGGGTTGCTAAAGCTTTTGTCTTCTTTTGTTGTGGACCTTGATGCTTCGAGACTTTATTGAAAAGGGTACCTCATTTTTTGGTCAAGCTTGGACTTTGAATATCTAAAAACTTCATTCAAAATTACTTCTCCATCCTTCATAATGTTATGTATTCTGAGTAGACGCTTGGTTGGCATCACCGGCCGCTTCTTAAATGAGCTAAGACGTTTGGTTATCCACTGCGCACATTCACATGGCCGTTTAACTCGTAGAATTCTGACCAGTTAGCGTACTATGCTTCCTTGACCCTCTTAACGCCCGAATTAGGATTCGTTGTCTTCATGAAACTTGTATATATGGATATTAGGTTTAATGAGACAACGGTTTCATCGGATTCGGACAGCTATAGCGCCAGATATGGCCAGTAGATGCTACAAAGATATAACTGTCAGGAACAGCATCACATCCCCATTTACGGATACAATTTGACAAAGAAAGAGATCGATTTCGCTCTCGACCTCTGCATGAGAGATGCAGATATTTCTCGGTGCCTTCAAAAGATACCGATATCGATGCATTTAAACACCTAAAGCTCCAGAAATTGTCAGAAGATGCTTACATGTTCTGATTGTCACGAATAGTATCACATCTCCAGCTTGAAGAAGAAATTGCACCCAGATAGAGATTGATTCAGATCTCGACTTCTTCGAAAAACTTGTGGGTATTTATCTTATCTTTCTAACTAAATAGAGGTCACTTCATTTGTATGAGAGTAACTCAAAATACGACGTTTCGGATGCTTGATTGTCGGCAGCAGACGCTTGATTTCAATCTTCAGTGTTTTTGCTTTTGCAGTTTTAGCACTTTTGTCTTTGTTCAGGCTTCTTTTCTCTTTCTTATGTTAGGGTCGCTGAAGCTTTTGTCTTCTTTTGTTGTGGACCGTGATGCTTCGAGACTTTATTGAAAAGGGTACCTCATTTTTTGGTCAAGCTTGGACTTTGAATATCTAAAAACTTCATTCAAAATTACTACTCCATCCTTCATAATGTTATGTATTCTGAGTAGACGCTTGGTTGGCATCACCGGACGCTTCTTAAATGAGCTAAGACGTTTGGTTATCCACTGCACACATTCACAAGGCCGTTTAACTCGTAGAATTCTGACCAGTTAGCGTATTATGCTTCCTTGACCCTCTTAACGCCCGAATTAGGATTCGTTGTCTTCATGAAACTTGTATATATGGATATTAGGTTTAATGAGACAACGGTTTCATCCGATTCGGACAGCTATAGCGCCAGATATGGCCAGTAGATGCTACAAAGGTATAACTGTCAGGAACAGCATCACATCCCCATTTACGGATACAATTTTACAAAGAAAGAGATCGATTTCGCTCTCGACCTCTGCATGAGAGATGCAGATATTTCTCGGTGCCTTCAAAAGATACCGATATCGATGCATTTAAACACCTAAAGCTCCAAAAATTGTCAGAAGATGCTTACATGTTCTGATTGTCACGAATAGTATCACATCTCCAGCTTGAAGAAGAAATTGCACCCAGATAGAGATTGATTCAGATCTCGACTTTTTCGAAAAACTTGTGGGTATTTATCTTATCTTTCTAACTAAATAGAGGTCACTTCATTTGTATGAGAGTAACTCAAAATACGACGTTTCGGATGCTTGATTGTCGGCAGCAGACGCTTGATTTCAATCTTCAGTGTTTTTGCTTTTGCAGTTTTAGCACTTTTGTCTTTTGTTCCGGCTGCTTTTCTCTTTCTTCTATTAGGGTTACTGAAGCTTTTCTCTTCTTTTATTATAGTTCTTGATGCTTCAGAACTTTATTGAAAAGGGTACATCATTTTTTGGTCAAACTTGGACATTGAATATCTTAAAACTTCATTCGAAATTACTTCTCCATCCTTCATAATGTTATGTATTCTGAGTAGACGCTTGGTTGGCTTCACCGGACGCTTCTTCAATGAGCTAAAACGTTTGGTTATCCACTGTGCACATTCACAAGGCCGTTTCACTCGTAGAATTCTGACCAGTTAGCGTATTATGCTTCCTTGACCCTCTTAACGGCCGAATTAGGATTCGTTGCCTTCATGAAACTTGTATATATGGATATCAGGTTTAATGAGACAACGGTTTCATCCGATTCGGACACCTATAGCGCAAGATAGGGCCAGTAGATGCTACAATGGTAGGACTCTCAGGAACGGCATCATGTCACCAAATTACGGATACAATTTGACAAAGAAAGAGATCGATTTCGCTTTCGACCTCTGCATGAGAGTTGCAGATATTTCTATGAGCCTTCAAACGGTACCAATATCGATGAATTTAAACACCTAAAGCTCCAGAAATTGGCAGAAGATGCCTACATGTTCTGATTGTGACGAACAGTATCACATCTTCAGCTTGCAGAAGGAATTTCACTCAGATAGAGATTGATTCAGATCTCGACTTCTTCGGGAAACTTGTGGGTATTTATATTAACTTTCTAACAAAATATAGATCACTTCATTTGGACGGGTTTAACTCAAAATATGATGTTTCGGACTCTTGATTGTCGACAGCAGACGCTTGAATTCAATCTTTAGTGTTTTTGTTTTGCAACTTTAGTACGTTCGTCTTTGTTCAGGCTTCTTTTCTATTTCTTATGTTAGGGTTGCTGAAGCTTTTGTCTTCTTTTGTTGTGGACGTTGATGCTTTAAGACTTTATTGAAAAAGGTACCTCATTTTTTGGTCAAGCTTGGACTTTGAATATCTAAAAACTTCATTCAAAATTACTTCTCCATCCTTCATAATGTTATGTATTCTGAGTAGACGCTTGGTTGGCATCACCGGCCGCTTCTTAAATGAGCTAAGACGTTTGGTTATCCACTGCGCACATTCACATGGCCGTTTAACTCGTAGAATTCTGACCAGTTAGCGTACTATGCTTCCTTGACCCTCTTAACGCCCGAATTAGGATTCGTTGTCTTCATGAAACTTGTATATATGGATATTAGGTTTAATGAGACAACGGTTTCATCGGATTCGGACAGCTATAGCGCCAGATATGGCCAGTAGATGCTACAAAGATATAACTGTCAGGAACAGCATCACATCCCCATTTACGGATACAATTTGACAAAGAAAGAGATCGATTTCGCTCTCGACCTCTGCATGAGAGATGCAGATATTTCTCGGCGGCTTCAAAAGATACCGATATCGATGCATTTAAACACCTAAAGCTCCAAAAATTGTCAGAAGATGCTTACATGTTCTGATTGTCACGAATAGTATCATATCTCCAGCTTGAAGAAGAAATTGCACCCAGATAGAGATTGATTCAGATCTCGACTTCTTCGAAAAACTTGTGGGTATTTATCTTATCTTTCTAACTAAATAGAGGTCACTTCATTTGTATGAGAGTAACTCAAAATACGACGTTTCGGACGCTTGATTGTCGGCAGCAGACGCTTGATTTCAATCTTCAGTGTTTTATCTTTTGCAGCTTTAGCACTTTTGTCTTTTGTTCCGGCTTCTTTTCTCTTTCTTCTATTAGGGTTACTGAAGCTTTTCTCTTCTTTTATTATAGTTCTTGATGCTTCAGAACTTTATTGAAAAGGGTACCTCATTTTTTGGTCAAGCTTGGACATTGAATATCTTAAAACTTCATTCGAAATTACTTCTCCATCCTTCATAATGTTATGTATTCTGAGTAGACGCTTGGTTGGCTTCACCGGACGCTTCCTCAATGAACTAAAACGTTTGGTTATCCACTGCGCACATTCACAAGGCCGTTTAACTCGTAGAATTCTGACCAGTTAGCGTATTATGCTTCCTTGACCCTCTTAACGGCCGAATTAGGATTCGTTGCCTTCATGATACTTGTATATATGGATATGAGGTTTAAAGAGACAACGGTTTCATCCGATTCGGACACCTATAGTGCAAGATATGGCCAGTAGATGCTACAAAGGTAGGACTCTCAGAAACGGCATCATGTCACCAAATTACGGATACAATTTGACAAAGAAAGAGATCGATTTCGCTCTCGACCTCTGCATGAGAGTTGCAGATATTTCTATGAGCCTTCAAACGATACCAATATCGATGCATTTAAACACCTAAAGCTCCAGAAATTGTCAGAAGATGCTTACATGTTCTGATTGTGACGAACAGTATCACATCTCCAGCTTGCAGAAGGAATTTCACTCAGATAGAGATTGATTCAGATCTCGACTTCTTCGGGAAACTTGTGGGTATTTATATTATCTTTCTAACAAAATATAGGTCACTTCTTTTGGACGGGTTTAACTCAAAATATGATGTTTTGGACTCTTGATTGTCGACAGCAGACGCTTGAATTCAATCTTTAGTGTTTTTGTTTTGCAACTTTAGTACTTTCGTCTTTGTTTAGGCTTCTTTTCTATTTCTTATGTTAGGGTTGCTGAAGCTTTCGTCTTCTTTTGTGGTGGACCTTGATGCTTAGAGACTTTATTGAAAAGGGTACCTCATTTTTTGGTCAAGCTTGGACTTTGAATATCTAAAAACTTCATTCAGAATTACTTCTCCATCCTTCATAATGTTATGTATTCTGAGTAGACGCTTGGTTGGCATCACTGGACGCTTCTTAAATGAGCTAAGACGTTTGGTTATCAACTGCGCACATTCACAAGGCCGTTTCACTCGTAGAATTTTGACCAGTTAGCGTATTATGCTTCCTTGACCCTCTTAACGGCCGAATTAGGATTCGTTGTCTTCATGAAACTTGTATATATGGATATTAGGTTTAATGAGACAACGGTTTCATCCGATTCGGACACCTATAGCGCAAGATATGGCCAGTAGATGCTACAAAGGTAGGACTCTCAGGAACAGCATCACGTCACCAAATTACGGATACAATTTGACAAAGAAAGAGATCAATTTCGCTCTCGACCTCTGCATGAGAGTTGAAAATATTTCTCTGAGCCTTCGAACGATACCAATATCGATGTATTTTAACACCTAAAGCTCTAGAAATCGTCAACAGGTGCTTACATGTTCTGATTGTCACGACCAGTATCACATCTCCAGCTTGTAGATGGAATTTCACTAAGATAGAGATTGATTCAGATCTCGACTTCTTCGAAAAACTTGTGGGTATTTATCTTATCTTTCTAAATAAATAGAGATCACTTCATTTGGATGAGAGTAACTCAAAATACGACGTTTCGGACGCTTGATTGTCGGCAGCAGACGCTTGATTTCAATCTTCAGTGTTTTTGCTTTTGCAGCTTTAGCACTTTTGTTTTTGTTCCCGGCTTCTTTTCTGTTTCTTCTGTTTGGGTTACTGAAGCTTTTGCCTTCTTTTATTGTCGTTCTTGATGCTTCAGAAGTTTATTGAAAAGGGTGACTCATTTTTTGGTCAAGCTTGGACTTTGAATATCTAAAAACTTCATTCAGAATTACTTCTCCATCCTTCATAATGTTATGTATTCTGAGTAGACGCTTGGTTGGCATCACTGGACGCTTCTTAAATGAGCTAAGACGTTTGGTTATCAACTGCGCACATTCACAAGGCCGTTTCACTCGTAGAATTTTGACCAGTTAGCGTATTATGCTTCCTTGACCCTCTTAACGGCCGAATTAGGATTCGTTGTCTTCATGAAACTTGTATATATGGATATTAGGTTTAATGAGACAATGGTTTCATCCGATTCGGACAGCTATAGCGCCAGATATGGCCAGTAGATGCTACAAAGGTATAACTGTCAGGAACAGCATCACATCCCCATTTACGGATACAATTTGACAAAGAAAGAGATCGATTTCGCTCTCGACCTCTGCATGAGAGATGCAGATATTTCTCGGTGCCTTCAAAAGATACCTATATCGATGCATTTAAACACCTAAAGCTCCAGAAATTATCAGAAGATGCTTACATGTTCTGATTGTCACGAACAGTATCACATCTCCTGCTTGAAGATTGATTTCAATCTTCAGCGTTTTTGCTTTTGCAGCTTTAGAACTTTTGCCTTTGTTCCGGCTTCTTTTCTCTTTCTATTTTTAGGGTTACTGAAGCTTTTCTCTTCTTTTATTATAGTTCTTGATGCTCCAGAACTTTATTGAAAAGGGTACCTCATTTTTTGGTCGAGCTTGGACATTGAATATCTTAAAACTTCATTCAAAATTACTTCTCCATTCTTCATAATGTTATGTATTCTGAGTAGACGCTTGGTTGGCATCACCGGACGCTTCTTAAATGAGCTAAGACGTTTGGTTATCCACTGCGCACATTCACAAGGCAGTTTAACTCGTAGAATTCTGACCAGTTAGAGTATTATGCTTCCTTGGCCCTCTTAACGCCCGAATTAGGATTCGTTGTCTTCATGAAACTTGTATATATGGATATTAGGTTTAATGAGACAATGGTTTCATCCGATTCGGACAGCTATAGCGCCAGATATGGCCAGTAGATGCTACAAAGGTATAACTGTCAGGAACAGCATCACGTCCCCATTTACGGATACAATTTGACAAAGAAAGAGATCGATTTCGCTCTCGACCTCTGCATGAGAGATGCAGATATTTCTCGGAGCCTTCAAAAGATACCGATATCGATGCATTTAAACACCTAAAGCTCCAGAAATTGTCAGAAGATGCTTACATGTTCTGATTGTCACGAACAGTATCACATCTCCAGCTTGAAGAAGAAATTGCACTCAGATAGAGATTGATTCAGATCTCGACTTCTTCGAAAAACTTGTGGGTATTTATCTTATCTTTCTAACTAAATAGAGGTCACTTCATTTGGATGAGAGTAACTCAAAATACGACGTTTCGGACGCTTGATTGTCGGCAGCAGACGCTTGATTTCAATCTTCAGTGTTTTTGCTTTTGCAGCTTTAGCACTTTTGTCTTTGTTCCGGCTTCTTTTCTCTTTCTTCTGTTAGGGTTACTGAAGCTTTTCTCTTCTTTTATTATAGTTCTTGATGCTTCAGAACTTTATTGAAAAGGGTACCTCATTTTTTGGTCAAGCTTGGACATTGAATATCTTAAAACTTCATTCAAAATTACTTCTCCATCCTTCATAATGTTATGTATTCTGAGTAGACGCTTGGTTGGCATCACCGGACGCTTCTTCAATGAGCTAAAACGTTTGGTTATCCACTGCGCACATTCACAAGGCCGTTTAACTCGTAGAATTCTGACCAGTTAGCGTATTATGCTTCCTTGACCCTCTTAACGGCCGAATTAGGATTCGTTGTCTTCATGAAACTTGTATATATGGATATTAGGTTTAATGAGACAATGGTTTCATCCGATTCGGACACCTATAGCGCAAGATATGGCCAGTAGATGCTACAAAGGTAGGACTCTCAGGAACAGCATCACGTCACCAAATTACGGATACAATTTGACAAAGAAAGAGATCGATTTCGCTCTCGACCTCTGCATGAGAGTTGCAGATATTTCTCTGAGCCTTCGAACGATACCAATATCGATGTATTTTAACACCTAAAGCTCCAGAAATCGTCAATAGGTGCTTACATGTTCTGATTGTCACGAACAGTATCACATCTCCAGCTTGCAGAAGGAATTTCACTCAGATAGAGATTGATTCAGATCTCGACTTCTTCGAAAAACTTGTGGGTATTTATATTATCTTTCTAAACAAAATAGAGGTCACTTCATTTGGACGAGATTAACTCAAAATATGACGTTTCGGACTCTTGATTGTCGGCAGCAGACGCTTGATTTCAATCTTCAGTGTTTTTGTTTTGCAACTTTAGTACTTTTGTCTTTGTTCCGGCTTCTTTTCTCTTTCTTTGTTAGGGTTGCTGAAGCTTTTGTCTTCTTTTGTTGTGGACCTTGATGCTTCAGAACTTTATTGAAAAGGGTACCTCATTTTTTGGTCAAGCTTGGACATTGAATATCTAAAAACTTCATTCAAAATTACTTCTCCATCCTTCATAATGTTATGTATTCTGAGTAGACGCTTGGTTGGCATCACCGGACGCTTCTTAAATGAGCTAAGACGTTTGGTTATCCACTGCGCACATTCACAAGGCCGTTTAACTCGTAGAATTCTGACCAGTTAGCGTATTATGCTTCCTTGACCCTCTTAACGGCCGAATTAGGATTCGTTGTCTTCATGAAACTTGTATATATGGATATTAGGTTTAATGAGACAATGGTTTCATCCGATTCGGACACCTATAGCGCAAGATATGGCCAGTAGATGCTACAAAGGTAGGACTCTCAGGAACAGCATCACGTCACCAAATTACGGATACAATTTGACAAAGAAAGAGATCGATTTCGCTCTCGACCTCTGCATGAGAGTTGCAGATATTTCTATGAGCCTTCCAACGATACCAATATCGATGCATTTTAACACCTAAAGCTCCAGAAATTGTCAAAGATGCTTACATGTTCTGATTGTCACGAACAGTATCACATCTCCAGCTTGCAGAAGGAATTTCACTCAGATAGAGATTGATTCAGATCTCGACTTCTTCGGAAACTTGTGGGTATTTATATTATCTTTCTAACAAAATAGAGATCACTTCATTTGGACGAGATTAACTCTAAATATGACGTTTCGGACTCTTGATTGTCGGCAGCAGACGCTTGACTTCAATCTTCGGTGTTTTTGTTTTGCAACTTTAGTACTTTCGTCTTTGTTCAGGCTTCTTTTCTCTTTCTTATGTTAGGGTTGCTGAAGCTTTTGTCTTCTTTTGTTGTGGACCTTGATGCTTCGAGACTTTATTGAAAAGGGTACCTCATTTTTTGGTCAAGCTTGGACTTTGAATATCTAAAAACTTCATTCAAAATTACTTCTCCATCCTTCATAATGTTATGTATTCTGAGTAGACGCTTGGTTGGCATCACCGGACGCTTCTTAAATGAGCTAAGACGTTTGGTTATCCACTGCGCACATTCACAAGGCCGTTTAACTCGTAGAATTCTGACCAGTTAGCGTATTATGCTTCCTTGACCCTCTTAACGGCCGAATTAGGATTCGTTGTCTTCATGAAACTTGTATATATGGATATTAGGTTTAATGAGACAATGGTTTCATCCGATTCGGACACCTATAGCGCAAGATATGGCCAGTAGATGCTACAAAGGTAGGACTCTCAGGAACAGCATCATGTCACCAAATTAAATTTTGACAAAGAAAGAGATCGATTTCGCTCTCGACCTCTGCATGAGAGTTGCAGATATTTCTATGAGCCTTCAAACGATACCAATATCGATGCATTTAAACACCTAAAGCTCCAGAAATTGTCAGAAGATGCTTACATGTTCTGATTGTCACGAACAGTATCACATCTCCAGCTTGCAGAAGGAATTTCACTCAGATAGAGATTGATTCAGATCTCGACTTCTTCGGGAAACTTGTGGGTATTTATATTATCTTTCTAACAAAATAGAGATCACTTCATTTGGACGAGATTAACTCTAAATATGACGTTTCGGACTCTTGATTGTCGGCAGCAGACGCTTGACTTCAATCTTCGGTGTTTTTGTTTTGCAACTTTAGTACTTTCGTCTTTGTTCAGGCTTCTTTTCTCTTTCTTATGTTAGGGTTGCTGAAGCTTTTGTCTTCTTTTGTTGTGGACCTTGATGCTTCGAGACTTTATTGAAAAGGGTACCTCATTTTTTGGTCAAGCTTGGACTTTGAATATCTAAAAACTTCATTCAAAATTACTTCTCCATCCTTCATAATGTTATGTATTCTGAGTAGACGCTTGGTTGGCATCACCGGACGCTTCTTAAATGAGCTAAGACGTTTGGTTATCCACTGCGCACATTCACAAGGCCGTTTAACTCGTAGAATTCTGACCAGTTAGCGTATTATGCTTCCTTGACCCTCTTAACGGCCGAATTAGGATTCGTTGTCTTCATGAAACTTGTATATATGGATATTAGGTTTAATGAGACAATGGTTTCATCCAATTCGGACACCTATAGCGCAAGATATGGCCAGTAGATGCTACAAAGGTAGGACTCCCAGGAACAGCATCATGTCACCAAATTACGGATACAAATTGACAAAGAAAGAGATCGATTTCGCCCTCGACCTCTGCATGAGAGTTGCAGATATTTCTATGAGCCTTCAAACGATACCAATATCGATGCATTTAAACACCTAAAGCTCCAGAAATTGTCAGAAGATGCTTACATGTTCTGATTGTCACGAACAGTATCACATCTCCAGCTTGCAGAAGGAATTTCACTCAGATAGAGATTGATTCAGATCTCGACTTCTTCGGGAAACTTGTGGGTATTTATATTATCTTTCTAACAAAATAGAGATCACTTCATTTGGACGAGATTAACTCTAAATATGACGTTTCGGACTCTTGATTGTCGGCAGCAGACGCTTGACTTCAATCTTCGGTGTTTTTGTTTTGCAACTTTAGTACTTTCGTCTTTGTTCAGGCTTCTTTTCTCTTTCTTATGTTAGGGTTGCTGAAGCTTTTGTCTTCTTTTGTTGTGGACCTTGATGCTTCGAGACTTTATTGAAAAGGGTACCTCATTTTTTGGTCAAGCTTGGACTTTGAATATCTAAAAACTTCATTCAAAATTACTTCTCCATCCTTCATAATGTTATGTATTCTGAGTAGACGCTTGGTTGGCATCACCGGACGCTTCTTAAATGAGCTAAGACGTTTGGTTATCCACTGCGCACATTCACAAGGCCGTTTAACTCGTAGAATTCTGACCAGTTAGCGTATTATGCTTCCTTGACCCTCTTAACGCCCGAATTAGGATTCGTTGTCTTCATGAAACTTGTATATATGGATATTAGGTTTAATGAGACAACGGTTTCATCCGATTCGGACACCTATAGCGCAAGATATGGCCAGTAGATGCTACAAAGGTAGGACTCTCAGGAACGGCATCATGTCACCAAATTACGAATAAAATTGACAAAGAAAGAGATCGATTTCGCCCTCGACCTCTGCATGAGAGTTGCAGATATTTCTATGAGCCTTCAAACGATACCAATATCGATGCATTTTAACACCTAAAGCTCCAGAAATTGTCAGAAGATGCTTACATGTTCTGATTGTCACGAACAGTATCACATCTCCAGCTTGCAGAAGGAATTTCACTCAGATAGAGATTGATTCAGATCTCGACTTCTTCGGGAAACTTGTGGGTATTTATATTATCTTTCTAACAAAATAGAGATCACTTCATTTGGACGAGATTAACTCTAAATATGACGTTTCGGACTCTTGATTGTCGGCAGCAGACGCTTGACTTCAATCTTCGGTGTTTTTGTTTTGCAACTTTAGTACTTTCGTCTTTGTTCAGGCTTCTTTTCTCTTTCTTATGTTAGGGTTGCTGAAGCTTTTGTCTTCTTTTGTTGTGGACCTTGATGCTTCGAGACTTTATTGAAAAGGGTACCTCATTTTTTGGTCAAGCTTGGACTTTGAATATCTAAAAACTTCATTCAAAATTACTTCTCCATCCTTCATAATGTTATGTATTCTGAGTAGACGCTTGGTTGGCATCACCGGACGCTTCTTAAATGAGCTAAGACGTTTGGTTATCCACTGCGCACATTCACAAGGCCGTTTAACTCGTAGAATTCTGACCAGTTAGCGTATTATGCTTCCTTGACCCTCTTAACGCCCGAATTAGGATTCGTTGTCTTCATGAAACTTGTATATATGGATATTAGGTTTAATGAGACAATGGTTTCATCCAATTCGGACACCTATAGCGCAAGATATGGGCAGTAGATGCTACAAAGGTAGGACTCTCAGGAACGGCATCATGTCACCAAATTACGGATACAAATTGACAAAGAAAGAGATCGATTTAGCCCTCGACCTCTGCATGAGAGTTGCAGATATTTCTATGAGCCTTCAAACGATACCAATATCGATGCATTTAAACACCTGAAGCTCCAGAAATTGTCAGAAGATGCTTACATGTTCTGATTGTGACGAACAGTATCACATCTCCAGCTTGCAGAAGGAATTTCACTCAGATAGAGATTGATTCAGATCTCAACTTCTTCGGGAAACTTGTGGGTATTTATATTATCTTTCTAACAAAATAGAGATCACTTCATTTGGACGAGATTAACTCTAAATATGACGTTTCGGACTCTTG
The DNA here is from genome assembly GCA_039655645.1 of Ammopiptanthus mongolicus. Taxonomy (NCBI): domain Eukaryota; kingdom Viridiplantae; phylum Streptophyta; class Magnoliopsida; order Fabales; family Fabaceae; genus Ammopiptanthus; species Ammopiptanthus mongolicus. The sequence goes on along the minus strand of CM077343.1, from coordinate 37,336,969 downwards.
ATTGTCGGCAGCAGACGCTTGACTTCAATCTTCGGTGTTTTTGTTTTGCAACCTTAGTACTTTCGTCTTTGTTCAGGCTTCTTTTCTCTTTCTTATGTTAGGGTTGCTGAAGCTTTTGTCTTCTTTTGTTGTGGACCTTGATGCTTCGAGACTTTATTGAAAAGGGTACCTCATTTTTTGGTCAAGCTTGGACTTTGAATATCTAAAAACTTCATTCAAAATTACTTCTCCATCCTTCATAATGTTATGTATTCTGAGTAGACGCTTGGTTGGCATCACCGGACGCTTCTTAAATGAGCTAAGACGTTTGGTTATCCACTGCGCACATTCACAAGGCCGTTTAACTCGTAGAATTCTGACCAGTTAGCGTATTATGCTTCCTTGACCCTCTTAACGCCCGAATTAGGATTCGTTGTCTTCATGAAACTTGTATATATGGATATTAGGTTTAATGAGACAACGGTTTCATCCGATTCGGACACCTATAGCGCAAGATATGGGCAGTAGATGCTACAAAGGTAGGACTCTCAGGAACGGCATCATGTCACCAAATTAAATTTTGACAAAGAAAGAGATCGATTTAGCTCTCGACCTCTGCATGAGAGTTGCAGATATTTCTATGAGCCTTCAAACGATACCAATATCGATGCATTTAAACACCTAAAGCTCCAGAAATTGTCAGAAGATGCTTACATGTTCTGATTGTGACGAACAGTATCACATCTCCAGCTTGCAGAAGGAATTTCACTCAGATAGAGATTGATTCAGATCTCGACTTCTTCGGGAAACTTGTGGGTATTTATATTATCTTTCTAACAAAATAGAGATCACTTCATTTGGACGAGATTAACTCTAAATATGACGTTTCGGACTCTTGATTGTCGGCAGCAGACGCTTGACTTCAATCTTCGGTGTTTTTGTTTTGCAACTTTAGTACTTTCGTCTTTGTTCAGGCTTCTTTTCTCTTTCTTATGTTAGGGTTGCTGAAGCTTTTGTCTTCTTTTGTTGTGGACCTTGATGCTTCGAGACTTTATTGAAAAGGGTACCTCATTTTTTGGTCAAGCTTGGACTTTGAATATCTAAAAACTTCATTCAAAATTACTTCTCCATCCTTCATAATGTTATGTATTCTGAGTAGACGCTTGGTTGGCATCACCGGACGCTTCTTAAATGAGCTAAGACGTTTGGTTATCCACTGCGCACATTCACAAGGCCGTTTAACTCGTAGAATTCTGACCAGTTAGCGTATTATGCTTCCTTGACCCTCTTAACGCCCGAATTAGGATTCGTTGTCTTCATGAAACTTGTATATATGGATATTAGGTTTAATGAGACAATGGTTTCATCCAATTCGGACACCTATAGCGCAAGATATGGCCAGTAGATGCTACAAAGGTAGGACTCTCAGGAACGGCATCACGTCACCAAATTACGAATTTTGACAAAGAAAGAGATCGATTTCGCTCTCGACCTCTGCATGAGAGTTGCAGATATTTCTATGAGCCTTCAAACGATACCAATATCGATGCATTTAAACACCTAAAGCTCCAGAAATTGTCAGAAGATGCTTACATGTTCTGATTGTGACGAACAGTATCACATCTCCAGCTTGCAGAAGGAATTTCACTCAGATAGAGATTGATTCAGATCTCGACTTCTTCGGGAAACTTGTGGGTATTTATATTATCTTTCTAACAAAATAGAGATCACTTCATTTGGACGAGATTAACTCTAAATATGACGTTTCGGACTCTTGATTGTCGGCAGCAGACGCTTGACTTCAATCTTCGGTGTTTTTGTTTTGCAACCTTAGTACTTTCGTCTTTGTTCAGGCTTCTTTTCTCTTTCTTATGTTAGGGTTGCTGAAGCTTTTGTCTTCTTTTGTTGTGGACCTTGATGCTTCGAGACTTTATTGAAAAGGGTACCTCATTTTTTGGTCAAGCTTGGACTTTGAATATCTAAAAACTTCATTCAAAATTACTTCTCCATCCTTCATAATGTTATGTATTCTGAGTAGACGCTTGGTTGGCATCACCGGACGCTTCTTAAATGAGCTAAGACGTTTGGTTATCCACTGCGCACATTCACAAGGCCGTTTAACTCGTAGAATTCTGACCAGTTAGCGTATTATGCTTCCTTGACCCTCTTAACGCCCGAATTAGGATTCGTTGTCTTCATGAAACTTGTATATATGGATATTAGGTTTAATGAGACAATGGTGTCATCCAATTCGGACACCTATAGCGCAAGATATGGGCAGTAGATGCTACAAAGGTAGGACTCTCAGGAACGGCATCATGTCACCAAATTACGAATACAAATTGACAAAGAAAGAGATCGATTTAGCCCTCGACCTCTGTATGAGAGTTGCAGATATTTCTATGAGCCTTCAAACGATACCAATATTGATGCATTTAAAAACCTAAAGCTCCAGAAATTGCCAGAAGATGCTAACATGTTCTGATTGTCACGAACAGTATCACATCTCCAGCTTGAAGAAGGAATTTCACTCAGATAGAGATTGATTCAAATCTCGACTTCTTCGGGAAACTTGTGGGTATTTATATTATCTTTCTAACAAAATAGAGATCACTTCATTTGGACGAGATTAACTCTAAATATGACGTTTCGGACTCTTGATTGTCGGCAGCAGACGCTTGACTTCAATCTTCGGTGTTTTTGTTTTGCAACTTTAGTACTTTCGTCTTTGTTCAGGCTTCTTTTCTCTTTCTTATGTTAGGGTTGCTGAAGCTTTTGTCTTCTTTTGTTGTGGACCTTGATGCTTCGAGACTTTATTGAAAAGGGTACCTCATTTTTTGGTCAAGCTTGGACTTTGAATATCTAAAAACTTCATTCAAAATTACTTCTCCATCCTTCATAATGTTATGTATTCTGAGTAGACGCTTGGTTGGCATCACCGGACGCTTCTTAAATGAGCTAAGACGTTTGGTTATCCACTGCGCACATTCACAAGGCCGTTTAACTCGTAGAATTCTGACCAGTTAGCGTATTATGCTTCCTTGACCCTCTTAACGCCCGAATTAGGATTCGTTGTCTTCATGAAACTTGTATATATGGATATTAGGTTTAATGAGACAATGGTTTCATCCAATTCGGACACCTATAGCGCAAGATATGGGCAGTAGATGCTACAAAGGTAGGACTCTCAGGAACGGCATCATGTCACCAAATTACGAATACAATTTGACAAAGAAAGAGATCGATTTCGCTCTCGACCTCTGCATGAGAGTTGCAGATATTTCTATGAGCCTTCAAACGATACCAATATCGATGCATTTAAACACCTAAAGCTCCAGAAATTGTCAGAAGATGCTTACATGTTCTGATTGTGACGAACAGTATCACATCTCCAGCTTGCAGAAGGAATTTCACTCAGATAGAGATTGATTCAGATCTCGACTTCTTCGGGAAACTTGTGGGTATTTATATTATCTTTCTAACAAAATAGAGATCACTTCATTTGGACGAGATTAACTCTAAATATGACGTTTCGGACTCTTGATTGTCGGCAGCAGACGCTTGACTTCAATCTTCGGTGTTTTTGTTTTGCAACCTTAGTACTTTCGTCTTTGTTCAGGCTTCTTTTCTCTTTCTTATGTTAGGGTTGCTGAAGCTTTTGTCTTCTTTTGTTGTGGACCTTGATGCTTCGAGACTTTATTGAAAAGGGTACCTCATTTTTTGGTCAAGCTTGGACTTTGAATATCTAAAAACTTCATTCAAAATTACTTCTCCATCCTTCATAATGTTATGTATTCTGAGTAGACGCTTGGTTGGCATCACCGGACGCTTCTTAAATGAGCTAAGACGTTTGGTTATCCACTGCGCACATTCACAAGGCCGTTTAACTCGTAGAATTCTGACCAGTTAGCGTATTATGCTTCCTTGACCCTCTTAACGCCCGAATTAGGATTCGTTGTCTTCATGAAACTTGTATATATGGATATTAGGTTTAATGAGACAATGGTTTCATCCAATTCGGACACCTATAGCGCAAGATATGGGCAGTAGATGCTACAAAGGTAGGACTCTCAGGAACGGCATCATGTCACCAAATTAAATTTTGACAAAGAAAGAGATCGATTTCGCCCTCGACCTCTGCATGAGAGTTGCAGATATTTCTATGAGCCTTCAAACGATACCAATATCGATGCATTTAAACACCTAAAGCTCCAGAAATTGTCAGAAGATGCTTACATGTTCTGATTGTGACGAACAGTATCACATCTCCAGCTTGCAGAAGGAATTTCACTCAGATAGAGATTGATTCAGATCTCGACTTCTTCGGGAAACTTGTGGGTATTTATATTATCTTTCTAACAAAATAGAGATCACTTCATTTGGACGAGATTAACTCTAAATATGACGTTTCGGACTCTTGATTGTCGGCAGCAGACGCTTGACTTCAATCTTCGGTGTTTTTGTTTTGCAACTTTAGTACTTTCGTCTTTGTTCAGGCTTCTTTTCTCTTTCTTATGTTAGGGTTGCTGAAGCTTTTGTCTTCTTTTGTTGTGGACCTTGATGCTTCGAGACTTTATTGAAAAGGGTACCTCATTTTTTGGTCAAGCTTGGACTTTGAATATCTAAAAACTTCATTCAAAATTACTTCTCCATCCTTCATAATGTTATGTATTCTGAGTAGACGCTTGGTTGGCATCACCGGACGCTTCTTAAATGAGCTAAGACGTTTGGTTATCCACTGCGCACATTCACAAGGCCGTTTAACTCGTAGAATTCTGACCAGTTAGCGTATTATGCTTCCTTGACCCTCTTAACGCCCGAATTAGGATTCGTTGTCTTCATGAAACTTGTATATATGGATATTAGGTTTAATGAGACAATGGTTTCATCCAATTCGGACACCTATAGCGCAAGATATGGGCAGTAGATGCTACAAAGGTAGGACTCTCAGGAACGGCATCATGTCACCAAATTACGAATACAAATTGACAAAGAAAGAGATCGATTTAGCCCTCGACCTCTGCATGAGAGTTGCAGATATTTCTATGAGCCTTCAAACGATACCAATATCGATGCATTTAAACACCTGAAGCTCCAGAAATTGTCAGAAGATGCTTACATGTTCTGATTGTGACGAACAGTATCACATCTCCAGCTTGCAGAAGGAATTTCACTCAGATAGAGATTGATTCAGATCTCAACTTCTTCGGGAAACTTGTGGGTATTTATATTATCTTTCTAACAAAATAGAGATCACTTCATTTGGACGAGATTAACTCTAAATATGACGTTTCGGACTCTTGATTGTCGGCAGCAGACGCTTGACTTCAATCTTCGGTGTTTTTGTTTTGCAACCTTAGTACTTTCGTCTTTGTTCAGGCTTCTTTTCTGTTTCTTATGTTAGGGTTGCTGAAGCTTTTGTCTTCTTTTGTTGTGGACCTTGATGCTTCGAGACTTTATTGAAAAGGGTACCTCATTTTTTGGTCAAGCTTGGACTTTGAATATCTAAAAACTTCATTCAAAATTACTTCTCCATCCTTCATAATGTTATGTATTCTGAGTAGACGCTTGGTTGGCATCACCGGACGCTTCTTAAATGAGCTAAGACGTTTGGTTATCCACTGCGCACATTCACAAGGCCGTTTAACTCGTAGAATTCTGACCAGTTAGCGTATTATGCTTCCTTGACCCTCTTAACGCCCGAATTAGGATTCGTTGTCTTCATGAAACTTGTATATATGGATATTAGGTTTAATGAGACAATGGTTTCATCCAATTCGGACACCTATAGCGCAAGATATGGGCAGTAGATGCTACAAAGGTAGGACTCTCAGGAACGGCATCATGTCACCAAATTACGAATACAAATTGACAAAGAAAGAGATCGATTTAGCCCTCGACCTCTGCATGAGAGTTGCAGATATTTCTATGAGCCTTCAAACGATACCAATATCGATGCATTTAAACACCTGAAGCTCCAGAAATTGTCAGAAGATGCTTACATGTTCTGATTGTGACGAACAGTATCACATCTCCAGCTTGCAGAAGGAATTTCACTCAGATAGAGATTGATTCAGATCTCAACTTCTTCGGGAAACTTGTGGGTATTTATATTATCTTTCTAACAAAATAGAGATCACTTCATTTGGACGAGATTAACTCTAAATATGACGTTTCGGACTCTTGATTGTCGGCAGCAGACGCTTGACTTCAATCTTCGGTGTTTTTGTTTTGCAACCTTAGTACTTTCGTCTTTGTTCAGGCTTCTTTTCTCTTTCTTATGTTAGGGTTGCTGAAGCTTTTGTCTTCTTTTGTTGTGGACCTTGATGCTTCGAGACTTTATTGAAAAGGGTACCTCATTTTTTGGTCAAGCTTGGACTTTGAATATCTAAAAACTTCATTCAAAATTACTTCTCCATCCTTCATAATGTTATGTATTCTGAGTAGACGCTTGGTTGGCATCACCGGACGCTTCTTAAATGAGCTAAGACGTTTGGTTATCCACTGCGCACATTCACAAGGCCGTTTAACTCGTAGAATTCTGACCAGTTAGCGTATTATGCTTCCTTGACCCTCTTAACGCCCGAATTAGGATTCGTTGTCTTCATGAAACTTGTATATATGGATATTAGGTTTAATGAGACAACGGTTTCATCCGATTCGGACACCTATAGCGCAAGATATGGCCAGTAGATGCTACAAAGGTATGACTGTCAGGAACAGCATCACGTCATTAAATTTTGACAAAGAAAGAGATCGATTTCGTCTCGACCTCTGCATGAGAGTTGCAGATATTTCTATGAGCCTTCGAACGACACCAATATCGATGCATTTTAACACCTAAAGCTCCAGAAATTGTCAGAAGATGCTTACATGTTCTGATTGTCACGAACAGTATCACATCTCCAGCTTGCAGAAGGAATTTCACTCAGATAGAGATTGATTCAGATCTCGACTTCTTCGGGAAACTTGTGGGTATTTATATTATCTTTCTAACAAAATAGAGATCACTTCATTTGGACGAGATTAACTCTAAATATGACGTTTCGGACTCTTGATTGTCGGCAGCAGACGCTTGACTTCAATCTTCGGTGTTTTTGTTTTGCAACTTTAGTACTTTCGTCTTTGTTCAGGCTTCTTTTCTCTTTCTTATGTTAGGGTTGCTGAAGCTTTTGTCTTCTTTTGTTGTGGACCTTGATGCTTCGAGACTTTATTGAAAAGGGTACCTCATTTTTTGGTCAAGCTTGGACTTTGAATATCTAAAAACTTCATTCAAAATTACTTCTCCATCCTTCATAATGTTATGTATTCTGAGTAGACGCTTGGTTGGCATCACCGGACGCTTCTTAAATGAGCTAAGACGTTTGGTTATCCACTGCGCACATTCACAAGGCCGTTTAACTCGTAGAATTCTGACCAGTTAGCGTATTATGCTTCCTTGACCCTCTTAACGCCCGAATTAGGATTCGTTGTCTTCATGAAACTTGTATATATGGATATTAGGTTTAATGAGACAATGGTGTCATCCAATTCGGACACCTATAGCGCAAGATATGGGCAGTAGATGCTACAAAGGTAGGACTCTCAGGAACGGCATCATGTCACCAAATTACGGATACAAATTGACAAAGAAAGAGATCGATTTAGCCCTCGACCTCTGCATGAGAGTTGCAGATATTTCTATGAGCCTTCAAACGATACCAATATCGATGCATTTAAACACCTGAAGCTCCAGAAATTGTCAGAGGATGCTTACATGTTCTGATTGTGACGAACAGTATCACATCTCCAGCTTGCAGAAGGAATTTCACTCAAATAGAGATTGATTCAGATCTCAACTTCTTCGGGAAACTTGTGGGTATTTATATTATCTTTCTAACAAAATAGAGATCACTTCATTTGGACGAGATTAACTCTAAATATGACGTTTCGGACTCTTGATTGTCGGCAGCAGACGCTTGACTTCAATCTTCGGTGTTTTTGTTTTGCAACCTTAGTACTTTCGTCTTTGTTCAGGCTTCTTTTCTCTTTCTTATGTTAGGGTTGCTGAAGCTTTTGTCTTCTTTTGTTGTGGACCTTGATGCTTCGAGACTTTATTGAAAAGGGTACGTCATTTTTTGGTCAAGCTTGGACTTTGAATATCTAAAAACTTCATTCAAAATTACTTCTCCATCCTTCATAATGTTATGTATTCTGAGTAGACGCTTGGTTGGCATCACCGGACGCTTCTTAAATGAGCTAAGACGTTTGGTTATCCACTGCGCACATTCACAAGGCCGTTTAACTCGTAGAATTCTGACCAGTTAGCGTATTATGCTTCCTTGACCCTCTTAACGGCAGAATTAGGATTCGTTGTCTTCATGAAACTTGTATATATGGATATTAGGTTTAATGAGACAACGGTTTCATCTGATTCAGACACCTATAGTGCAAGATATGGCCAGTAGATGCTACAAAGGTATGACTGTCAGGAACAGCATCACGTCATTAAATTTTGACAAAGAAAGAGATCAATTTCGTCTCGACCTCTACATAAGAGTTCCATATATTTCTCGGAGCCTTCGAACGACACAAATATCGATGCATTTTAACACCTAAAGCTCCAGAAATTGTCAGAAGATGCTTACATGTTCTGATTGTCACGAACAGTATCACATCTCCAGCTTGAAGAAGGAATTTCACTCAGATAGAGATTGATTCAGATCTCGACTTCTTCGGGAAACTTGTGGGTATTTATATTATCTTTCTAACAAAATAGAGATCACTTCATTTGGACGAGATTAACTCTAAATATGACGTTTCGGACTCTTGATTGTCGGCAGCAGACGCTTGATTTCAATCTTTGGTGTTTTTGTTTTGCAACTTTAGTACTTTCGTCTTTGTTCAGGCTTCTTTTCTCTTTCTTATGTTAGGGTTGCTGAAGCTTTTGTCTTCTTTTGTTGTGGACCTTGATGCTTCGAGACTTTATGGAAAAGGGTACCTCATTTTTTGGTCAAGCTTGGACTTTGAATATCTAAAAACTTCATTCAAAATTACTTCGCCATCCTTCATAATGTTATGTATTCTGAGTAGACGCTTGGTTGGCATCACCGGACGCTTCTTAAATGAGCTAAGACGTTTGGTTATCCACTGCGCACATTCACAAGGCCGTTTAACTCGTAGAATTCTGACCAGTTAGCGTATTATGCTTCCTTGACCCTCTTAACGCCCGAATTAGGATTCGTTGTCTTCATGAAACTTGTATATATGGATATTAGGTTTAATGAGACAATGGTGTCATCCAATTCGGACACCTATAGCGCAAGATATGGGCAGTAGATGCTACAAAGGTAGGACTCTCAGGAACGGCATCATGTCACCAAATTACGGATACAAATTGACAAAGAAAGAGATCGATTTAACCCTCGACCTCTGTATGAGAGTTGCAGATATTTCTATGAGCCTTCAAACGATACCAATATCAATGCATTTAAACACCTGAAGCTCCAGAAATTGTCAGAAGATGCTTACATGTTCTGATTGTGACGAACAGTATCACATCTCCAGCTTGAAGAAGGAATTTCACTCAGATAGAGATTGATTCAGATCTCGACTTCTTCGGGAAACTTGTGGGTATTTATATTATCTTTCTAACAAAATAGAGATCACTTCATTTGGACGAGATTAACTCTAAATATGACGTTTCGGACACTTGATTGTCGGCAGCAGACGCTTGACTTCAATCTTCGGTGTTTTTGTTTTGCAACCTTAGTACTTTCGTCTTTGTTCAGGCTTCTTTTCTCTTTCTTATGTTAGGGTTGCTGAAGCTTTTGTCTTCTTTTGTTGGTGACCTTGATGCTTCGAGACTTTATTGAAAAGGGTACCTCATTTTTTGGTCAAGCTTGGACTTTGAATATCTAAAAACATCATTCAAAATTACTTCTCCATCCTTCATAATGTTATGTATTCTGAGTAGACGCTTGGTTGGCATCACCGGACGCTTCTTAAATGAGCAAAGACGTTTGGTTATCCACTGCGCACATTCACAGGGCCGTTTAACTCGTAGAATTCTGACTAGTTAGCGTATTATGCCTCCTTGACCCTCTTAACGACCGAATTAGGATTCGTTGTCTTCATGAAACTTGTATATATGGATATTAGGTTTAATGAGACAATGGTGTCATCCAATTCGGACACCTATAGCGCAAGATATGGGCAGTAGATGCTACAAAGGTAGGACTCTCAGGAACGGCATCATGTCACCAAATTACGGATAGAAATTGACAAAGAAAGAGATCGATTTAACCCTCGACCTCTGTATGAGAGTTGCAGATATTTCTAGGAGCCTTCAAACGATACCAATATCAATGCATTTAAACACCTGAAGCTCCAGAAATTGTCAGAAGATGCTTACATGTTCTGATTGTGACGAACAGTATCACATCTCCAGCTTGAAGAAGGAATTTCACTCAGATAGAGATTGATTCAGATCTCGACTTCTTCGGGAAACTTGTGGGTATTTATATTATCTTTCTAACAAAATAGAGATCACTTCATTTGGACGAGATTAACTCTAAATATGACGTTTCGGACACTTGATTGTCGGCAGCAGACGCTTGACTTCAATCTTCGGTGTTTTTGTTTTGCAACCTTAGTACTTTCGTCTTTGTTCAGGCTTCTTTTCTCTTTCTTATGTTAGGGTTGCTGAAGCTTTTGTCTTCTTTTGTTGTGGACCTTGATGCTTCGAGACTTTATGGAAAAGGGTACCTCATTTTTTGGTCAAGCTTGGACTTTGAATATCTAAAAACTTCATTCAAAATTACTTCGCCATCCTTCATAATGTTATGTATTCTGAGTAGACGCTTGGTTGGCATCACCGGACGCTTCTTAAATGAGCAAAGACGTTTGGTTATCCACTGCGCACATTCACAGGGCCGTTTAACTCGTAGAATTCTGACTAGTTAGCGTATTATGCCTCCTTGACCCTCTTAACGACCGAATTAGGATTCGTTGTCTTCATGAAACTTGTATATATGGATATTAAGTTTAATACGACATTGGTTGCATCCGATTCGGACACCTATAGGGCAAGATATGGCCAGCAGATGCTACAAAGGTAGGACTCTCATGAACAACATCACGTCACCAAATTACGAATACAATTTGACAAAAAAAGAGATCGATTTCGCTCTCGACCTCTGCATGAGAGTTGCAGATATTTCTTTGAGCCTTCAAACGATACCAATATTGATGCATTTAAAAACCTAAAGCTCCAGAAATTGCCAGAAGATGCTAACATGTTCTGATTGTCACGAACAGTATCACATCTCCAGCTTGAAGAAGGAATTTCACTCAGATAGAGATTGATTCAGATCTCGACTTCTTCGGGAAACTTGTGGGTATTTATATTATCTTTCTAACAAAATAGAGATCACTTCATTTGGACGAGATTAACTCAAAATATGACGTTTCGGACTCTTGATTGTCGGCAGCAGACGCTTGACTTCAATCTTCAGTGTTTTTGTTTTGCAACTTTAGTACTTTCGTCTTTGTTCAGGCTTTTTTTCTCTTTCTTATGTTAGGGTTGCTGAAGCTTTTGTCTTCTTTTGTTGTGGACCTTGATGCTTCAGGACTTTATTGAAAAGGGTACCTCATTTTTTGGTCAAGCTTGGACTTTGAATATCTAAAAACTTCATTCAAAATTACTTCTCCATCCTTCATAATGTTATGTATTCTGGATAGTTGCTTGGATGGCATCACCGAACCCTTCTAAAATGAGCTAAGACGTTTGGTTATCCATTGCGCACATTCACAAGGCCGTTTAACTCGTAGAATTCTGACCTGTTAGCGTATTATGATTCCTTGACCCTTTTAACGGCCGATTTAGGATTCATTGTCTTCATGAAACATGTATATATGGATATTAGGTTTAATGAGACAACGGTTTCATCCGATTCTGACACTTATAGCCCAAGATATGGCTAGTAGATGCTATAAAGGTAGGACTCTCAGGAAAAGCATCACGTCACCAATTACGAATACAATTGGACAAAGAAAGAGATCGATTTCGCTCTCGACCATTGCATGAGAGTTGCAGATATTTCTCTGAGCCTTCAAACGATACCAATGTCGATTCATTTAAACACCTAAAGCTCCAGAAATTTTCAGAAGATGCTTACATGTTCTGACTGTCATGAACAGTATCACATCTCCAGCTTGCAGAAGGAATTTCACTCAGATAGAGATTGATTCAGATCTCGACGTCTTCGAAAAACTTGTGGGTAATCATCTTATCTTTCTAAATACATAGAGATCACTTCATTTGGATTGGAGTAACTCAAAATACGACGTTTCGGACGCTTGATTGTCGGCAGAAGACGCTTGATTTCAATCTTCAGTGTTTTTGCTTTTGCAGCTTTAGCACTTTTGTCTTTGTTCCGGCTTCTTTTCTCTTTCTTCTGTTAGGGTTGCTGAAGCTTTTTTTCTTTTGTTATTGTAGTTCTTGATGCTTCAGAACTTTATTGAGAAGGGTACCTCATTTTTTGGTCAAGCTTGGACATTGAATATCTAAAACTTCATTCAAAATTACTTCTCCATCCTTCATAATGTTATTTATTCTGAGTAGTCGCTTGGTTGGCTTCACCAGATGCTTCTTCAATGAGCTAAAATGTTTGGTTATCCACTGCGCACATTCACAAGGCCGTTTAACTCGTAGAATTCTGACCAGTTAGCGCATTATGCTTCCTTGACCCTCTTAACAGCCGAATTAGGATTCATTGTCTTCATGAAACTTGTATATATGGATATTAGGTGTAATGAGACAACGGTTTCATCCGATTCGGACACCTATAGCACAAGATATGGCCAGTAGATACTATAAAGTTAGGACTCTCACGAACAACATCACATCACCAATTTACGGATTCAATTTGACAAAGAAAGAGATTGATTTCGCTCTCGACCTCTTCATGAGAGTTGTAGATATTTCTCTGAGCCTTCGAACGATACTAATATCGATGCATTTAAACACCTAAAGCTCCAAAAATTGTCAGAAGATGCTTACATGTTCTGATTGTCACGAACAGTATCACATCTCCAGCTTGAAGAAGGAAATTCAGTCAGATAGAGATTGATTCAGATCTCTACTTCTTCGGAAAACTTGTGGGTATTTATCTTATCTTTGTAACTAAATAGAGGTCACTTCATTTGGATGTGAGTAACTCAAAATACGACGTTTCGACGCTTGATTGTCGGCAGCAGACGCTTGATTTCAATCTTCAGTGTTTTTGCTTTTGCAGCTTTAGCACTTTTGTTTTTGTTCCGGCTTCTTTTCTCTTTCTTCTGTTAGGGTTACTGAAGCTTTTGCCTTCTTTTATTGTTGTTCTTGATGCTTCAGAACTTTATTGAAAAGGGTACCTCATTTTTTGGTCAAGCTTGGACATTGAATATCTTAAAACTTGACTCAAAATTACTTCTCCATCGTTCATAATGTTATGTATTCTGGGTAGAAGCTTGGTTGACGTCACCGGACGCTTCTTAAATGAGCTAAGACGTTTGGTTATCCACTGCGCACATTCACAAGGCCGTTTAACTCGTAGAGTTCTGACCAGTTAGTTTATTATGCTTCCTCGACCCTCTTAACGACCGAAGTAGGATTCGTTGTCTTCATGAAACTTGTATATATGGATATTAGGTTTAATGAGACAACGGTTTCATCTGATTTGGACACCTATAGCGCAAGATATGGTCAGTAGATCCTTTAAATCTATGACTGTGAGGAACTGCATCACGTCACCAAATTACGGATACAATTTGACAAAGAAAGATATCGATTTCGCTCTCGACCTCTGCATGAGAGTTGCAGATATTTCTCGGAGCATTCGAACGATACCAATATCGAAGCATTTAAACACCTAAAGCTCCAGGAATTGTCAGAAGATGCTTACTTATTCTGATTGTCACGCACAGTATCACATCTCCAGCTTGCAGAAGGAATTTCACTCAGATAGAGATTGATTTAGATCTCGACTTCTTCGGAAAACTTGTGGGTATTCATCTTATCTTTCTAAATAAATAGAGGTCACTTCATTTGGATGGGAGTAACTCAAAATACGATGTTTCGGACGCTTGATTGTCGCAGCAGACGCTTGATTTCAATCTTCAGTGTTTTTGCTTTTGCATCTTTAGCACTTTTGTTTTTGTTCCTGCTTCTTTTCTCTTTCTTCTGTTAGGGTTACTGAAGCTTTTGCCTTTTGTTATTGTAGTTGTTGATGCTTCAGAACTTTATTGAAAAGGGTACCTCATTTTTTGGTCAAGCTTGGACATTGAATATCTTAAAACTTCATTCAAAATTACTTCTCCATCCTTCATAATGTTATTTATTCTGAGTAGACGCTTGGCTGGCTTCACCGGACGCTTCGTCAATGAGCTAAAATGTTTGGTTATCCACAGCGCACATTCACAAGGCCGTTTAACTCGTAGAATTCTGACCAGTTAGCACATTATGCTTCCTTGACCCTCCTAACGGCCGAATTAGGATTCGTTGTCTTCATGAAACTTGTATATATGGATATTAGGTTTAATAGGACAACGGTTTCATCCGATTCGGACACCTATAGCACAAGATATGGCCAGTAGATGCTACAAAGTTAGGACTCTCACGAACAACATCACGTCACCAATTTACGGATACAATTTGACAAAGAAAGAGATTGATTTCGCTCTCGACCTCTGCATGAGAGTTGCAGATATTTCTCTGAGCCTTCGAACGATACCAATATCGATGCATTTAAACACCTAAAGCTCCAAAAATTGTCAGAAGATGCTTACATGTTCTGATTGTCACGAACAGTATCACATCTCCAGCTTGAAGAAGGAAATTCACTCAGATAGAGATTGATTCAGATCTCGACTTCTTCGAAAAACTTGTGGGTATTTATCTTATCTTTGTAACTAAATAGAGGGCACTTCATTTGGATGAGAGTAACTCAAAATACGACGTTTCGACGCTTGATTGTCGGCAGCAGACGCTTGATTTCAATCTTCAGTGTTTTTGCTTTTGCAGCTTTAGCACTTTTGTTTTTGTTCCGGCTTCTTTTCTCTTTCTTCTGTTAGGGTTACTGAAGCTTTTGCCTTCTTTTATTGTAGTTCCTGATGCTTCAGAACTTTATTGAAAAGGGTACCTCATTTTTTGGTCAAGCTTCGACATTGAATATCTTAAAACTTCACTCAAAATTACTTCTCCATCCTTCGTAATGTTATGTATTCTGGGTAGACGCTTGGTTGACATCACCGGACGCTTCTTAAATGAGCTAAGACGTTTGGTTATCCACTGCGCACATTCACAAGGCCGTTTAACTTGTAGAATTCTGACCAGTTAGTGTATTATGCTTCCTTGACCCTCTTAACGGCCGCAGTAGGATTCATTGTCTTCATGAAACTTGTATATATGGATATTAGGTTTAATGAGACAACAGTTTCATCTGATTTGGACACCTATAGCGCAAGATATGACCAGTAGATGCTATAAAGGTATGACTGTGAGGAACAGCATCACGTCACCAAATTACGAATACAATTGGACAAACAAAGATATCGATTTCGCTCTCGACCTATGCATGAGTTGCAGATATTTCTCGAGCCTTCGAACGATACCAATATCGATGCATTTAAACACCTAAAGCTCCAGGAATTGTCAGAAGATGCTTACTTGTTCTGATTGTCACGAACAGTATCACATCTCCAGCTTGCAGAAGGAATTTCACTCAGATAAAGATTGATTCAGATCTCGACTTCTTCGGAAAACTTGTGGGTATTTATCTTATCTTTCTAACTAAATAGAGGTCACTTCATTTGGATGAGAGTAACTCAAAATACGACGTTTCGAACGCTCGATTGTCGGCAGCAGACGCTTGATTTTAATCTTCAGTGTTTTTGCTTTTGCAGCTTTAGCACTTTTGTTTTTTTTTTCGGCTTCTTTTCTCTTTCTTCTGTTAGGGTTACTGAAGCTTTTGCCTTTTGTTATTGTAGTTCTTGATGCTTCAGAACTTTATTGAAAAGGGTACCTCATTTTTTGGTCAAGCTTGGACATTGAATATCTTAAAACCTCATTCAAAATTACTTCACCATCCTTCATAATGTTATTTATTCTGAATAGACGCTTGGCTGGCTTCACCGGACGCTTCGTCAATGAGCTAAAATGTTTGGTTATCCACAGCGCACATTCACAAGGCCGTTTAACTCGTAGAATTCTGACCAGTTAGCACATTATGCTTCCTTGACCCTCCTAACGGCCGAATTAGGATTCGTTGTCTTCATGAAACTTGTATATATGGATATTAGGTTTAATAGGACAACGGTTTCATCCGATTCGGACACCTATAGCACAAGATATGGCCAGTAGATGCTACAAAGTTAGGACTCTCACGAACAACATCACGTCACCAATTTACGGATACAATTTGACAAAGAAAGAGATTGATTTCGCTCTCGACCTCTGCATGAGAGTTGCAGATATTTCTCTGAGCCTTCGAACGATACCAATATCGATGCATTTAAACACCTAAAGCTCCAAAAATTGTCAGAAGATGCTTACATGTTCTGATTGTCACGAACAGTATCACATCTCCTGCTTGAAGAAGGAAATTCACTCAGATAGAGATTGATTCAGATCTCGACTTCTTCGAAAAACTTGTGGGTATTTATCTTATCTTTGTAACTAAATAGAGGGCACTTCATTTGGATGAGAGTAACTCAAAATACGACGTTTCGACGCTTGATTGTCGGCAGCAGACGCTTGATTTCAATCTTCAGTGTTTTTGCTTTTGCAGCTTTAGCACTTTTGTTTTTGTTCCGGCTTCTTTTCTCTTTCTTCTGTTAGGGTTACTGGAGCTTTTGCCTTCTTTTATTGTAGTTCCTGATGCTTCAGAACTTTATTGAAAAGGGTACCTCATTTTTTGGTCAAGCTTCGACATTGAATATCTTAAAACTTCACTCAAAATTACTTCTCCATCCTTCGTAATGTTATGTATTCTGGGTAGACGCTTGGTTGACATCACCGGAGGCTTCTTAAATGAGCTAAGACGTTTGGTTATCCACTGCGCACATTCACAAGGCCGTTTAACTTGTAGAATTCTGACCAGTTAGTGTATTATGCTTCCTTGACCCTCTTCACGGCCGCAGTAGGATTCATTGTCTTCATGAAACTTGTATATATGGATATTAGGTTTAATGAGACAACAGCTTCATCTGATTTGGACACCTATAGCGCAAGATATGACCAGTAGATGCTATAAAGGTATGACTGTGAGGAACAGCATCACGTCACCAAATTACGAATACAATTGGACAAACAAAGATATCGATTTCGCTCTCGACCTATGCATGGAGTTGCGGATATTTCTCGAAGCCTTCGAACGATACCAATATCGATGCATTTAAACACCTAAAGCTCCAGGAATTGTCAGAAGATGCTTACTTGTTCTGATTGTCACGAACAGTATCACATCTCCAGCTTGCAGAAGGAATTTCACTCAGATAAAGATTGATTCAGATCTCGACTTCTTCGGAAAACTTGTGGGTATTTATCTTATCTTTCTAACTAAATAGAGGTCACTTCATTTGGATGAGAGTAACACAAAATACGACGTTTCGAACGCTCGATTGTCGGCAGCAGACGCTTGATTTTAATCTTCAATGTTTTTGCTTTTGCAGCTTTAGCACTTTTGTTTTTTTTTTCGGCTTCTTTTCTCTTTCTTCTGTTAGGGTTACTGAAGCTTTTGCCTTTTGTTATTGTAGTTCTTGATGCTTCAGAACTTTATTGAAAAGGGTACCTCATTTTTTGGTCAAGCTTGGACATTGAATATCTTAAAACCTCATTCAAAATTACTTCACCATCCTTCATAATGTTATTTATTCTGAATAGACGCTTGGCTGGCTTCACCGGACGCTTCGTCAATGAGCTAAAATGTTTGGTTATCCACAGCGCACATTCACAAGGCCGTTTAACTCGTAGAATTCTGACCAGTTAGCACATTATGCTTCCTTGACCCTCCTAACGGCCGAATTAGGATTCGTTGTCTTCATGAAACTTGTATATATGGATATTAGGTTTAATAGGACAACGGTTTCATCCGATTCGGACACCTATAGCACAAGATACGGCCAGTAGATGCTACAAAGTTAGGACTCTCACGAACAACATCACGTCACCAATTTACGGATACAATTTGACAAAGAAAGAGATTGATTTCGCTCTCGACCTCTGCATGAGAGTTGCAGATATTTCTCTGAGCCTTCGAACGATACCAATATCGATGCATTTAAACACCTAAAGCTCCAAAAATTGTCAGAAGATGCTTACATGTTCTGATTGTCACGAACAGTATCACATCTCCTGCTTGAAGAAGGAAATTCACTCAGATAGAGATTGATTCAGATCTCGACTTCTTCGAAAAACTTGTGGGTATTTATCTTATCTTTGTAACTAAATAGAGGGCACTTCATTTGGATGAGAGTAACTCAAAATACGACGTTTCGACGCTTGATTGTCGGCAGCAGACGCTTGATTTCAATCTTCAGTGTTTTTGCTTTTGCAGCTTTAGCACTTTTGTTTTTGTTCCGGCTTCTTTTCTCTTTCTTCTGTTAGGGTTACTGGAGCTTTTGCCTTCTTTTATTGTAGTTCCTGATGCTTCAGAACTTTATTGAAAAGGGTACCTCATTTTTTGGTCAAGCTTCGACATTGAATATCTTAAAACTTCACTCAAAATTACTTCTCCATCCTTCGTAATGTTATGTATTCTGGGTAGACGCTTGGTTGACATCACCGGAGGCTTCTTAAATGAGCTAAGACGTTTGGTTATCCACTGCGCACATTCACAAGGCCGTTTAACTTGTAGAATTCTGACCAGTTAGTGTATTATGCTTCCTTGACCCTCTTCACGGCCGCAGTAGGATTCATTGTCTTCATGAAACTTGTATATATGGATATTAGGTTTAATGAGACAACAGCTTCATCTGATTTGGACACCTATAGCGCAAGATATGACCAGTAGATGCTATAAAGGTATGACTGTGAGGAACAGCATCACGTCACCAAATTACGAATACAATTGGACAAACAAAGATATCGATTTCGCTCTCGACCTATGCATGGAGTTGCGGATATTTCTCGAAGCCTTCGAACGATACCAATATCGATGCATTTAAACACCTAAAGCTCCAGGAATTGTCAGAAGATGCTTACTTGTTCTGATTGTCACGAACAGTATCACATCTCCAGCTTGCAGAAGGAATTTCACTCAGATAAAGATTGATTCAGATCTCGACTTCTTCGGAAAACTTGTGGGTATTTATCTTATCTTTCTAACTAAATAGAGGTCACTTCATTTGGATGAGAGTAACACAAAATACGACGTTTCGAACGCTCGATTGTCGGCAGCAGACGCTTGATTTTAATCTTCAATGTTTTTGCTTTTGCAGCTTTAGCACTTTTGTTTTTTTTTTTCGGCTTCTTTTCTCTTTCTTCTGTTAGGGTTACTGAAGCTTTTGCCTTTTGTTATTGTAGTTCTTGATGCTTCAGAACTTTATTGAAAAGGGTACCTCATTTTTTGGTCAAGCTTGGACATTGAATATCTTAAAACCTCATTCAAAATTACTTCACCATCCTTCATAATGTTATTTATTCTGAATAGACGCTTGGCTGGCTTCACCGGACGCTTCGTCAATGAGCTAAAATGTTTGGTTATCCACAGCGCACATTCACAAGGCCGTTTAACTCGTAGAATTCTGACCAGTTAGCACATTATGCTTCCTTGACCCTCCTAACGGCCGAATTAGGATTCGTTGTCTTCATGAAACTTGTATATATGGATATTAGGTTTAATAGGACAACGGTTTCATCCGATTCGGACACCTATAGCACAAGATACGGCCAGTAGATGCTACAAAGTTAGGACTCTCACGAACAACATCACGTCACCAATTTACGGATACAATTTGACAAAGAAAGAGATTGATTTCGCTCTCGACCTCTGCATGAGAGTTGCAGATATTTCTCTGAGCCTTCGAACGATACCAATATCGATGCATTTAAACACCTAAAGCTCCAAAAATTGTCAGAAGATGCTTACATGTTCTGATTGTCACGAACAGTATCACATCTCCTGCTTGAAGAAGGAAATTCACTCAGATAGAGATTGATTCAGATCTCGACTTCTTCGAAAAACTTGTGGGTATTTATCTTATCTTTGTAACTAAATAGAGGGCACTTCATTTGGATGAGAGTAACTCAAAATACGACGTTTCGACGCTTGATTGTCGGCAGCAGACGCTTGATTTCAATCTTCAGTGTTTTTGCTTTTGCAGCTTTAGCACTTTTGTTTTTGTTCCGGCTTCTTTTCTCTTTCTTCTGTTAGGGTTACTGGAGCTTTTGCCTTCTTTTATTGTAGTTCCTGATGCTTCAGAACTTTATTGAAAAGGGTACCTCATTTTTTGGTCAAGCTTCGACATTGAATATCTTAAAACTTCACTCAAAATTACTTCTCCATCCTTCGTAATGTTATGTATTCTGGGTAGACGCTTGGTTGACATCACCGGAGGCTTCTTAAATGAGCTAAGACGTTTGGTTATCCACTGCGCACATTCACAAGGCCGTTTAACTTGTAGAATTCTGACCAGTTAGTGTATTATGCTTCCTTGACCCTCTTCACGGCCGCAGTAGGATTCATTGTCTTCATGAAACTTGTATATATGGATATTAGGTTTAATGAGACAACAGCTTCATCTGATTTGGACACCTATAGCGCAAGATATGACCAGTAGATGCTATAAAGGTATGACTGTGAGGAACAGCATCACGTCACCAAATTACGAATACAATTGGACAAACAAAGATATCGATTTCGCTCTCGACCTATGCATGGAGTTGCGGATATTTCTCGAAGCCTTCGAACGATACCAATATCGATGCATTTAAACACCTAAAGCTCCAGGAATTGTCAGAAGATGCTTACTTGTTCTGATTGTCACGAACAGTATCACATCTCCAGCTTGCAGAAGGAATTTCACTCAGATAAAGATTGATTCAGATCTCGACTTCTTCGGAAAACTTGTGGGTATTTATCTTATCTTTCTAACTAAATAGAGGTCACTTCATTTGGATGAGAGTAACACAAAATACGACGTTTCGAACGCTCGATTGTCGGCAGCAGACGCTTGATTTTAATCTTCAATGTTTTTGCTTTTGCAGCTTTAGCACTTTTGTTTTTTTTTTTCGGCTTCTTTTCTCTTTCTTCTGTTAGGGTTACTGAAGCTTTTGCCTTTTGTTATTGTAGTTCTTGATGCTTCAGAACTTTATTGAAAAGGGTACCTCATTTTTTGGTCAAGCTTGGACATTGAATATCTTAAAACCTCATTCAAAATTACTTCACCATCCTTCATAATGTTATTTATTCTGAATAGACGCTTGGCTGGCTTCACCGGACGCTTCGTCAATGAGCTAAAATGTTTGGTTATCCACAGCGCACATTCACAAGGCCGTTTAACTCGTAGAATTCTGACCAGTTAGCACATTATGCTTCCTTGACCCTCCTAACGGCCGAATTAGGATTCGTTGTCTTCATGAAACTTGTATATATGGATATTAGGTTTAATAGGACAACGGTTTCATCCGATTCGGACACCTATAGCACAAGATACGGCCAGTAGATGCTACAAAGTTAGGACTCTCACGAACAACATCACGTCACCAATTTACGGATACAATTTGACAAAGAAAGAGATTGATTTCGCTCTCGACCTCTGCATGAGAGTTGCAGATATTTCTCTGAGCCTTCGAACGATACCAATATCGATGCATTTAAACACCTAAAGCTCCAAAAATTGTCAGAAGATGCTTACATGTTCTGATTGTCACGAACAGTATCACATCTCCTGCTTGAAGAAGGAAATTCACTCAGATAGAGATTGATTCAGATCTCGACTTCTTCGAAAAACTTGTGGGTATTTATCTTATCTTTGTAACTAAATAGAGGGCACTTCATTTGGATGAGAGTAACTCAAAATACGACGTTTCGACGCTTGATTGTCGGCAGCAGACGCTTGATTTCAATCTTCAGTGTTTTTGCTTTTGCAGCTTTAGCACTTTTGTTTTTGTTCCGGCTTCTTTTCTCTTTCTTCTGTTAGGGTTACTGGAGCTTTTGCCTTCTTTTATTGTAGTTCCTGATGCTTCAGAACTTTATTGAAAAGGGTACCTCATTTTTTGGTCAAGCTTCGACATTGAATATCTTAAAACTTCACTCAAAATTACTTCTCCATCCTTCGTAATGTTATGTATTCTGGGTAGACGCTTGGTTGACATCACCGGAGGCTTCTTAAATGAGCTAAGACGTTTGGTTATCCACTGCGCACATTCACAAGGCCGTTTAACTTGTAGAATTCTGACCAGTTAGTGTATTATGCTTCCTTGACCCTCTTCACGGCCGCAGTAGGATTCATTGTCTTCATGAAACTTGTATATATGGATATTAGGTTTAATGAGACAACAGCTTCATCTGATTTGGACACCTATAGCGCAAGATATGACCAGTAGATGCTATAAAGGTATGACTGTGAGGAACAGCATCACGTCACCAAATTACGAATACAATTGGACAAACAAAGATATCGATTTCGCTCTCGACCTATGCATGGAGTTGCGGATATTTCTCGAAGCCTTCGAACGATACCAATATCGATGCATTTAAACACCTAAAGCTCCAGGAATTGTCAGAAGATGCTTACTTGTTCTGATTGTCACGAACAGTATCACATCTCCAGCTTGCAGAAGGAATTTCACTCAGATAAAGATTGATTCAGATCTCGACTTCTTCGGAAAACTTGTGGGTATTTATCTTATCTTTCTAACTAAATAGAGGTCACTTCATTTGGATGAGAGTAACACAAAATACGACGTTTCGAACGCTCGATTGTCGGCAGCAGACGCTTGATTTTAATCTTCAATGTTTTTGCTTTTGCAGCTTTAGCACTTTTGTTTTTTTTTTTCGGCTTCTTTTCTCTTTCTTCTGTTAGGGTTACTGAAGCTTTTGCCTTTTGTTATTGTAGTTCTTGATGCTTCAGAACTTTATTGAAAAGGGTACCTCATTTTTTGGTCAAGCTTGGACATTGAATATCTTAAAACCTCATTCAAAATTACTTCACCATCCTTCATAATGTTATTTATTCTGAATAGACGCTTGGCTGGCTTCACCGGACGCTTCGTCAATGAGCTAAAATGTTTGGTTATCCACAGCGCACATTCACAAGGCCGTTTAACTCGTAGAATTCTGACCAGTTAGCACATTATGCTTCCTTGACCCTCCTAACGGCCGAATTAGGATTCGTTGTCTTCATGAAACTTGTATATATGGATATTAGGTTTAATAGGACAACGGTTTCATCCGATTCGGACACCTATAGCACAAGATACGGCCAGTAGATGCTACAAAGTTAGGACTCTCACGAACAACATCACGTCACCAATTTACGGATACAATTTGACAAAGAAAGAGATTGATTTCGCTCTCGACCTCTGCATGAGAGTTGCAGATATTTCTCTGAGCCTTCGAACGATACCAATATCGATGCATTTAAACACCTAAAGCTCCAAAAATTGTCAGAAGATGCTTACATGTTCTGATTGTCACGAACAGTATCACATCTCCTGCTTGAAGAAGGAAATTCACTCAGATAGAGATTGATTCAGATCTCGACTTCTTCGAAAAACTTGTGGGTATTTATCTTATCTTTGTAACTAAATAGAGGGCACTTCATTTGGATGAGAGTAACTCAAAATACGACGTTTCGACGCTTGATTGTCGGCAGCAGACGCTTGATTTCAATCTTCAGTGTTTTTGCTTTTGCAGCTTTAGCACTTTTGTTTTTGTTCCGGCTTCTTTTCTCTTTCTTCTGTTAGGGTTACTGGAGCTTTTGCCTTCTTTTATTGTAGTTCCTGATGCTTCAGAACTTTATTGAAAAGGGTACCTCATTTTTTGGTCAAGCTTCGACATTGAATATCTTAAAACTTCACTCAAAATTACTTCTCCATCCTTCGTAATGTTATGTATTCTGGGTAGACGCTTGGTTGACATCACCGGAGGCTTCTTAAATGAGCTAAGACGTTTGGTTATCCACTGCGCACATTCACAAGGCCGTTTAACTTGTAGAATTCTGACCAGTTAGTGTATTATGCTTCCTTGACCCTCTTCACGGCCGCAGTAGGATTCATTGTCTTCATGAAACTTGTATATATGGATATTAGGTTTAATGAGACAACAGCTTCATCTGATTTGGACACCTATAGCGCAAGATATGACCAGTAGATGCTATAAAGGTATGACTGTGAGGAACAGCATCACGTCACCAAATTACGAATACAATTGGACAAACAAAGATATCGATTTCGCTCTCGACCTATGCATGGAGTTGCGGATATTTCTCGAAGCCTTCGAACGATACCAATATCGATGCATTTAAACACCTAAAGCTCCAGGAATTGTCAGAAGATGCTTACTTGTTCTGATTGTCACGAACAGTATCACATCTCCAGCTTGCAGAAGGAATTTCACTCAGATAAAGATTGATTCAGATCTCGACTTCTTCGGAAAACTTGTGGGTATTTATCTTATCTTTCTAACTAAATAGAGGTCACTTCATTTGGATGAGAGTAACACAAAATACGACGTTTCGAACGCTCGATTGTCGGCAGCAGACGCTTGATTTTAATCTTCAATGTTTTTGCTTTTGCAGCTTTAGCACTTTTTTTTTTTTTTTTTCAGCTTCTTTTCTCTTTCTTCTGTTAGGGTTACTGAAGCTTTTGCCTTTTGTTATTGTAGTTCTTGATGCTTCAGAACTTTATTGAAAAGGGTACCTCATTTTTTGGTCAAGCTTGGACATTGAATATCTTAAAACCTCATTCAAAATTACTTCACCATCCTTCATAATGTTATTTATTCTGAATAGACGCTTGGCTGGCTTCACCGGACGCTTCGTCAATGAGCTAAAATGTTTGGTTATCCACAGCGCACATTCACAAGGCCGTTTAACTCGTAGAATTCTGACCAGTTAGCACATTATGCTTCCTTGACCCTCCTAACGGCCGAATTAGGATTCGTTGTCTTCATGAAACTTGTATATATGGATATTAGGTTTAATAGGACAACGGTTTCATCCGATTCGGACACCTATAGCACAAGATATGGCCAGTAGATGCTACAAAGTTAGGACTCTCACGAACAACATCACGTCACCAATTTACGGATACAATTTGACAAAGAAAGAGATTGATTTCGCTCTCGACCTCTGCATGAGAGTTGCAGATATTTCTCTGAGCCTTCGAACGATACCAATATCGATGCATTTAAACACCTAAAGCTCCAAAAATTGTCAGAAGATGCTTACATGTTCTGATTGTCACGAACAGTATCACATCTCCTGCTTGAAGAAGGAAATTCACTCAGATAGAGATTGATTCAGATCTCGACTTCTTCGAAAAACTTGTGGGTATTTATCTTATCTTTGTAACTAAATAGAGGGCACTTCATTTGGATGAGAGTAACTCAAAATACGACGTTTCGACGCTTGATTGTCGGCAGCAGACGCTTGATTTCAATCTTCAGTGTTTTTGCTTTTGCAGCTTTAGCACTTTTGTTTTTGTTCCGGCTTCTTTTCTCTTTCTTCTGTTAGGGTTACTGAGCTTTTGCCTTCTTTTATTGTAGTTCCTGATGCTTCAGAACTTTATTGAAAAGGGTACCTCATTTTTTGGTCAAGCTTCGACATTGAATATCTTAAAACTTCACTCAAAATTACTTCTCCATCCTTCGTAATGTTATGTATTCTGGGTAGACGCTTGGTTGACATCACCGGAGGCTTCTTAAATGAGCTAAGACGTTTGGTTATCCACTGCGCACATTCACAAGGCCGTTTAACTTGTAGAATTCTGACCAGTTAGTGTATTATGCTTCCTTGACCCTCTTCACGGCCGCAGTAGGATTCATTGTCTTCATGAAACTTGTATATATGGATATTAGGTTTAATGAGACAACAGCTTCATCTGATTTGGACACCTATAGCGCAAGATATGACCAGTAGATGCTATAAAGGTATGACTGTGAGGAACAGCATCACGTCACCAAATTACGAATACAATTGGACAAACAAAGATATCGATTTCGCTCTCGACCTATGCATGGAGTTGCGGATATTTCTCGAAGCCTTCGAACGATACCAATATCGATGCATTTAAACACCTAAAGCTCCAGGAATTGTCAGAAGATGCTTACTTGTTCTGATTGTCACGAACAGTATCACATCTCCAGCTTGCAGAAGGAATTTCACTCAGATAAAGATTGATTCAGATCTCGACTTCTTCGGAAAACTTGTGGGTATTTATCTTATCTTTCTAACTAAATAGAGGTCACTTCATTTGGATGAGAGTAACACAAAATACGACGTTTCGAACGCTCGATTGTCGGCAGCAGACGCTTGATTTTAATCTTCAATGTTTTTGCTTTTGCAGCTTTAGCACTTTTGTTTTTTTTTTTTCGTTCTTCTTTTCTCTTTCTTCTGTTAGGGTTACTGAAGCTTTTGCCTTTTGTTATTGTAGTTCTTGATGCTTCAGAACTTTATTGAAAAGGGTACCTCATTTTTTGGTCAAGCTTGGACATTGAATATCTTAAAACCTCATTCAAAATTACTTCACCATCCTTCATAATGTTATTTATTCTGAATAGACGCTTGGCTGGCTTCACCGGACGCTTCGTCAATGAGCTAAAATGTTTGGTTATCCACAGCGCACATTCACAAGGCCGTTTAACTCGTAGAATTCTGACCAGTTAGCGCATTATGCTTCCTTGACCCTCTTAACGGCCGAATTAGGATTCGTTGTCTTCATGAAACTTGTATATATGGATATTAGGTTTAATAGGACAACGGTTTCATCCGATTCGGACACCTATAGCACAAGATATGGCCAGTAGATACTATAAAGTTAGGACTCTCACGAACAACATCACATCACCAATTTACGGATTCAATTTGACAAAGAAAGAGATTGATTTCGCTCTCGACCTCTTCATGAGAGTTGTAGATATTTCTCTGAGCCTTCGAACGATACTAATATCGATGCATTTAAACACCTAAAGCTCCAAAAATTGTCAGAAGATGCTTACATGTTCTGATTGTCACGAACAGTATCACATCTCCAGCTTGAAGAAGGAAATTCACTCAGATAGAGATTGATTCAGATCTCGACTTCTTCGAAAAACTTGTGGGTATTTATCTTATCTTTGTAACTAAATAGAGGGCACTTCATTTGGATGAGAGTAACTCAAAATACGACGTTTCGACGCTTGATTGTCGGCAGCAGACGCTTGATTTCAATCTTCAGTGTTTTTGCTTTTGCAGCTTTAGCACTTTTGTTTTTGTTCCGGCTTCTTTTCTCTTTCTTCTGTTAGGGTTACTGGAGCTTTTGCCTTCTTTTATTGTAGTTCCTGATGCTTCAGAACTTTATTGAAAAGGGTACCTCATTTTTTGGTCAAGCTTCGACATTGAATATCTTAAAACTTCATTCAAAATTACTTCTCCATCCTTCATAATGTTATGTATTCTGGGTAGACGCTTGGTTGACATCACCGGAGGCTTCTTAAATGAGCTAAGACGTTTGGTTATCCACTGCGCACATTCACAAGGCCGTTTAACTTGTAGAATTCTGACCAGTTAGTGTATTATGCTTCCTTGACCCACTTCACGGCCGCAGTAGGATTCATTGTCTTCATGAAACTTGTATATATGGATATTAGGTTTAATGAGACAACAGCTTCATCTGATTTGGACACCTATAGCGCAAGATATGACCAGTAGATGCTATAAAGGTATGACTGTGAGGAACAGCATCACGTCACCAAATTACGAATACAATTGGACAAACAAAGATATCGATTTCGCTCTCGACCTATGCATGGAGTTGCGGATATTTCTCGAAGCCTTCGAACGATACCAATATCGATGCATTTAAACACCTAAAGCTCCAGGAATTGTCAGAAGATGCTTACTTGTTCTGATTGTCACGAACAGTATCACATCTCCAGCTTGCAGAAGGAATTTCACTCAGATAAAGATTGATTCAGATCTCGACTTCTTCGAAAAACTTGTGGGTATTTATCTTATCTTTCTAACTAAATAGAGTTCACTTCATTTGGATGAGAGTAACTCAAACTACGACGTTTCGGACGCTTGATTGTCGGCAGCAGACGCTTGATTTCAATCTTCAGTGTTTTTGCTTTTGCAGCTTTAGCACTTTTGTCTTTGTTCTGGCTTCTTTTCTCTTTCTTTTGTTAGGGTTACTGAAGCTTTTCTCTTCTTTTATTATAGTTCTTGATGCTTCAGAACTTTATTGAAAAGGGTACCTCATTTTTTGGTCAAGCTTGGACTTTGAATATCTTAAAACTTCATTCAAAATTACTTCTCCATCCTTCATAATGTTATGTATTCTGAGTAGACGCTTGGTTGGCTTCACCGGACGCTTCTTCAATGAGCTAAAACGTTTGGTTATCCACTGCGCACATTCACAAGGCCGTTTAACTCGTAGAATTCTGACCAGTTAGCGTATTATGCTTCCTTGACCCTCTTAACGGCCGAAGTAGGATTCGTTGTCTTCATGAAACTTGTATATATGGATATTAGGTTTAATGAGACAACGGTTTCATCTGATTTGGACACCTATAGCGCAAGATATGACCAGTAGATGCTATAAACGTATGACTGTGAGGAATAGCATCACGTCACCAAATTACGGATACAATTTGACAAAGAAAGATATCGATTTCGCTCTCGACCTCTGCATGAGAGTTGCAGATATTTCTTTCAGCCTTCAAACGATACCAATATCGATGCATTTAAACACCTAAAGCTCCAGAAATTTTCAGAAGATGCTTACATGTTCTGATTGTCAGGAACAGTATCACATCTCCAGCTTGATGAAGAAATTGCACTCAGATAGAGATTGATTCAGATCTCGACTTCTTCGGAAAACTTGTGGGTATTTATCTTATCTTTCTAACTAAATAGAGGTCACTTCATTTGGATGAGAGTAACTCAAAATACGACATTTTGATCGCTTGATTGTCGGCAGGAGACGCTTGATTTTAATCTTCAGTGTTTTTGCTTTTGCAGCTTTAGCACTTTTGTTTTTGTTTCGGCTTCTTTTCTCTTTCTTCTGTTAGGGCTACTGAAGCTTTTGCCTTCTGTTATTGTAGTTCTTGATGCTTTAGAACTTTATTGAAAAGGGCACCTCATTTTTTGGTCAAGCTTGGACATTGAATATCTTAAAACTTCATTCAAAATTACTTCTCCATCCTTCATAATGTTATGTATTCTGAGTAGACGCTTGGTTGGCTTCACCAGACGCTTCTTCAATGAGCTAAAACGTTTGGTTATCCACTGCGCACATTCACAAGGCCGTTTAACTCGTAGAATTCTGACCAGTTAGCGTATTATGCTTCCTTGACCCTCTTAACGGCCGAATTAGGATTCGTTGTCTTCATGAAACTTGTATATATGGATATTAGGTTTAATGAGACAACGGTTTCATCTGATTTGGACACCAATAGCGCAAGATATGACCAGTAGATGCTATAAACGTATGACTGTGAGGAATAGCATCACGTCACCAAATTACGGATACAATTTGACAAAGAGAGATATCGATTTCGCTCTCGACCTTTGCATGAGAGTTGCAGATATTTCTCGGAGCCTTCGAACGATACCAATATCGATGCATTTAAACACCTAAAGCTCCAGAAATTTTCAGAAGATGCTTACATGTTCTGATTGTCAGGAACAATATCACATCTCCAGCTTGAAGAAGAAATTGCACTTAGATAGAGATTGATTCAGATCTCGACATCTTCGAAAAACTTGAGGGTATGTATCTTATCTTTCTAACTAAATAGATTTCACTTCATTTGGATGAGAGTAACTCAAAATACGACGTTTCGGACGCTTGATTGTCGGCAGCAGACGCTTGATTTCAATCTTCAGTGTTTTTGCTTTTGCAGCTTTAGCACTTTTGTCTTTGTTCTGGCTTCTTTTCTCTTTCTTTTGTTAGGGTTACTGAAGCTTTTCTCTTCTTTTATTATAGTTCTTGATGCTTCAGAACTTTATTGAAAAGGGTACCTCATTTTTTGGTCAAGCTTGGACTTTGAATATCTTAAAACTTCATTCAAAATTACTTCTCCATCCTTCATAATGTTATGTATTCTGAGTAGACGCTTGGTTGGCTTCACCGGACGCTTCTTCAATGAGCTAAAACGTTTGGTTATCCACTGCGCACATTCACAAGGCCGTTTAACTCGTAGAATTCTGACCAGTTAGCGTATTATGCTTCCTTGACCCTCTTAACGGCCGAATTAGGATTCGTTGTCTTCATGAAACTTGTATATATGGATATTAGGTTTAATGAGACAACGGTTTCATCCGATTCGGACACCTATAGCGCAAGATATGGCCAGTAGATGCTACAAAGGTAGGACTCTCAGGAACGGCATCATGTCACCAAATTACGGATACAATTTGACAAAGAAAGAGATCGATTTCGCTCTCGACCTCTGCATGAGAGTTGCAGATATTTCTATGAGCCTTCAAACGATACCAATATCGATGCATTTAAACACCTAAAGCTCCAGAAATTGTCAGAAGATGCATACATGTTCTGATTGTGACGAACAGTATCACATCTTCTGCTTGAAGAAGGAAATTCACTCAGATAGAGATTGATTCAGATCTCGACTTCTTCGGAAAACTTGTGGGTATTCATCTTATATTTCTAAATAAATAGAGGTCACTTCATTTGGATGGGAGTAACTCAAAATACGACGTTTCGGACGCTTGATTGTCGGCAGCAGACGCTTGATTTCAATCTTCAGTGTTTTTGCTTTTGCTGCTTTAGCACTTTTGTTTTTGTTCCGGCTTCTTTTCTCTTTCTTCTGTTAGGGTTACTGAAGCTTTTGCCTTTTTTTATTGTAGTTCTTGATGCTTCAGAACTTTATTGAAAAGGGTACCTCATTTTTTGGTCAAGCTTGGACATTGAATATCTTAAAACTTCATTCAAAATTACTTCTCCATCCTTCATAATGTTATGTATTCTTAGTAGACGCTTGGTTGGCTTCACCAGACGCTTCTTCAATGAGCTAAAATGTTTGGTTATCCACTGCGCACATTCACAAGGCCGTTTAACTCGTAGAATTCTGACCAGTTAGCGCATTATGCTTCCTTGACCCTCTTAACGGCCGAATTAGGATTCGTTGTCTTCATGAAACTTGTATATATGGATATTAGGATTAATGAGACAACGGTTTCATCCGATTCGGACACCTATAGTGCAAGATATGGCCAGTAGATGCTACAAAGGTAGCACTCTCACGAATAGCATCACGTCACCAAATTACGGATACAATTTGACAAAGAAAGAGATCGATTTCGCTCTCGACCTCTGAATGAGGGTTGCAGATATTTCTCTGAGCCTTCGAATGATACCAATATCGATGCATTTAAACACCTAAAGCTCCAGAAATTGTCAGAAGATGCTTACATGTTCTGATTGTCACGAACAGTATCACATCTCCAGCTTGCAGAAGGAATTTCACTCAAATAGAGATTGATTCAGATCTCGACTTCTTCGGGAAACTTGTGGGTATTTATATTATCTTTCTAAAAAAATAGATATCACTTCATTTGGACGAGATTAACTCAAAATATGACATTTCGGACTCTTGATTGTCGGCAGCAGATGCTTGACTTCAATCTTCAATGTTTTTGTTTTGTAACTTTAGTACTTTCGTCTTTGTTCAGGCTTCTTTTCTCTTTCTTATGTTAGGGTTGCTGAAGCTTTTGTCTTCTTTTGTTGTGGACCTTGATGCTTCAGGACTTTATTGAAAAGGGTACCTTATTTTTTGGTCAAGCTTGGACTTTGAATATCTAAAAACTTCATTCAAAATTTCTTCTCCATCCTTCATAATGTTATGTATTCTGGGTAGACGCTTGGTTGGCATCACCGGACGCTTTTTAAAAGAGCTAAGATGTTTGGTTATCCACTGTGCACATTCACAAGGCCGTTTAACTCGTAGAATTCTGACCAGTTAGCGTATTATGCTTCCTTGACCCTCTTAACGGTCGAATTAGGATTCGATGTCCATATGAAACTTGCATATATGGATATTAGGTTTATTGAGACAATGGTTTCATCCGATTCGGACACCTATAGCGCAAGATATGGCCAGTTGATACTACAAAGGTAGGACTCTCAGGAACAGCATCACGTCACCAAATTACGGATACAATTTAACAAAGAAAGACATCCATTTCGCTCTCGACCTCTGCATGAGAGTTGCAGATATTTCTCTGAGCCTTCCAACGACACCAATATCGATTCATTTTAACATCTAAAGCTCCAGAAATTGTTAACAGGTGCTTACATGTTCTGATTCTCAAGAACAATATCACATCTCCAGCTTGCAGAAGGAATTTCACTCAGATAGAGATTGATTCAGATCTCGACTTCTTCGTGAAACTTGTGGGTATTTATCTTATCTTTCTAACAAAATAGAGATCACTTCATTTGGATGAGATTAACTCAAAATATGACGTTTCGGACTCTTGATTGTCAGCAGCAGAAGCTTGACTTCAATCTTCAGTGCTTTTGTTTTGTAACTTTAGTACTTTCGTCTTTGTTCAGGCTTCTTTTCTCTTTCTTACGTTAGGGTTGCTGAAGCTTTTGTCTTCTTTTGTTCTGGACCTTGATGCTTCCGGACTTTACTGAAAAGGGTACCTCATTTTTTGGTCAAGCTTGGACTTTGAATATCTAAAAACTTCATTCAAAATTACTTCTCCATCCTTCATAATGTTATGTATTCTTAGTAGACGCTTGGTTGGCTTCACCGGACGCTTCTTCAATGAGCTAAGACGCTTGGTTATCCACTGCGCACATTCACAAGGCGGTTTAACTCGTAGAATTCTGACCAATTAGCGTATTATGCTTCCTTGACCTCTTAACGGTCAAATTAGGATTCGTTGTCTTCATGAAACTTGTATATATGGATATTAGGTTTATTGAGACAACGGTTTCATCCGATTCGGACACCTATTCCGCAAGATATGGCCAGTAGATGCTACAAAGGTATGACTGTCAGGAACAGCATCACGTCACCAAATTACGGAACAATTTGACAAAGAAAGAGATCTATTTCGCTCTCGACCTATGCATGAGAGTTGCAGATATTTCTTGAAGCCTTCAAACGATGCCAATATCGATGCATTTAAACACCTAAAGCTCCAGAAATTGTCAGAAGATGCTTACATGTTCTGATTGTCCCGAACAGTATCACATCTCCAGCTTGAAGAAGGAATTTCACTCAGATAGAGATTGATTTAGATCTCGACTTCTTCGGAAAACTTGTGGGTATTATCTTATCTTTCTAACTAAATAGAGTTCACTTCATTTGGATGAGAGTAACTCAAAATACGATTTTTCGGACGCTTGATTGTCGGCAGCAGACGCTTGATTTCAATCTTCAGTGTTTTTGCTTTTGCAGCTTTAGCATTTTGTCTTTGTTCCGGCTTCTTTTCTCTTTCTTCTATTAGGGTTATTGAAGCTTTTGTCTTCTTTTGTTGTAGTTCTTGATGCTTCAGAACTTTATTGAAAAGGGTACCTCATTTTTTGGTCAAGCTTGGACATTGAATATCTTAAAACTTCATTCAAAATTACTTCTCCATCCTTCATAATGTTATGTATTCTGAGTAGACGCTTGGCTGGCTTCACCGGACACTTCTTCAATGAGCTAAGACGCTTGGTTATCCACTGCGCACATTCACAAGGCGGTTTAACTCGTAGAATTCTGACCAGTTAGCGTATTATGCTTCCTTGACCCTCTTAACGGTCGAATTAGGATTCGATGTCCGCATGAAAGTAACATATATGGATATTAGGTTTATTGAGACAACGGTTTCATCCGATTTGGACACCTATAGCGCAAGATATGGCCAGTAGATTCTACAAAGGTAGGACTC
This sequence comes from Ammopiptanthus mongolicus, assembly GCA_039655645.1. Taxonomy (NCBI): domain Eukaryota; kingdom Viridiplantae; phylum Streptophyta; class Magnoliopsida; order Fabales; family Fabaceae; genus Ammopiptanthus; species Ammopiptanthus mongolicus. The sequence continues at coordinate 37,302,916 of CM077343.1, read as the reverse complement.
TCAGGAACAGCATCACGTCACCAAATTACGGATACAATTTGACAAAGAAAGAGATCCAGTTCGCTCTCGACCTCTGCATAAGAGTTGCAGAAATTTCTCTGAGCCTTCCAACGACACCAATATCGATGCATTTAAACACCTAAAGCTCTAGAAAATGTTAACAGGTGCTTACATGTTCTGATTGTCAAGAACAATATCACATCTCCAGCATGCAGAAGGAATTTCACTCAGATAGAGATTGATTCAGATCTCGACTTCTTTGGTGTTTTTGCTTTGTAACTTTAGTACTTTCGTCTTTGTTCAGGCTTCTTTTCTCTTTCTTATGTTAGGGTTGCAGATGCTTTTGTCTTCTTTTGTTGTGGACCTTAATGCTTCAGGACTTTATTGAAAAGGGTACCTCATTTTTTGGTCAAGCTTGGACTTTGAATATCTAAAAACTTCATTCAAAATTACTTCTCCATCCTTCATAATGTTTTGTATTTTGAGTAGATGCTTGGTTGGCATCACCGGACGCTTCTTAAATGAGCTAAGACGTTTGGTTATCCACTGTGCACATTCACAAGGCCGTTGAACTCGTAGAATTTTGACCAGTTAGCGTATTATGCTTCCTTGACCCTCTTAACGGCCGAATTAGGATTCGTTGTCTTCATGAAACTTGTATATATGGATATTAAGTTTAATGAGACAACGGTTTCATCCGATTCGGACACCTATAGCGCAAGATATGGCCAGTAGATGCTACAAAGGTAGGACTCTCAGGAACAACATCACGTCACCAAATTACGGATACAATTTGACAAAGAAAGAGATCCATTGCGCTCTCGACCTCTGCATGAGAGTTGCAGATATTTCTCTGAGCCTTCCAACGACACCAATATCATTGCATTTTAACACCTAAAGCTCCAGAAATTGTCAACAGGTGCTTACATGTTCTGATTGTCAAGAACAATATCACATCTCCAGCTTGTAGAAGGAGTTTCACTCAGATAGAGATTGATTCAGATCTCGACTTCTTCGGGAAACTTGTGGGTATTTATATTATCTTTCTAGAAAAATATAGATCACTTCATTTGGACGAGATTAACTCAAAATATGACGTTTCGGACACTTTATTGTCGGCAGCAGACACTTGACTTCAATCTTCAGTGTTTTTGTTTTGTAACTTTAGTACTTTCGTCTTTGTTCAGGCTTCTTTTCTCTTTCTTATGTTAGGGTTGCTGAAGCATTTGTCTTCTTTTTTTGTGGACCTTGATGCTTCAGGACTTTATTGAAAAGGGTACCTCATTTTTTGGTCAAGCTTGGACTTTGAATATCTTAAAACTTCATTCAAAATTACTTCTCCATCCTTCATAATGTTTGTATTCTGGGTAGATGCTTGGTTGGCATCAACGGACGCTTCTTAAATGAGCTAAGACGTTTGATTATCCACTGCGCACATTCACAAGGCCGTTTAACTCGTAGAATTCTGACCAGTTAGCGTATTATGCTTCCTTAACCCTCTTTACGGCCGAATTAGGATTCGTTGTCTTCATGAAACTTGTATATATGGATATTAGGTTTAATGAGACAACGGTTTCATCTGATTCGGACACCTATAGCGCAAGATATGGCCGGTAGATGCTACAAAGGTAGGACTCTCACGAACAGCATCACGTCACCAAATTACGGATACAATTTGACAAAGAAAGAGATTGATTTCGCTCCCGACCTCTGCATGAGAGTTGCAGATATTTCTCTGAGCCTTCGAACGATACCAATATCGATGCATTTAAACACCTAAACCTCCAGAAATTGTCAGAAGATGCTTAAATGTTCTGATTGTCACGAACAGTATCACATCTCCAGCTTGCAGAAGAAATTTCACTCAGATAGAGATTGATTCAGATCTCGACTTTTTCGGGAAACATGTGGGTATTTATATTATCTTTCTAAAAAAATAGAGATCACTTCATTTGGACGAGATTAACTCAAAATATGACGTTTCAGACTCTTGATTGTCGGCAGCAGACGCTTCACTTCAATCTTCAGTGTTTTTGTTTTGCAACTTTAGTACTTTCGTCTTTGTTCAGGCTTCTTTCAACTTTCTTATGTTAGGGTTGCTGAAGCTTTTGTCTTCTTTTGTTGTGGACCTTGATGCTTCAGGACTTTATTGAAAAGGGTACCTCATTTTTTGGTCAAGCTTGGACTTTGAATATCTAAAAACTTCATTCAAAATTACTTCTCCATCCTTCATAATGTTTTGTATTTTGAGTAGATGCTTGGTTGGCATCACCGGATGCTTCTTAAATGAGCTAAGACGTTTGGTTATCCACTGCGCACATTCACAAGGCCGTTTAACTCGTAGAATTCTGACCAGTTAGCGTATTATGCTTCCTTGACCCTCTTAACGGCCGAATTAGGATTCGTTGTCTTCATGAAACTTGTATATATGGATATTAGGTTTAATGAGACAACGGTTTCATCCGATTCGGGAACCTATAGCGCAAGATATGGCCAGTAGATGCTACAAAGGTAGGACTCTCAGGAACAACATCACGTCACCAAATTACGGATACAATTTGACAAAGAAAGAGATCCATTGCGCTCTCGACCTCTGCATGAGAGTTGCAGATATTTCTCTGAGCCTTCCAACGACACCAATATCATTGCATTTTAACACCTAAAGCTCCAGAAATTGTCAACAGGTGCTTACATGTTCTGATTGTCAAGAACAATATCACATCTCCAGCTTGTAGAAGGAGTTTCACTCAGATAGAGATTGATTCAGATCTCGACTTCTTCGGGAAACTTGTGGGTATTTATATTATCTTTCTAGAAAAATATAGATCACTTCATTTGGACGAGATTAACTCAAAATATGACATTTCGGACTCTTTAATGTCGGCAGCAGACGCTTGACTTCAATCTTCAGTGTTTTTGTTTTGTAACTTTAGTACTTTCGTCTTTGTTCAGGCTTCGTTTCTCTTTCTTATGTTAGGGTTGCTGAAGCGTTTGTCTTCTTTTTTTGTGGACCTTGATGCTTCAGGACTTTATTGAAAACGGTACCTCATTTTTTGGTCAAGCTTGGACTTTGAATATCTTAAAACTTCATTCAAAATTACTTCTCCATCCTTCATAATGTTATGTATTCTGGGTAGATGCTTGGTTGGCATCACCGGACGCTTCTTAAATGAGCTAAGACGTTTGATTATCCACTACGCACATTCACAAGGCTGTTTAACTCATAGAATTTTGACCAGTTAGCGTATTATGCTTCCTTAACCCTCTTTACGGCCGAATTAGGATTCGTTGTCTTCATGAAACTTGTATATATGGATATTAGGTTTAATGAGACAACGGTTTCATCTGATTCGGACACCTATAGCGCAAGATATGGCCGGTAGATGCTACAAAGGTAGGACTCTCCCGAACAGCATCACGTCACCAAATTACGGATACAATTTGACAAAGAAAGAGATTGATTTCGCTCCCGACCTCTGCATGAGAGTTGCAGATATTTCTCTGAGCCTTCGAACGATACCAATATCGATGCATTTAAACACCTAAACCTCCAGAAATTGTCAGAAGATGCTTAGATGTTCTGATTGTCACGAACAGTATCACATCTCCAGCTTGCAGAAGAAATTTCACTCAGATAGAGATTGATTCAGATCTCGACTTTTTCGGGAAACATGTGGGTATTTATATTATCTTTCTAAAAAAATAGAGATCACTTCATTTGGACGAGATTAACTCAAAATATGACGTTTCAGACACTTGATTGTCGGCAGCAGACGCTTCACTTCAATCTTCAGTGTTTTTGTTTTGCAACTTTTGTACTTTCGTCTTTGTTCAGGCTTCTTTCATCTTTCTTATGTTAGGGTTGCTGAAGCTTTTGTCTTCTTTTGTTGTGGACCTTGATGCTTCAGGACTTCATTGAAAAGGGTACCTCATTTTTTGGTCAAGCTTGGACTTTGAATATCTAAAAACTTCATTCAAAATTACTTCTCCATCCTTCATAATGTTTTGTATTTTGAGTAGATGCTTGGTTGGCATCACCGGACGCTTCTTAAATGAGCTAAGACGTTTGGTTATCCACTGCGCACATTCACAAGGCCGTTTAACTCGTAGAATTCTGACCAGTTAGCGTATTATGCTTCCTTGACCCTCTTAACGGCCGAATTAGGATTCGTTGTCTTCATGAAACTTGTATATATGGATATTAGGTTTAATGAGACAACGGTTTCATCCGATTCGGGCACCTATAGCGCAAGATATGGCCAGTAGATGCTACAAAGGTAGGACTCTCAGGAACAACATCACGTCACCAAATTACGGATACAATTTGACAAAGAAAGAGATTGATTTCGCTCTCGACCTCTGCATGAGAGTTGCAGATATTTCTCTGAGCCTTCGAACGATACCAATATCGATGCATTTTAACACCTAAAGCTCCAGAAATTGTCAGAAGGTGCTTAGATGTTCTGATTGTCAAGAACAATATCACATCTCCAGCTTGCAGAAGGAATTTCACTCAGATAGAGATTGATTCAGATCTCGACTTCTTCGGGAAACATGTGGGTATTTATATTATCTTTCTAAAAAAATAGAGATCACTTCATTTGGACGAGATTAACTCAAAATATGACGTTTCGGACTCTTGATTGTCGGCAGCAGACGCTTGACTTCAATCTTCAGTGTTTTTGTTTTGCAACTTTAGTACTTTCGTCTTTGTTCAGGCTTCTTTCATCTTTCTTATGTTAGGGTTGCTGAAGCTTTTGTCTTCTTTTGTTGTGGACCTTGATGCTTCAGGACTTCATTGAAAAGGGTACCTCATTTTTTGGTCAAGCTTGGACTTTGAATATCTAAAAACTTCATTCAAAATTACTTCTCCATCCGTCATAATGTTTTGTATTTTGAGTAGATGCTTGGTTGGCATCACCGGACGCTTCTTAAATGAGCTAAGACGTTTGGTTATCCACTGCGCACATTCACAAGGCCGTTTAACTCGTAGAATTCTGACCAGTTAGCGTATTATGCTTCCTTGACCCTCTTAACGGCCGAATTAGGATTCGTTGTCTTCATGAAACTTGTATATATGGATATTAGGTTTAATGAGACAACGGTTTCATCCGATTCGGGCACCTATAGCGCAAGATATGGCCAGTAGATGCTACAAAGGTAGGACTCTCAGGAACAACATCACGTCACCAAATTACGGATACAATTTGACAAAGAAAGAGATCCATTTCGCTCTCGACCTCTGCATGAGAGTTGCAGATATTTCTCTGAGCCTTCGAACGACACCAATATCGATGCATTTTAACACCTAAAGCTCCAGAAATTGTCAAAGATGCTTACATGTTCTGATTGTCAAGAACAGTATCACATCTCCAGCTTGCAGAAGAAATTTCACTCAGATAGAGATTGATTCAGATCTCGACTTTTTCGGGAAACTTGTGGGTATTTATATTATCTTTCTAAAAAAATAGAGATCACTTCATTTGGACGAGATTAACTCAAAATATGACGTTTCAGACTCTTGATTGTCGGCAGCAGACGCTTCACTTCAATCTTCAGTGTTTTTGTTTTGCAACTTTAGTACTTTCGTCTTTGTTCAGGCTTCTTTTCTCTTTCTTATGTTAGGGTTGCTGAAGCGTTTGTCTTCTTTTTTTGTGGACCTTGATGCTTCAGGACTTTATTGAAAAGGGTACCTCATTTTTTGGTCAAGCTTGGACTTTGAATATCTTAAAACTTCATTCAAAATTACTTCTCCATCCTTCATAATGTTATGTATTCTGGGTAGATGCTTGGTTGGCATCACCGGACGCTTCTTAAATGAGCTAAGACGTTTGATTATCCACTGCGCACATTCACAAGGCCGTTTAACTCGTAGAATTCTGACCAGTTAGCGTATTATGCTTCCTTAACCCTCTTTACGGCCGAATTAGGATTGGTTGTCTTCATGAAACTTGTATATATGGATATTAGGTTTAATGAGACAACGGTTTCATCGGATTCGGACACCTATAGCGCAAGATATGGCCGGTAGATGCTACAAAGGTAGGACTCTCACGAACAGCATCACGTCACCAAATTACGGATACAATTTGACAAAGAAAGAGATTGATTTCGCTCCCGACCTCTGCATGAGAGTTGCAGATATTTCTCTGAGCCTTCGAACGATACCAATATCGATGCATTTAAACACCTAAACCTCCAGAAATTGTCAGAAGATGCTTAAATGTTCTGATTGTCAAGAACAGTATCACATCTCCCGCTTGTGGAAGGAGTTTCACTCAGATAGAGATTGATTCAGATCTCGACTTTTGCGGGAAACATGTGGGTATTTATATTATCTTTCTAAAAAAATAGAGATCACTTCATTTGGACGAGATTAACTCAAAATATGACGTTTCAGACTCTTGATTGTCGGCAGCAGACGCTTCACTTCAATCTTCAGTGTTTTTGTTTTTCAACTTTAGTACTTTCGTCTTTGTTCAGGCTTGTTTCATCTTTCTTATGTTAGGGTTGCTGAAGCTTTTGTCTTCTTTTGTTGTGGACCTTGATGCTTCAGGACTTTATTGAAAAGGGTACCTCATTTTTTGGTCAAGCTTGGACTTTGAATATCTTAAAACTTCATTCAAAATTACTTCTCCATCCTTCATAATGTTATGTATTCTGGGTAGATGCTTGGTTGGCATCACCGGACGCTTCTTAAATGAGCTAAGACGTTTGATTATCCACTGCGCACATTCACAAGGCCGTTTAACTCGTAGAATTCTGACCAGTTAGCGTATTATGCTTCCTTAACCCTCTTTACGGCCGAATTAGGATTGGTTGTCTTCATGAAACTTGTATATATGGATATTAGGTTTAATGAGACAACGGTTTCATCCGATTCGGACACCTATAGCGCAAGATATGGCCGGTAGATGCTACAAAGGTAGGACTCTCACGAACAGCATCACGTCACCAAATTACGGATACAATTTGACAAAGAAAGAGATTGATTTCGCTCCCGACCTCTGCATGAGAGTTGCAGATATTTCTCTGAGCCTTCGAACGATACCAATATCGATGCATTTAAACACCTAAACCTCCAGAAATTGTCAGAAGATGCTTAAATGTTCTGATTGTCAAGAACAGTATCACATCTCCCGCTTGTGGAAGGAGTTTCACTCAGATAGAGATTGATTCAGATCTCGACTTTTCGGGAAACATGTGGGTATTTATATTATCTTTCTAAAAAAATAGAGATCACTTCATTTGGACGAGATTAACTCAAAATATGACGTTTCAGACTCTTGATTGTCGGCAGCAGACGCTTCACTTCAATCTTCAGTGTTTTTGTTTTCAACTTTAGTACTTTCGTCTTTGTTCAGGCTTGTTTCATCTTTCTTATGTTAGGGTTGCTGAAGCTTTTGTCTTCTTTTGTTGTGGACCTTGATGCTTCAGGACTTTATTGAAAAGGGTACCTCATTTTTTGGTCAAGCTTGGACTTTGAATATCTAAAAACTTCATTCAAAATTACTTCTCCATCCTTCATAATGTTTTGTATTTTGAGTAGATGCTTGGTTGGCATCACCGGACACTTCTTAAATGAGCTAAGACGTTTGGTTATCCACTGCGCACATTCACAAGGCCGTTTAACTCGTAGAATTCTGACCAGTTAGCGTATTATGCTTCCTTGACCCTCTTAACGGCCGAATTAGGATTCGTTGTCTTCATGAAACTTGTGTATATGGATATTAGGTTTAATGAGACAACGGTTTCATCCGATTCGGGCACCTATAGCGTAAGATATGGGTATTGGCTTTTGTCTTCTTTTGTCGTAGTTCTTGATGCTTCAGAACTTTATTGAAAAGGGTACCTCATTTTTTGGTCAGGCTTGGACATTGAATATCTTAAAACTTCATTCAAAATTACTTCTCCATCCTTCATAATGTTATGTATTCTGAGTAGACGCTTGGCTGGCTTCACCGGACACTTCTTCAATGTGCTAAGACGCTTGGTTATCCACTGCGCACATTCACAAGGCGGTTTAACTCGTAAAATTCTGACCAGTTAGCGTATTATGCTTCCTTGACCCTCTTAACGGCCGAATTAGGATTCGTTGTCTTCATGAAACTTGTATATATGGATATTAGGTTTAATGAGACAACGGTTTCATCCGATTCGGGCACCTATAGCGCAAGATATGGATATTAGCTTTTGTCTTCTTTTGTCGTAGGTCTTGATGCTTCAGAACTTTATTGAAAAGGGTACCTCATTTTTTGGTCAGGCTTGGACATTGAATATCTTAAAACTTCATTCAAAATTACTTCTCCATCCTTCATAATGTTATGTATTCTGAGTAGACGCTTGGCTGGCTTCACCGGACACTTCTTCAATGAGCTAAGACGCTTGGTTATCCACTGCGCACATTCACAAGGCGGTTTAACTCGTAGAATTCTGACCAGTTAGCGTATTATGCTTCCTTAACCCTCTTTACGGCCGAATTAGTATTCGTTGTCTTCATGAAACTTGTATATATGGATATTAGGTTTAATGAGACAACGGTTTCATCCGATTCGGGCACCTATAGCGCAAGATATGGCCAGTAGATGCTACGAAGGTAGGACTCTCAGGAACAACATCACGTCACCAAATTACGGATACAATTTGACATAGAAAGAGATCCATTGCGCTCTCGACCTCTGCATGAGAGTTGCAGATATTTCTCTGAGCGTTCCAACGACACCAATATCATTGCATTTTAACACCTAAAGCTCCAGAAAATGTCAACAGGTGCTTACATGTTCTGATTGTCAAGAACAATATCATATCTCCAGCTTGTAGAAGGAGTTTCACTCAGATAGAGATTGATTCAGATCTCGACTTCTTCGGGAAACTTGTGGGTGTTTATATTATCTTTCTAAAAAAATATAGATCACTTCATTTGGACGAGATTAACTCAAAATATGACATTTAGGACTCTTTATTGTCGGCAGCAGACGCTTGACTTCAATCTTCAGTGTTTTTGTTTTGTAACTTTAGTACTTTCGTCTTTGTTCAGGCTTCTTTTCTCTTTCTTATGTTAGGGTTCCTGAAGCGTTTGTCTTCTTTTTTTGTGGACCTTGATGCTTCAGGACTTTATTGAAAAGGGTACCTCATTTTTTGGTCAAGCTTGGACTTTGAATATCTTAAAACTTCATTCAAAATTACTTCTCCATCCTTCATAATGTTATGTATTCTGGGTAGATGCTTGGCTGGCATCACCGGACGCTTCTTAAATGAGCTAAGAGATTTGATTATCCACTGCGCACATTCACAAGCCGTTTAACTCGTAGAATTCTGACCAGTTAGCGTATTATGCTTCCTTAACCCTCTTTACGGCCGAATTAGGATTCGTTGTCTTCATGAAACTTGTATATATGGATATTAGGTTTAATGAGACAACGGTTTCATCTGATTCGGACACCTATAGCGCAAGATATGGCCGGTAGATGCTACAAAGTTAGGACTCTCACGAGCAGCATCACGTCACCAAATTACGGATACAATTTGACAAAGAAAGAGATTGATTTCGCTCCCGACCTCTGCATGAGAGTTGCAGATATTTCTCTGAGCCTTCGAACGATACCAATATCGATGCATTTAAACACCTAAACCTCCAGAAATTGTCAGAAGATGCTTAGATGTTCTGATTGTCACGAACAGTATCACATCTCCAGCTTGCAGAAGAAATTTCACTCAGATAGAAATTGATTCAGATCTCGACTTTTTCGGGAAACATGTGGGTATTTATATAATCTTTCTAAAAAAATAGAGATCACTTCATTTGGACGAGATTAACTCAAAATATGACGTTTCAGACACTTGATTGTCGGCAGCAGACGCTTCGCTTCAATCTTCAGTGTTTTTGTTTTGCAACTTTTGTACTTTCGTCTTTGTTCAGGCTTCTTTCATCTTTCTTATGTTAGGGTTGCTGAAGCTTTTGTCTTCTTTTGTTGTGGACCTTGATGCTTCAGGACTTCATTGAAAAGGGTACCTCATTTTTTGGTCAAGCTTGGACTTTGAATATCTAAAAACTTCATTCAAAATTACTTCTCCATCCTTCATAATGTTTTGTATTTTGAGTAGATGCTTGGTTGGCATCACCGGATGCTTCTTAAATGAGCTAAGACGTTTGGTTATCCACTGCGCACATTCACAAGGCCGTTTAACTCGTAGAATTCTGACCAGTTAGCGTATTATGCTTCCTTGACCCTCTTAACGGCCGAATTAGGATTCGTTGTCTTCGTGAAACTTGTATATATGGATATTAGGTTTAATGAGACAACGGTTTCATCCGATTCGGGCACCTATAGCACAACATATGGTCAGTAGATGCTACAAAGGTAGGACTCTCAGGAACAACATCACGTCACCAAATTACGGATACAATTTGACAAAGAAAGAGATCCATTGCGCTCTCGACCTCTGCATGAGAGTTGCAGATATTTCTCTGAGCGTTCCAACGACACCAATATCATTGCATTTTAACACCTAAAGCTCCAGAAATTGTCAACAGGTGCTTACATGTTCTGATTGTCAAGAACAATATCACATCTCCAGCTTGTAGAAGGAGTTTCACTCAGATAGAGATTGATTCAGATCTCGACTTCTTCGGGAAACTTGTGGGTATTTATATTATCTTTCTAGAAAAATATAGATCACTTCATTTGGACGCGATTAACTAAAAATATGACGTTTCAGACTCTTTATTGTCGGCAGCAGACGCTTAACTTCAATCTTCAGTGTTTTTGTTTTGTAACTTTAGTACTTTCGTCGTTATTCAGGCTTCTTTCATCTTTCTTATGTTAGGGTTGCTGAAGCTTTTGTCTTCTTTTGTTGTGGACCTTGATGCTTCAGGACTTTATTGAAAAGGGTACCTCATTTTTTGGTCAAGCATGGACTTTGAATATCTAAAAACTTCATTCAAAATTACTTCTCCATCCTTCATAATGTTTTGTATTTTGAGTAGATGCTTGGTTGGCATCACCGGACACTTCTTAAATGAGCTAAGACGTTTGGTTATCCACTGCGCACATTCACAAGGCCGTTTAACTCGTAGAATTCTGACCAGTTAGCGTATTATGCTTCCTTGACCCTCTTAACGGCCGAATTAGGATTCGTTGTCTTCATGAAACTTGTGTATATGGATATTAGGTTTAATGAGACAACGGTTTCATCCGATTCGGGCACCTATAGCGTAAGATATGGGTATTAGCTTTTGTCTTCTTTTGTCGTAGTTCTTGATGCTTCAGAACTTTATTGAAAAGGGTACCTCATTTTTTGGTCAGGCTTGGACATTGAATATCTTAAAACTTCATTCAAAATTACTTCTCCATCCTTCATAATGTTATGTATTCTGAGTAGACGCTTGGCTGGCTTCACCGGACACTTCTTCAATGTGCTAAGACGCTTGGTTATCCACTGCGCACATTCACAAGGCGGTTTAACTCGTAAAATTCTGACCAGTTAGCGTATTATGCTTCCTTGACCCTCTTAACGGCCGAATTAGGATTCGTTGTCTTCATGAAACTTGTATATATGGATATTAGGTTTAATGAGACAACGGTTTCATCCGATTCGGGCACCTATAGCGCAAGATATGGATATTAGCTTTTGTCTTCTTTTGTCGTAGGTCTTGATGCTTCAGAACTTTATTGAAAAGGGTACCTCATTTTTTGGTCAGGCTTGGACATTGAATATCTTAAAACTTCATTCAAAATTACTTCTCCATCCTTCATAATGTTATGTATTCTGAGTAGACGCTTGGCTGGCTTCACCGGACACTTCTTCAATGAGCTAAGACGCTTGGTTATCCACTGCGCACATTCACAAGGCGGTTTAACTCGTAGAATTCTGACCAGTTAGCGTATTATGCTTCCTTAACCCTCTTTACGGCCGAATTAGTATTCGTTGTCTTCATGAAACTTGTATATATGGATATTAGGTTTAATGAGACAACGGTTTCATCCGATTCGGGCACCTATAGCGCAAGATATGGCCAGTAGATGCTACGAAGGTAGGACTCTCAGGAACAACATCACGTCACCAAATTACGGATACAATTTGACATAGAAAGAGATCCATTGCGCTCTCGACCTCTGCATGAGAGTTGCAGATATTTCTCTGAGCGTTCCAACGACACCAATATCATTGCATTTTAACACCTAAAGCTCCAGAAAATGTCAACAGGTGCTTACATGTTCTGATTGTCAAGAACAATATCATATCTCCAGCTTGTAGAAGGAGTTTCACTCAGATAGAGATTGATTCAGATCTCGACTTCTTCGGGAAACTTGTGGGTGTTTATATTATCTTTCTAAAAAAATATAGATCACTTCATTTGGACGAGATTAACTCAAAATATGACATTTAGGACTCTTTATTGTCGGCAGCAGACGCTTGACTTCAATCTTCAGTGTTTTTGTTTTGTAACTTTAGTACTTTCGTCTTTGTTCAGGCTTCTTTTCTCTTTCTTATGTTAGGGTTCCTGAAGCGTTTGTCTTCTTTTTTTGTGGACCTTGATGCTTCAGGACTTTATTGAAAAGGGTACCTCATTTTTTGGTCAAGCTTGGACTTTGAATATCTTAAAACTTCATTCAAAATTACTTCTCCATCCTTCATAATGTTATGTATTCTGGGTAGATGCTTGGCTGGCATCACCGGACGCTTCTTAAATGAGCTAAGAGATTTGATTATCCACTGCGCACATTCACAAGCCGTTTAACTCGTAGAATTCTGACCAGTTAGCGTATTATGCTTCCTTAACCCTCTTTACGGCCGAATTAGGATTCGTTGTCTTCATGAAACTTGTATATATGGATATTAGGTTTAATGAGACAACGGTTTCATCTGATTCGGACACCTATAGCGCAAGATATGGCCGGTAGATGCTACAAAGTTAGGACTCTCACGAGCAGCATCACGTCACCAAATTACGGATACAATTTGACAAAGAAAGAGATTGATTTCGCTCCCGACCTCTGCATGAGAGTTGCAGATATTTCTCTGAGCCTTCGAACGATACCAATATCGATGCATTTAAACACCTAAACCTCCAGAAATTGTCAGAAGATGCTTAGATGTTCTGATTGTCACGAACAGTATCACATCTCCAGCTTGCAGAAGAAATTTCACTCAGATAGAAATTGATTCAGATCTCGACTTTTTCGGGAAACATGTGGGTATTTATATTATCTTTCTAAAAAAATAGAGATCACTTCATTTGGACGAGATTAACTCAAAATATGACGTTTCAGACACTTGATTGTCGGCAGCAGACGCTTCGCTTCAATCTTCAGTGTTTTTGTTTTGCAACTTTTGTACTTTCGTCTTTGTTCAGGCTTCTTTCATCTTTCTTATGTTAGGGTTGCTGAAGCTTTTGTCTTCTTTTGTTGTGGACCTTGATGCTTCAGGACTTCATTGAAAAGGGTACCTCATTTTTTGGTCAAGCTTGGACTTTGAATATCTAAAAACTTCATTCAAAATTACTTCTCCATTCTTCATAATGTTTTGTATTTTGAGTAGATGCTTGGTTGGCATCACCGGACGCTTCTTAAATGAGCTAAGACGTTTGGTTATCCACTGCGCACATTCACAAGGCCGTTTAACTCGTAGAATTCTGACCAGTTAGCGTATTATGCTTCCTTGACCCTCTTAACGGCCGAATTAGGATTCGTTGTCTTCATGAAACTTGTATATATGGATATTAGGTTTAATGAGACAACGGTTTCATCCGATTCGGGCACCTATAGCGCAAGATATGGATATTAGCTTTTGTCTTCTTTTGTCGTAGGTCTTGATGCTTCAGAACTTTATTGAAAAGGGTACCTCATTTTTTGGTCAGGCTTGGACATTGAATATCTTAAAACTTCATTCAAAATTACTTCTCCATCCTTCATAATGTTATGTATTCTGAGTAGACGCTTGGCTGGCTTCACCGGACACTTCTTCAATGAGCTAAGACGCTTGGTTATCCACTGCGCACATTCACAAGGCGGTTTAACTCGTAGAATTCTGACCAGTTAGCGTATTATGCTTCCTTAACCCTCTTTACGGCCGAATTAGTATTCGTTGTCTTCATGAAACTTGTATATATGGATATTAGGTTTAATGAGACAACGGTTTCATCCGATTCGGGCACCTATAGCGCAAGATATGGCCAGTAGATGCTACGAAGGTAGGACTCTCAGGAACAACATCACGTCACCAAATTACGGATACAATTTGACATAGAAAGAGATCCATTGCGCTCTCGACCTCTGCATGAGAGTTGCAGATATTTCTCTGAGCGTTCCAACGACACCAATATCATTGCATTTTAACACCTAAAGCTCCAGAAAATGTCAACAGGTGCTTACATGTTCTGATTGTCAAGAACAATATCATATCTCCAGCTTGTAGAAGGAGTTTCACTCAGATAGAGATTGATTCAGATCTCGACTTCTTCGGGAAACTTGTGGGTGTTTATATTATCTTTCTAAAAAAATATAGATCACTTCATTTGGACGAGATTAACTCAAAATATGACATTTAGGACTCTTTATTGTCGGCAGCAGACGCTTGACTTCAATCTTCAGTGTTTTTGTTTTGTAACTTTAGTACTTTCGTCTTTGTTCAGGCTTCTTTTCTCTTTCTTATGTTAGGGTTGCTGAAGCGTTTGTCTTCTTTTTTTGTGGACCTTGATGCTTCAGGACTTTATTGAAAAGGGTACCTCATTTTTTGGTCAAGCTTGGACTTTGAATATCTTAAAACTTCATTCAAAATTACTTCTCCATCCTTCATAATGTTATGTATTCTGGGTAGATGCTTGGCTGGCATCACCGGACGCTTCTTAAATGAGCTAAGAGGTTTGATTATCCACTGCGCACATTCACAAGCCGTTTAACTCGTAGAATTCTGACCAGTTAGCGTATTATGCTTCCTTAACCCTCTTTACGGCCGAATTAGGATTCGTTGTCTTCATGAAACTTGTATATATGGATTTTAGGTTTAATGAGACAACGGTTTCATCTGATTCGGACACCTATAGCGCAAGATATGGCCGGTAGATGCTACAAAGTTAGGACTCTCACGAACAGCATCACGTCACCAAATTACGGATACAATTTGACAAAGAAAGAGATTGATTTCGCTCCCGACCTCTGCATGAGAGTTGCAGATATTTCTCTGAGCCTTCGAACGATACCAATATCGATGCATTTAAACACCTAAACCTCCAGAAATTGTCAGAAGATGCTTAGATGTTCTGATTGTCACGAACAGTATCACATCTCCAGCTTGCAGAAGAAATTTCACTCAGATAGAAATTGATTCAGATCTCGACTTTTTCGGGAAACATGTGGGTATTTATATTATCTTTCTAAAAAAATAGAGATCACTTCATTTGGACGAGATTAACTCAAAATATGACGTTTCAGACACTTGATTGTCGGCAGCAGACGCTTCGCTTCAATCTTCAGTGTTTTTGTTTTGCAACTTTTGTACTTTCGTCTTTGTTCAGGCTTCTTTCATCTTTCTTATGTTAGGGTTGCTGAAGCTTTTGTCTTCTTTTGTTGTGGACCTTGATGCTTCAGGACTTCATTGAAAAGGGTACCTCATTTTTTGGTCAAGCTTGGACTTTGAATATCTAAAAACTTCATTCAAAATTACTTCTCCATCCTTCATAATGTTTTGTATTTGAGTAGATGCTTGGTTGGCATCACCGGACGCTTCTTAAATGAGCTAAGACGTTTGGTTATCCACTGCGCACATTCACAAGGCCGTTTAACTCGTAGAATTCTGACCAGTTAGCGTATTATGCTTCCTTGACCCTCTTAACGGCCGAATTAGGATTCGTTGTCTTCATGAAACTTGTATATATGGATATTAGGTTTAATGAGTCAACGGTTTCATCCGATTCGGGCACCTATAGCGCAAGATATGGATATTAGCTTTTGTCTTCTTTTGTCGTAGGTCTTGATGCTTCAGAACTTTATTGAAAAGGGTACCTCATTTTTTGGTCAGGCTTGGACATTGAATATCTTAAAACTTCATTCAAAATTACTTCTCCATCCTTCATAATGTTATGTATTCTGAGTAGACGCTTGGCTGGCTTCACCGGACACTTCTTCAATGAGCTAAGACGCTTGGTTATCCACTGCGCACATTCACAAGGCGGTTTAACTCGTAGAATTCTGACCAGTTAGCGTATTATGCTTCCTTAACCCTCTTTACGGCCGAATTAGTATTCGTTGTCTTCATGAAACTTGTATATATGGATATTAGGTTTAATGAGACAACGGTTTCATCCGATTCGGGCACCTATAGCGCAAGATATGGCCAGTAGATGCTACGAAGGTAGGACTCTCAGGAACAACATCACGTCACCAAATTACGGATACAATTTGACATAGAAAGAGATCCATTGCGCTCTCGACCTCTGCATGAGAGTTGCAGATATTTCTCTGAGCCTTCCAACGACACCAATATCATTGCATTTTAACACCTAAAGCTCCAGAAAATGTCAACAGGTGCTTACATGTTCTGATTGTCAAGAACAATATCATATCTCCAGCTTGTAGAAGGAGTTTCACTCAGATAGAGATTGATTCAGATCTCGACTTCTTCGGGAAACTTGTGGGTGTTTATATTATCTTTCTAAAAAAATATAGATCACTTCATTTGGACGAGATTAACTCAAAATATGACATTTAGGACTCTTTATTGTCGGCAGCAGACGCTTGACTTCAATCTTCAGTGTTTTTGTTTTGTAACTTTAGTACTTTCGTCTTTGTTCAGGCTTCTTCTCTCTTTCTTATGTTAGGGTTGCTGAAGCGTTTGTCTTCTTTTTTTGTGGACCTTGATGCTTCAGGACTTTATTGAAAAGGGTACCTCATTTTTTGGTCAAGCTTGGACTTTGAATATCTTAAAACTTCATTCAAAATTACTTCTCCATCCTTCATAATGTTATGTATTCTGGGTAGATGCTTGGCTGGCATCACCGGACGCTTCTTAAATGAGCTAAGAGGTTTGATTATCCACTGCGCACATTCACAAGCCGTTTAACTCGTAGAATTCTGACCAGTTAGCGTATTATGCTTCCTTAACCCTCTTTACGGCCGAATTAGGATTCGTTGTCTTCATGAAACTTGTATATATGGATATTAGGTTTAATGAGACACCAGTTTCATCCGATTCGGGCACCTATAGCGCAAGATATGGCCAGTAGATGCTACAAAGGTAGGACTCTCAGGAACAACATCATGTCACCAAATTACGGATACAATTTGACAAAGAAAGAGAACCATTGCGCTCTCGACCTCTGCATGAGAGTTGCTGATATTTCTCTGACCCTTCCAACGACACCAATATCATTGCATTTTAACACCTAAAGCTCCAGAAATTGTCAACAGGTGCTTACATGTTCTGATTGTCAAGAACAATATCACATCTCCTGCTTGTAGAAGGAGTTTCACTCAGATAGAGATTGATTCAGATCTCGACTTCTTCGGGAAACTTGTGGGTATTTATATTATCTTTCTAAAAAAATATATATCACTTCATTTGGACGAGATTAACTCAAAATATGACGTTTCGGACTCTTTATTGTCGGCAGCAGACGCTTGACTTCAATCTTCAGTATTTCTGTTTTGTAACTTTAGTATTTTCGTCTTTGTTCAGGCTTCTTTTCTCTTTCTTAAGTTAGGGTTGCTGAAGCATTTGTCTTCTTTTTTTGTGGACCTTGATGCTTTAGGACTTTATTGAAAAGGGTACCTCATTTTTTGGTCAAGCTTGGACTTTGAATATCTAAAAACTTCATTCAAAATTACTTCTCCATCCTTCATAATGTTTTGTATTTTGAGTAGATGCTTGGTTGGCATCACCGGACGCTTCTTAAATGAGCTAAGACGTTTGGTTATCCACTGCGCACATTCACAAGGCCGTTTAACTCGTAGAATTCTGACCAGTTAGCGTATTTTGCTTCCTTGACCCTCTTAACGGCCGAATTAGGATTCGTTGTCTTCATGAAACTTGTATATATGGATATTAGGTTTAATGAGACAACGGTTTCATCCGATTCGGGCACCTATAGCGCAAGATATGGCCAGTAGATGCTACAAAGGGAGGACTCTCAGGAACAACATCACGTCACCAAATTACGGATACAATTTGACAAAGAAAGAGAACCATTGCGCTCTCGACCTCTGCATGAGAGTTGCAGATATTTCTCTGACCCTTCCAACGACACCAATATCATTGCATTTTAACACCTAAAGCTCCAGAAATTGTCAACAGGTGCTTACATGTTCTGATTGTCAAGAACAATATCACATCTCCTGCTTGTAGAAGGAGTTTCACTCAGATAGAGATTGATTCAGATCTCGACTTCTTCGGGAAACTTGTGGGTATTTATATTATCTTTCTAAAAAAATATATATCACTTCATTTGGACGAGATTAACTCAAAATATGACGTTTCGGACTCTTTATTGTCGGCAGCAGACGCTTGACTTCAATCTTCAGTATTTCTGTTTTGTAACTTTAGTATTTTCGTCTTTGTTCAGGCTTCTTTTCTCTTTCTCTTAAGTTAGGGTTGCTGAAGCATTTGTCTTCTTTTTTTGTGGACCTTGATGCTTCAGGACTTTATTAAAAAGGGTACCTCATTTTTTGGTCAAGCTTGGACTTTGAATATCTTAAAACTTCATTCAAAATTACTTCCCCATCCTTCATAATGTTATGTATTCTGGGTAGGTGCTTGGTTGGCATCACCGGATGCTTCTTAAATGAGCTAAGACGTTTGGTTATCCACTGCGCACATTCACAAGGCCGTTTAACTCGTAGAATTCTGACCAGTTAGCGTATTATGCTTCCTTGACCCTCTTAACGGCCGAATTAGGATTCGTTGTCTTCATGAAACTTGTATATATGGATTTTAGGTTTAATGAGACAACGGTTTCATCTGATTCGGACACCTATAGCGCAAGATATGGCTGGTAGATGCTACAAAGGTTGGACTCTCACGAACAGCATCACGTCACCAAATTACGGATACAATTTGACAAAGAAAGAGATTGATTTCGCTCCCGACCTCTGCATGAGAGTTGCAGATATTTCTTTGAGCCTTCGAACGATCCCAATATCGATGCATTTAAACACCTAAACCTCCAGAAATTGTCAGAAGATGCTTAAATGTTCTGATTGTCACGAACAGTATCACATCTCCTGCTTGCAGAAGAAATTTCACTCAGATAGAGATTGATTCAGATCTCGACTTTTTCGGGAAACATGTTGGTATTTATATTATCTTTCTAAAAAAATAGAGATCACTTCATTTGGACGAGATTAACTCAAAATATGACGTTTCAGACTCTTGATTGTCGACAGCAGACGCTTCACTTCAATCTTCAGTGTTTTTGTTTTGCAACTTTAGTACTTTCGTCTTTGTTCAGGCTTCTTTCATCTTTCTTATGTTAGGGTTGCTGAAGCTTTTGTCTTCTTTTGTTGTGGACCTTGATGCTTCAGGACTTTATTGAAAAGGGTACCTCATTTTTTGGTCAAGCTTGGACCTTGAATATCTAAAAACTTCATTCAAAATTACTTCTCCATCCTTCATAATGTTTTGTATTTTGAGTAGATGCTTGGTTGGCATCACCGGATGCTTCTTAAATGAGCTAAGACGTTTGGTTATCCACTGCGCACATTCACAAGGCCGTTTAACTCGTAGAATTCTGACCAGTTAGCGTATTATGCTTCCTTGACCCTCTTAACGGCCGAATTAGGATTCGTTGTCTTCATGAAACTTGTATATATGGATATTAGGTTTAATGAGACAACGGTTTCATCCGATTCGGGCACCTATAGCACAACATATGGCCAGTAGATGCTACAAAGGTAGGACTCTCAGGAACAACATCACGTCACCAAATTACGGATACAATTTGACAAAGAAAGAGATCCATTGCGCTCTCGACCTCTGCATGAGAGTTGCAGATATTTCTCTGAGCCTTCCAACGACACCAATATCATTGCATTTTAACACCTAAAGCTCCAGAAATTGTCAACAGGTGCTTACATGTTCTGATTGTCAAGAACAATATCACATCTCCAGCATGTAGAAAGAATTTCACTCAGATAGAGATTGATTCAGATCTCGACTTCTTCGGGAAACTTGTGGGTATTTATATTATCTTTCTAGAAAAATATAGATCACTTCATTTGGACGAGTTTAACTCAAAATATGACGTTTCGGACTCTTTATTGTCGGCAGCAGACGCATGACTTCAATCTTCGGTGTTTTTGTTTTGTAACTTTAGTACTTTCGTCTTTGTTCAGGCTTCTTTTCTATTTCTTATGTTAGGGTTGCTGAAGCGTTTGTCTTCTTTATTTGTGGACCTTGATGCTTCAGGACTTTATTGAAAACGGTACCTCATTTTTTGGTCAAGCTTGGACTTTGAATATCTTAAAACTTCATTCAAAATTACTTCTCCATCCTTCATAATGTTATGTATTCTGGGTAGATGCTTGGTTGGCATCACCGGACGCTTCTTAAATGAGCTAAGACGTTTGATTATCCACTACGCACATTCACAAGGCCGTTTAACTCGTAGAATTCTGACCAGTTAGCGTATTATGCTTCCTTGACCCTCTTAACGGCCGAATTAGGATTCGTTGTCTTCATGAAACTTGTATATATGGATATTAGGTTTAATGAGACAACGGTTTCATCCGATTCGGGCACCTATAGCACAACATATGGCCAGTAGATGCTACAAAGGTAGGACTCTCAGGAACAACATCACGTCACCAAATTACGGATACAATTTGACAAAGAAAGAGATCCATTGCGCTCTCGACCTCTGCATGAGAGTTGCAGATATTTCTCTGAGCCTTCCAACGACACCAATATCATTGCATTTTAACACCTAAAGCTCCAGAAATTGTCAACAGGTGCTTACATGTTCTGATTGTCAAGAACAATATCACATCTCCAGCATGTAGAAAGAATTTCACTCAGATAGAGATTGATTCAGATCTCGACTTCTTCGGGAAACTTGTGGGTATTTATATTATCTTTCTAGAAAAATATAGATCACTTCATTTGGACGAGTTTAACTCAAAATATGACGTTTCGGACTCTTTATTGTCGGCAGCAGACGCATGACTTCAATCTTCGGTGTTTTTGTTTTGTAACTTTAGTACTTTCGTCTTTGTTCAGGCTTCTTTTCTATTTCTTATGTTAGGGTTGCTGAAGCGTTTGTCTTCTTTATTTGTGGACCTTGATGCTTCAGGACTTTATTGAAAACGGTATCTCATTTTTTGGTCAAGCTTGGACTTTGAATATCTTAAAACTTCATTCAAAATTACTTCTCCATCCTTCATAATGTTATGTATTCTGGGTAGATGCTTGGTTGGCATCACCGGACGCTTCTTAAATGAGCTAAGACGTTTGATTATCCACTACGCACATTCACAAGGCCGTTTAACTCGTAGAATTCTGACCAGTTAGCGTATTATGCTTCCTTGACCCTCTTAACGGCCGAATTAGGATTCGTTGTCTTCATGAAACTTGTATATATGGATATTAGGTTTAATGAGACAACGGTTTCATCCGATTCGGGCACCTATAGCACAAATATGGTCAGTAGATGCTACAAAGGTAGGACTCTCAGGAACAACATCACGTCACCAAATTACGGATACAATTTGACAAAGAAAGAGATCCATTGCGCTCTCGACCTCTGCATGAGAGTTGCAGATATTTCTCTGAGCGTTCCAACGACACCAATATCATTGCATTTTAACACCTAAAGCTCCAGAAATTGTCAACAGGTGCTTACATGTTCTGATTGTCAAGAACAATATCACATCTCCAGCTTGTAGAAGGAGTTTCACTCAGATAGAGATTGATTCAGATCTCGACTTCTTCGGGAAACATGTGGGTATTTATATTATCTTTCTAGAAAAATATAGATCACTTCATTTGGACGCGATTAACTAAAAATATGACGTTTCAGACTCTTTATTGTCGGCAGCAGACGCTTAACTTCAATCTTCAGTGTTTTTGTTTTGTAACTTTAGTACTTTCGTCGTTATTCAGGCTTCTTTCATCTTTCTTATGTTAGGGTTGCTGAAGCTTTTGTCTTCTTTTGTTGTGGACCTTGATGCTTCAGGACTTCATTGAAAAGGGTACCTCATTTTTTGGTCAAGCTTGGACTTTGAATATCTTAAAACTTCATTCAAAATTACTTCTCCATCCTTCATAATGTTATGTATTCTGGGTAGATGCTTGGTTGGCATCACCGGACGCTTCTTAAATGAGCTAAGACGTTTGATTATCCACTGCGCACATTCACAAGGCCGTTTAACTCGTAGAATTCTGACCAGTTAGCGTATTATGCTTCCTTAACCCTCTTTACGGCCGAATTAGGATTGGTTGTCTTCATGAAACTTGTATATATGGATATTAGGTTTAATGAGACAACGGTTTCATCCGATTCGGACACCTATAGCGTAAGATATGGCCGGTAGATGCTACAAAGGTAGGACTCTCACGAACAGCATCACGTCACCAAATTACGGATAAAATTTGACAAAGAAAGAGATTCATTTCGCTCCCGACCTCTGCATGAGAGTTGCAGATATTTCTCTGAGCCTTCGAACGATACCAATATCGATGCATTTAAACACCTAAACCTCCAGAAATTGTCAGAAGATGCTTAAATGTTCTGATTGTCACGAACAGTATCACATCTCCAGCTTGCAGAAGAAATTTCACTCAAATAGAGATTGATTCAGATCTCGACTTTTTCGGGAACATTGTGGGTATTTATATTATCTTTCTAAAAAAATAGAGATCACTTATTTTGGACGAGATTAACTCAAAATATGACGTTTCAGACTCTTGATTGTCGGCAGCAGACGCTTCACTTCAATCTTCAGTGTTTTTGTTTTGCAACTTTAGTACTTTCGTCTTTGTTCAGGCTTCTTTCATCTTTCTTATGTTAGGGTTGCTGAATCTTTTGTCTTCTTTTGTTGTGGACCTTGATGCTTCAGGACTTCATAGAAAAGAGTACCTCATTTTTTGGTCAAGCTTGGACTTTGAATATCTAAAAACTTCATTCAAAATTACTTCTCCATCCTTCATAATGTTTTGTATTTTCAGTAGATGCTTGGTTGGCATCACCGGACGCTTCTTAAATGAGCTAAGACGTTTGGTTATCCACTGCGCACATTCACAAGGCCGTTTAACTCGTAAAATTCTGACCAGTTAGCGTATTATGCTTCCTTGACCCTCTTAACGGCCGAATTAGGATTCGTTGTCTTCATGAAACTTGTATATATGGATATTAGGTTTAATGAGACACCAGTTTCATCCGATTCGGGCACCTATAGCGCAAGATATGTCCAGTAGATGCTACAAAGGTAGGACTCTCAGGAACAACATCACGTCACCAAATTACGGATACAATTTGACAATGAAAGAGAACCATTGCGCTCTCGACCTCTGCATGAGAGTTGATGATATTTCTCTGACCCTTCCAACGACACCAATATCATTGCATTTTAACACCTAAAGCTCCAGAAATTGTCAACAGGTGCTTACATGTTCTGATTGTCAAGAACAATATCACATCTCCAGCTTGTGAAGGAGTTTCACTCAGTTAGAGATTGATTCAGATCTCGACTTCTTCGGGAAACTTGTGGGTATTTATATTTTCTTTCTAATAAAATATAGATCACTTCTTTGGACGCGATTAACTCAAAATATGACGTTCAGGACTCTTTATTGTCGGCAGCAGACGCTTGACTTCAATCTTCAGTGTTTTTGTTTTGTAACTTTAGTACTTTCGTCTTTGTTCAGGCTTCTTTTCTCTTTCTTATGTTAGGGTTGCTGAAGCGTTTGTCTTCTTTTTTTGTGGACCTTGATGCTTCAGGACTTTATTGAAAAGGGTACCTCATTTTTTGGTCAACCTTGGACTTTGAATATCTTAAAACTTCATTCAAAATTACTTCTCCATCCTTCATAATGTTATGTATTATGGGTAGATGCTTGGTTGGCATCACCGGACGCTTCTTAAATGAGCTAAGACGTTTGATTATCCACTGCGCACATTCACAAGGCCGTTTAACTCGTAGAATTCTGACCAGTTAGCGTATTATGCTTCCTCAACCCTCTTTGCGGCCGAATTAGGATTCGTTGTCTTCATGAAACTTGTATATATGGATATTAGGTTTAATGAGACAACGGTTTCATTTGATTCGGACACCTATAGCGCAAGATATGGCCGGTAGATGCTACAAAGGTAGGACTCTCACGAACAGCATCACGTCACCAAATTACGGATACAATTTGACAAAGAAAGAGATTGATTTCGCTCCCGACCTCTGCATGAGAGTTGCAGATATTTCTCTGAGCCTTCGAACGATACCAATATCGATGCATTTAAACACCTAAACCTCCAGAAATTGTCAGAAGATGCTTAAATGTTCTGATTGTCACGAACAGTATCACATCTCCAGCTTGCAGAAGAAATTTCACTCAAATAGAGATTGATTCAGATCTCGACTTTTTCGGGAAACATGTGGGTATTTATATTATCTTTCTAAAAAAATAGAGATCACTTCATTTGGATGAGATTAACTCAAAAACATGACGTTTCCGACTCTTGATTGTCGGCAGCAGACGCTTCACTTCAATCTTCAGTGTTTTTGTTTTGCAACTTTAGTACTTTCGTCTTTGTTCAGGCTTCTTTCATCTTTCTTATGTTAGGGTTGCTGAAGCTTTTGTCTTCTTTTGTTGTGGACCTTGATGCTTCAGGACTTCATTGAAAAGGGTACCTCATTTTTTGGTCAAGCTTGGACTTTGAATATCTTAAAACTTCATTCAAATTACTTCTCCATCCTTCATAATGTTATGTATTCTGAGTAGACGCTTGGTTGGCATCACCGGACGCTTCTTAAATGAGCTAAGACGTTTGGTTATCCACTGCGCACATTCACAAGGCCGTTTAACTCGTAGAATTCTGACCAGTTAGCGTATTATGCTTCCTTAACCCTCTTTACGGCCGAATTAGGATTGGTTGTCTTCATGAAACTTGTATATATGGATATTAGGTTTAATGAGACAACGGTTTCATCCGATTCGGACACCTATAGCGCAAGATATGGCCGGTAGATGCTACAAAGGTAGGACTCTCTCGAAACAGCATCACGTCACCAAAATTACGGATACAATTTGACAAAGAAAGAGATTCATTTCGCTCCCGACCTCTGCATGAGAGTTGCAGATATTTCTCTGAGCCTTCGAACGATACCAATATCGATGCATTTAAACACCTAAACCTCCAGAAATTGTCAGAAGATGCTTAAATGTTCTGATTGTCACGAACAGTATCACATCTCCAGCTTGCAGAAGAAATTTCACTCAAATAGAGATTGATTCAGATCTCGACTTTTTCGGGAAACATGTGGTGTTTTATATTATCTTTCTAAAAAAATAGAGATCACTTCATTTGGACGAGATTAACTCAAAATATGACGTTTCAGACTCTTGATTGTCGGCAGCAGACGCTTCACTTCAATCTTCAGTGTTTTTGTTTTGCAACTTTAGTACTTTCGTCTTTGTTCAGGCTTCTTTCATCTTTCTTATGTTAGGGTTGCTGAATCTTTTGTCTTCTTTTGTTGTGGACCTTGATGCTTCAGGACTTCATAGAAAAGAGTACCTCATTTTTTGGTCAAGCTTGGACTTTGAATATTTAAAACTTCATTCAAATTACTTCTCCATCCTTCATAATGTTTTGTATTTGAGTAGATGCTTGGTTGGCATCACCGGACGCTTCTTAAATGAGCTAAGACGTTTGGTTATCCACTGCGCACATTCACAAGGCCGTTTAACTCGTAGAATTCTGACAGTTAGCGTATTATGCTTCCTTGACCCTCTTAGCGGGCCGAATTAGGATTCGTTGTCTTCATGAAACTTGTATATATGGATATTAGGTTTAATGAGACACCAGTTTCATCCGATTCGGGCACCTATAGCGCAAGATATGTCCAGTAGATGCTACAAAGGTAGGACTCTCAGGAACAACATCACGTCACCAAATTACGGATACAATTTGACAAAGAAAGAGAACCATTGCGCTCTCGACCTCTGCATGAGAGTTGCTGATATTTCTCTGACCCTTCCAACGACACCAATATCATTGCATTTTAACACCTAAAGCTCCAGAAATTGTCAACAGGTGCTTACATGTTCTGATTGTCAAGAACAATATCACATCTCCCGCTTGTAGAAGGAGTTTCACTCAGATAGAGATTGATTTAGATCTCGACTTCTTCGGGAAACTTGTGGGTATTTATATTATCTTTCTCGAAAAATAGAGATCACTTCATTTGGACGAGATTAACTCAAAATATGACGTTTCGGACTCTTTATTGTCGGCAGCAGACGCTTGACTTCAATCTTCAGTGTTTTTGTTTTGTAACTTTAGTACTTTCGTCTTTGTTCAGGCTTCTTTTCTCTTTCTTATGTTAGGGTTGCTGAAGCGTTTGTCTTCTTTTTTTGTGGACCTTGATGCTTCAGGACTTTATTGAAAAGGGTACCTCATTTTTTGGTCAAGCTTGGACTTTGAATATCTTAAAACTTCATTCAAAATTACTTCTCCATCCTTCATAATGTTATGTATTATGGGTAGATGCTTGGTTGGCATCACCGGATGCTTCTTAAATGAGCTAAGACGTTTGATTATCCACTGCGCACATTCACAAGGCCGTTTAACTCGTAGAATTCTGACCAGTAGCGTATTATGCTTCCTTAACCCTCTTTTACGGCCGATATTAGGATTCGTTGTCTTCATGAAACTTGTATATATGGATATTAGGTTTAATGAGACAACGGTTTCATTTGATTCGGACACCTATAGCGCAAGATATGGCCGGTAGATGCTACAATGGTAGGACTCTCACGAACAGCATCACGTCACCAAATTACGGATACAATTTGACAAAGAAAGAGATTGATTTCGCTCCGACCTCTGCATGAGAGTTGCAGATATTTCTCTGAGCCTTCGAACGATACCAATATCGATGCATTTAAACACCTAAACCTCCAGAATTGTCAGAAGATGCTTAAATGTTCTGATTGTCACGAACAGTATACATCTCCAGCTTGCAGAAGAAATTTCACTCAATAGAGATTGATTCAGATCTCGACTTTTTCGGGAAACATGTGGGTATTTATATTATCTTTCTAAAAAATAGAGATCACTTCATTTGGACGAGATTAACTCAAAATATGACGTTTCAGACTCTTGATTGTCGGCAGCAGACGCTTCACTTCAATCTTCAGTGTTTTTGTTTTGCAACTTTAGTACTTTCGTCTTTGTTCAGGCTTCTTTCATCTTTCTTATGTTAGGGTTGCTGAAGCTTTTGTCTTCTTTTGTTGTGGACCTTGATGCTTCAGGACTTCATTGAAAAGGGTACCATTTTTTGGTCAAGCTTGGACTTTGAATATCTAAAAACTTCATTCAAAATTACTTCTCCATCCTTCATAATGTTTTGTATTTTCAGTAGATGCTTGGTTGGCATCACCGGACGCTTCTTAAATGAGCTAAGACGTTTGGTTATCCACTGCGCACATTCACAAGGCCGTTTAACTCGTAAAATTCTGACCAGTTAGCGTATTATGCTTGCTTGACCCTCTTAACGGCCGAATTAGGATTCGTTGTCTTCATGAAACTTGTATATATGGATATTAGGTTTAATGAGACAACGGTTTCATCCGATTCGGGCACCTATAGCGCAAGATATGGCCAGTATATGCTACAAAGGTAGGACTCTCAGGAACAACATCACGTCACCAAATTACGGATACAATTTGACAAAGAAAGAGATCAATTGCGCTCTCGACCTCTGCATGAGAGTTGCAGATATTTCTCTGAGCCTTCCAACGACACCAATATCATTGCATTTTAACACCTAAAGCTGCAGAAATTGTCAACAGGTGCTTACATGTTCTGATTGTCAAGAACAATATCACATCTCCAGCTTGTAGAAGGAGTTTCACTCAGATAGAGATTGATTCAGATCTCGACTTCTTCGGGAAACTTGTGGGTATTTATATTATCTTTCTAAAAAAATATAGATCACTTCATTTGGACGAGATTAACTCGAAATATGACGTTTCGGACTCTTTATTGTCGGCAGCAGACGCTTGACTTCAATCTTCAGTGTTTTTGTTTTGTAACTTTAGCACTTTCGTCTTTGTTCAGGCTTCTTTTCTCTTTCTTATGTTAGGGTTGCTGAAGCGTTTGTCTTCTTTTTTTGTGGACCTTGATGCTTCAGGACTTTATTGAAAAGGGTACCTCATTTTTTGGTCAAGCTTGGACTTTGAATATCTAAAAACTTCATTCAAAATTACTTCTCCATCCTTCATAATGTTTTGTATTTTCAGTAGATGCTTGGTTGGCATCACCGGACGCTTCTTAAATGAGCTAAGACGTTTGGTTATCCACTGCGCACATTCACAAGGCCGTTTAACTCGTAAAATTCTGACCAGTTTGCGTATTATGCTTGCTTGACCCTCTTAACGGCCGAATTAGGATTCGTTGTCTTCATGAAACTTGTATATATGGATATTAGGTTTAATGAGACAACGGTTTCATCCCGATTCGGACACCTATAGCGCAAGATATGGCCGGTAGATGCTACAAAGGTAGGACTCTCACGAACAGCATCACGTCACCAAATTACGGATACAATTTGACAAAGAAAGAGATTGATTTCGCTCNAACGACACCAATATCGATGCATTTTAACACCTAAAGCTCCAGAAATTGTCAAGAGATGCTTACATGTTCTGATTGTCACGAACAGTATCACATCTCCAGCTTGCAGAAGGAATTTCACTCAGATAGAGATTGATTCAGATCTCGACTTCTTCGGGAAACTTGTGGGTATTTATATTATCTTTCTAAAAAATATAGATCACTTCATTTGGACGAGTTTAACTCAAATATGACGTTTCGGACTCTTGATTGTCGGCAGCAGACGCTTGACTTCAATCTTCGGTGTTTTTGTTTTGCAACTTTAGTACTTTCGTCTTTGTTCAGGCTTCTTTTCTCTTTCTTATGTTAGGGTTGCTGAAGCTTTTGTCTTCTTTTGTTGTGGACCTTGATGCTTCAGGACTTTATTGAAAGGGTACCTCATTTTTTGGTCAAGCTTGGACTTTGAATATCTTAAAAACTTCATTCAAAATTACTTCTCCATCCTTCATAATGTTATGTATTCTGAGTAGACGCTTGGTTGGCATCACCGGACGCTTCTTAAATGAGCTAAGACGTTTGGTTATCCACTGCGCACATTCACAAGGCCGTTTAACTCGTAGAATTCTGACCAGTTAGCGTATTATGCTTCCTTGACCCTCTTAACGGCCGAATTAGGATTCGTTGTCTTCATGAAACTTGTATATATGGATATTAGGTTTAATGAGACAACGGTTTCATCCGATTCGGACACCTATAGCGCAAGATATGGCCAGTAGATGCTACAAAGGTAGGACTCTCAGGAACAGCATCACGTCACCAAATTACGGATACAATTTGACAAAGAAAGAGATCCATTTCGCTCTCGACCTCTGCATGAGAGTTGCAGATATTTCTCTGAGCCTTCGAAATACACCAATATCGATGCATTTAAACACCTAAAGCTCCAGAAATTGTCAGAAGATGCTTAATGTTCTGATTGTCACGAACAGTATCACATCTCCAGCTTGCAGAAGAATTTTCACTCAGATAGAGATTGATTCAGATCTTGACTTCTTCGGGAAACTTGTGGGTCTTTATGTTATCTTTCTAACAAAATAGAGATCACTTCATTTGGACGAGATTAACTCAAAATATGACGTTTCGGACTCTTGATTGTCGGCAGTAGACGCTTGACTTCAATCTTTGGTGTTTTTGTTTTGCAACTTTAGTACTTTCGTCTTTGTTCAGGCTTTTTTCTCTTTCTTATGTTAGGGTTGCTGAAACTTTTGTCTTCTTTTGTTGTGGACCTTGATGCTTCAGGACTTTATTGAAAAGGATACCTCATTTTTTGGTCAAGCTTGGACTTTGAATATCTAAAAACTTTATTCAAAATTACTTCTCCATCCTTCATAATGTTTTGTATTTTGAGTAGATGCTTGGTTGGCATCACCGGACGCTTCTTAAATGAGCTAAGACGTTTGGTTATCCACTACGCACATTCACAAGGCCGTTTAACTCGTAGAATTCTGACCAGTTAGCGTATTATGCTTCCTTGACCCTCTTAACGGCCGAATTAGGATTCGTTGTCTTCATGAAACTTGTATATATGGATATTAGGTTTAATGAGACAACGGTTTCATCCGATTCGGACACCTATAGCGCAAGATATGGCCAGTAGATGCTACAAAGGTAGGACTCTCAGGAACAGCATCACGTCACCAAATTACGGATACAATTTGACAAAGAAAGAGATCGATTTCGCTCTCGACCTCTGCATGAGAGTTGCAGATATTTCTCTGAGCCTTCCAACGATACCAATATCGATGCATTTTAAACACCTAAAGCTCCAGAAATTGTCAGAAGATGCTTACATGTTCTGATTGTCACGAACAGTATCACATCTCCAGCTTGTAGAAGGAATTTCACTCAGATAGAGATTGATTCAGATCTCGACTTCTTCGGGAAACTTGTGGGTATTTATATTATCTTTCTACAAAATAGAGATCACTTCATTTGGACGAGATTAACTCAAAATATGACGTTTCGGACTCTTGATTGTCGGCAGTAGACGCTTGACTTCAATCTTTGGTGTTTTTGTTTTGCAACTTTAGTACTTTCGTCTTTGTTCAGGCTTTTTTCTCTTTCTTATGTTAGGGTTGCTGAAACTTTTGTCTTCTTTTGTTGTGGACCTTGATGCTTCAGGACTTTATTGAAAAGGGTACCTCATTTTTTGGTCAAGCTTGGACTTTGAATATCTAAAAACTTCATTCAAAATTACTTCTCCATCCTTCATAATGTTATGTATTCTGAGTAGATGCTTGGTTGGCATCACCGGACGCTTCTTAAATGAGCTAAGACGTTTGTTATCCACTGCGCACATTCACAAGGCCGTTTAACTCGTAGAATTCTGACCAGTTAGCGTATTATGCTTCCTTGACCCTCTTTACGGCCGAATTAGGATTCGTTGTCTTCATGAAACTTGTATATATGGATATTAGGTTTAATGAGACAACGGTTTCATCCGATTCGGACACCTATAGCGCAAGATATGGCGGTAGTTGATGCTACAAAGGTAGGACTTCAGGAACAGCATCACGTCACCAAATTACGGATAAAATTTGACAAAGAAAGAGATTCATTTCGCTCCCGACCTCTGCATGAGAGTTGCAGATATTTCTCTGAGCCTTCGAACGATACCAATATCGATGCATTTAAACACCTAAAGCTCCAGAAATTGTCAGAAGATGCTTAATGTTCTGATTGTCACGAACAGTATCACATCTCCAGCTTGCAGAAGAAATTTCACTCAAATAGAGATTGATTCAGATCTCGACTTTTTCGGGAAACATGTGGGTATTTATATTATCTTTCTAAAAAAATAGAGATCACTTCATTTGGACGAGATTAACTCAAAATATGACGTTTCAGACTCTTGATTGTCGGCAGCAGACGCTTCACTTCAATCTTCAGTGTTTTTGTTTTGCAACTTTAGTACTTTCGTCTTTGTTCAGGCTTCTTTCATCTTTCTTATGTTAGGGTTGCTGAAGCTTTTGTCTTCTTTTGTTGTGGACCTTGATGCTTCAGGACTTTATTGAAAAGGGTACCTCATTTTTTGGTCAAGCTTGGACTTTGAATATCTAAAAACTTCATTCAAAATTACTTCTCCATCCTTCATAATGTTTTGTATTTTGAGTAGATGCTTGGTTGGCATCACCGGACGCTTCTTAAATGAGCTAAGACGTTTGATTATCCACTGCGCACATTCACAAGGCCGTTTAACTCGTAGAATTCTGACCAGTTAGCGTATTATGCTTCCTTAACCCTCTTTGCGGCCGAATTAGGATTCGTTGTCTTCATGAAACTTGTATATATGGATATTAGGTTTAATGAGACAACGGTTTCATCTGATTCGGACACCTATAGCGCAAGATATGGCCGGTAGATGCTACAAAGGTAGGACTCTCACGAACAGCATCACGTCACCAAATTACGGATACAATTTGACAAAGAAAGAGATTGATTTCGCTCCGACCTCTGCATGAGAGTTGCAGATATTTCTCTGAGCCTTCGAACGATACCAATATCGATGCATTTAAACACCTAAACCTCCAGAAATTGTCAGAAGATGCTTAAATGTTCTGATTGTCACGAACAGTATCACATCTCCAGCTTGCAGAAGAATTTCACTCAGATAGAGATTGATTCAGATCTCGACTTTTCGGGAAACTTGTGGGTATTTATATTATCTTTCTAAAAAATAGAGATCACTTCATTTGGACGAGATTAACTCAAAATATGACGTTTCGACTCTTGATTGTCGGCAGCAGACGCTTGACTTCAATCTTCAGTGTTTTTGTTTTGCAACTTTAGTACTTTCGTCTTTGTTCAGGCTTCTTTCTCTTTCTTATGTTAGGGTTGCTGAAGCTTTTGTCTTCTTTTGTTGTGGACCTTGATGCTTCAGGACTTTATTGAAAAGGGTACCTCATTTTTTGGTCAAGCTTGGACTTTGAATATCTAAAAACTTCATTCAAAATTACTTCTCCATCCTTCATAATGTTATGTATTCTGAGTAGATGCTTGGTTGGCATCACCGGACGCTTCTTAAATGAGCTAAGACGTTTGGTTATCCACTGCGCACATTCACAAGGCCGTTTAACTCGTAGAATTCTGACCAGTTAGCGTATTATGCTTCCTTGACCCTCTTAACGGCCGAATTAGGATTCGTTGTCTTCATGAAACTTGTATATATGGATATTAGGTTTAATGAGACAACGGTTTCATCCGATTCGGACACCTATAGCGCAAGATATGGCCAGTAGATGCTACAAAGGTAGGACTCTCAGGAACAGCATCACGTCACCAAATTACGGATACAATTTGACAAAGAAAGAGATCATTTCGCTCTCGACCTCTGCATGAGAGTTGCAGATATTTCTCTGAGCCTTCGAACGATACCAATATCGATGCATTTAAACACCTAAAGCTCCAGAAATTGTCAGAAGATGCTTACATGTTCTGATTGTCACGAACAGTATCACATCTCCAGCTTGCAGAGGAATTTCACTCAGATAGAGATTGATTCAGATCTCGACTTCTTCGGGAAACTTGTGGGTATTTATATTATCTTTCTAAAAAATAGAGATCACTTCATTTGGACGAGATTAACTCAAAATATGACGTTTCGGACTCTTGATTGTCGGCAGCAGACGCTTGACTTCAATCTTCAGTGTTTTTGTTTTGCAACTTTAGTACTTTCGTCTTTGTTCAGGCTTCTTTCTCTTTCTTATGTTAGGGTTGCTGAAGCTTTTGTCTTCTTTTGTTGTGGACCTTGATGCTTCAGGACTTTATTGAAAAGGGTACCTCATTTTTTGGTCAAGCTTGGACTTTGAATATCTAAAAACTTCATTCAAAATTACTTCTCCATCCTTCATAATGTTATGTATTCTGAGTAGATGCTTGGTTGGCATCACCGGACGCTTCTTAAATGAGCTAAGACGTTTGGTTATCCACTGCGCACATTCACAAGGCCGTTTAACTCGTAGAATTCTGACCAGTTAGCGTATTATGCTTCCTTGACCCTCTTAACGGCCGAATTAGGATTCGTTGTCTTCATGAAACTTGTATATATGGATATTAGGTTTAATGAGACAACGGTTTCATCCGATTCGGACACCTATAGCGCAAGATATGGCCAGTAGATGCTACAAAGGTAGGACTCTCAGGAACACATCACGTCACCAAATTACGGATACAATTTGACAAAGAAAGAGATCGATTTGCGCTCTCGACCTCTGCATGAGAGTTGCAGATATTTCTCTGAGCCTTCCAACGATACCAATATCGATGCATTTTAACACCTAAAGCTCCAGAAATTGTCAACAGGTGCTTACATGTTCTGATTGTCACGAACAGTATCACATCTCCAGCTTGCAGAAGGAATTTCACTCAGATAGAGATTGATTCAGATCTCGACTTCTTCGGGAAACTTGTGGGTATTTATATTATCTTTCTAAAAAATAGAGATCACTTCATTTGGACGAGATTAACTCAAAATATGACGTTTCGGACTCTTGATTGTCGGCAGCAGACGCTTGACTTCAATCTTCAGTGTTTTTGTTTTGCAACTTTAGTACTTTCGTCTTTGTTCAGGCTTCTTTTCTCTTTCTTATGTTAGGGTTGCTGAAGCTTTTGTCTTCTTTTTTGTGGACCTTGATGCTTCAGGACTTTATTGAAAAGGGTACCTCATTTTTTGGTCAAGCTTGGACTT
This sequence comes from Ammopiptanthus mongolicus, assembly GCA_039655645.1. Taxonomy (NCBI): domain Eukaryota; kingdom Viridiplantae; phylum Streptophyta; class Magnoliopsida; order Fabales; family Fabaceae; genus Ammopiptanthus; species Ammopiptanthus mongolicus. Next base: position 37,268,411 of record CM077343.1, on the reverse strand, counting down.
GAATATCTTAAAACTTCATTCAAAATTACTTCTCCATCCTTCATAATGTTATGTATTCTGAGTAGACGCTTGGTTGGCATCACCGGACGCTTTAAATGAGCTAAGACGTTTGGTTATCCACTGCGCACATTCACAAGGCCGTTTAACTCGTAGAATTCTGACCAGTTAGCGTATTATGCTTCCTTGACCCTCTTAACGGCCGAATTAGGATTCGTTGTCTTCATGAAACTTGTATATATGGATATTAGGTTTAATGAGACAACGGTTTCATCTGATTCGGACACCTATAGCGCAAGATATGGCCGGTAGATGCTACAAAGGTAGGACTCTCACGAACAGCATCACGTCACCAAATTACGGATACAATTTGACAAAGAAAGAGATTGATTTCGCTCCCGACCTCTGCATGAGAGTTGCAGATATTTCTCTGAGCCTTCGAACGATACCAATATCGATGCATTTAAACACCTAAAGCTCCAGAAATTGTCAGAAGATGCTTAAATGTTCTGATTGTCACGAACAGTATCACATCTCCAGCTTGCAGAAGAATTTCACTCAGATAGAGATTGATTCAGATCTCGACTTTTCGGGAAAATGTGGGTATTTATATTATCTTTCTAAAAAATAGAGATCACTTCATTTGGACGAGATTAACTCAAAATATGACGTTTCAGACTCTTGATTGTCGGCAGCAGACGCTTGACTTCAATCTTCAGTGTTTTTGTTTTGCAACTTTAGTACTTTCGTCTTTGTTCAGGCTTCTTTTCATCTTTCTTATGTTAGGGTTGCTGAAGCTTTTGTCTTCTTTTGTTGTGGACCTTGATGCTTCAGGACTTTATTGAAAAGGGTACCTCATTTTTTGGTCAAGCTTGGACTTTGAATATCTAAAAACTTCATTCAAAATTACTTCTCCATCCTTCATAATGTTTTGTATTTGAGTAGATGCTTGGTTGGCATCACCGGACGCTTCTTAAATGAGCTAAGACGTTTGGTTATCCACTGCGCACATTCACAAGGCCGTTTAACTCGTAGAATTCTGACCAGTTAGCGTATTATGCTTCCTTGACCCTCTTAACGGCCGAATTAGGATTCGTTGTCTTCATGAAACTTGTATATATGGATATTAGGTTTAATGAGACAACGGTTTCATCCGATTCGGACACCTATAGCGCAAGATATGGCCAGTAGATGCTACAAAGGTAGGACTCTCAGGAAACATCACGTCACCAAATTACGGATACAATTTGACAAAGAAAGAGATCGATTGCGCTCTCGACCTCTGCATGAGAGTTGCAGATATTTCTCTGAGCCTTCCAACGACACCAATATCATTGCATTTTAACACCTAAAGCTCCAGAAATTGTCAAAGGTGCTTACATGTTCTGATTGTCAAGAACAATATCACATCTCCAGCTTGTAGAAGGAATTTCACTCAGATAGAGATTGATTCAGATCTCGACTTCTTCGGGAAACTTGTGGGTATTTATATTATCTTTCTAAAAAATATAGATCACTTCATTTGGACGAGATTAACTCAAAATATGACGTTTCGGACTCTTTATTGTCGGCAGCAGACGCTTGACTTCAATCTTCAGTGTTTTTGTTTTGTAACTTTAGTACTTTCGTCTTTGTTCAGGCTTCTTTTCTCTTTCTTATGTTAGGGTTGCTGAAAGCTTTTGTCTTCTTTTTTTGTGGACCTTGATGCTTCAGGACTTTATGAAAAGGGTACCTCATTTTTTGGTCAAGCTTGGACTTTGAATATCTTAAAACTTCATTCAAAATTACTTCTCCATCCTTCATAATGTTATGTATTCTGGGTAGATGCTTGGTTGGCATCACCGGACGCTTCTTAAATGAGCTAAGACGTTTGATTATCCACTGCGCACATTCACAAGGCCGTTTAACTCGTAGAATTCTGACCAGTTAGCGTATTATGCTTCCTTAACCCTCTTTAACGCCGAATTAGGATTCGTTGTCTTCATGAAACTTGTATATATGGATATTAGGTTTAATGAGACAACGGTTTCATCCGATTCGGACACCTATAGCGCAAGATATGGCCGGTAGATGCTACAAAGGTAGGACTCTCACGAACAGCATCACGTCACCAAATTACGGATACAATTTGACAAAGAAAGAGATTGATTTCGCTCCCGACCTCTGCATGAGAGTTGCAGATATTTCTCTGAGCCTTCGAACGATACCAATATCGATGCATTTAAACACCTAAACCTCCAGAAATTGTCAGAAGATGCTTAAATGTTCTGATTGTCACGAACAGTATCACATCTCCAGCTTGCAGAAGAAATTTCACTCAAATAGAGATTGATTCAGATCTCGACTTTTTCGGGAAACATGTGGGTATTTATATTATCTTTCTAAAAAAGTAGAGATCACTTCATTTGGACGAGATTAACTCAAAATATGACGTTTCAGACTCTTGATTGTCGGCAGCAGACGCTTGACTTCAATCTTTAGTCTTTTTGTTTTGCAACTTTAGTACTTTCGTCTTTGTTCAGGCTTCTTTTCTCTTTATTATGTTAGGGTTGCTGAAGCTTTTGTCTTCTTTTGTTGTGGACCTTGATGCTTCAGGACTTTATTGAAAAGGGTACCTCATTTTTTGGTCAAGCTTGGACTTTGAATATCTAAAAACTTCATTCAAAATTACTTCTCCGTTATTCATATAGTTTTGTATTTTGAGTAGATGCTTGGTTGGCACCGCCGGACGCTTCTTAAATGAGCTAAGACGTTTGGTTATCCACTGCGCACATTCACAAGGCCGTTTAACTCGTAGAATTCTGACCAGTTAGCGTATTATGCTTCCTTGACCCTCTTAACGGCCGAATTAGGATTCGTTGTCTTCATGAAACTTGTATATATGGATATTAGGTTTAATGAGACAACGGTTTCATCCGATTCGGACACCTATAGCGCAAGATATGGCAGTAGATGCTACAAAGGTAGGACTCTCAGGAACAGCATCACGTCACCAAATTACGGATACAATTTGACAAAGAAAGAGATCGATTTCGCTCTCGACCTCTGCATGAGAGTTGCAGATATTTCTCTGAGCCTTCCAACGACACCAATATCGATGCATTTTAACACCTAAAGCTCCAGAAATTGTCAAAGGTGCTTACATGTTCTGATTGTCAAGAACAGTATCACATCTCCAGCTTGCAGAAGGAATTTCACTCAGATAGAGATTGATTCAGATCTCGACTTCTTCGGGAAACTTGTGGGTATTTATATTATCTTTCTAAAAAAATAGAGATCACTTCATTTGGACGGAGATTAACTCAAAATATGACGTTTCAGACTCTTGATTGTCGGCAGCAGACGCTTGACTTCAATCTTCAGTGTTTTTGTTTTGCAACTTTAGTACTTTCGTCTTTGTTCAGGCTTCTTTTCTCTTTCTTATGTTAGGGTTGCTGAAGCTTTTGTCTTCTTTTGTTGTGGACCTTGATGCTTCAGGACTTTATTGAAAAGGGTACCTCATTTTTTGGTCAAGCTTGGACTTTGAATATCTAAAAACTTTATTCAAAATTACTTCTCCATCCTTCATAATGTTTTGTATTTTGAGTAGATGCTTGGTTGGCATCACCGGACGCTTCTTAAATGAGCTAAGACGTTTGGTTATCCACTGCGCACATTCACAAGGCCGTTTAACTCGTAGAATTCTGACCAGTTAGCGTATTATGCTTCCTTGACCCTCTTAACGGCCGAATTAGGATTCGTTGTCTTCATGAAACTTGTATATATGGATATTAGGTTTAATGAGACAACGGTTTCATCCAATTCGGACACCTATAGCGCAAGATATGGCCAGTAGATGCTACAAAGGTAGGACTCTCAGGAACGGCATCATGTCACCAAATTACGGATACAATTTGACAAAGAAAGAGATCGATTTCGCTATCGACCTCTGCATGAAAGTTGCAGATATTTCTATGAGCCTTCGAACGATACCAATATCGATTCATTTAAGCACCTAAAGCTCCAGAAATTGTCAGAAGATGCTTACATGTTCTGATTGTGACGAACAGTATCACATCTCCAGCTTGCAGAAGGAATTTCACTCAGATAGAGATTGATTCAGATCTCGACTTCTTCGGGAAACTTGTGGGTATTTATATTATCTTTCTAACAAAATATAGATCACTTCATTTGAACGGGTTTAACTCAAAATATGACGTTTCAGACTCTTGATTGTCGGCAGCAGACGCTTGAATTCAATCTTTGTGTTTTTGTTTTGCAACTTTAGTACTTTCGTCTTTGTTCAGGCTTCTTTTCTCTTTCTTATGTTAGGGTTGCTGAAGCTTTTGTCTTCTTTTGTTGTGGACCTTGATGCTTCAGGACTTTATTGAAAAGGGTACCTCATTTTTTGGTCAAGCTTGGACTTTGAATATCTAAAACTTCATTCAAAATTACTTCTCCATCCTTCATAATGTTATGTATTCTGAGTAGACGCTTGGTTGGCATCACCGGACGCTTCTTAAATGAGCTAAGACATTGGTTATCCACTGCGCACATTCACAAGGCCGTTTAACTCGTAGAATTCTGACCAGTTAGCGTATTATGCTTCCTTGACCCTCTTAACGGTCGAATTAGGATTCGTTGTCTTCATGAAACTTGTATATATGGATATTAGGTTTATTGAGACAAGGGTTTCATCCGATTCGGACACCTATAGCGCAAGATATGGCCAGTAGATGCTACAAAGGCAGGACTCTCAGGAACAGCATCACGTCACCAAATTACGGATACAATTTGACAAAGAAAGAGATCGATTTCGCTCTCGACCTCTGCATGAGAGTTGCAGATATTTCTCTGAGCCTTCGAACGATACCAATATCGATGTATTTTAACACCTAAAGCTCCAGAAATCGTCAACAGGTGCTTACATGTTCTGATTGTCACGAACAGTATCACATCTCCAGCTTGCAGAAGGAATTTCACTCAGATAGAGATTGATTCAGATCTCGACTTCTTCGAAAAACTTGTGGGTATTTATCTTATCTTTCTAAATAAATAGAGGTCACTTCATTTGGATGAGAGTAACTCAAAATACGACGTTTCGGACGCTTGATTGTCGGCAGCAGACGCTTGATTTCAATCTTCAGTGTTTTTGCTTTTGCAGCTTTAGCACTTTTGTTTTGTTCCGGCTTCTTTTCTCTTTCTTCTGTTAGGGTTACTGAAGCTTTTGTCTTCTTTTATTGTCGTTCTTGATGCTTCAGACTTTATTGAAAAGGGTACCTCATTTTTTGGTCAAGCTTGGACATTGAATATCTTAAAACTTCATTCAAAATTACTTCTCCATCCTTCATAATGTTATGTATTCTGAGTAGACGCTTGGTTGGCTTCACCGGACGCTTCTTCAATGAGCTAAAACGTTTGGTTATCCACTGCGCACATTCACAAGGCCGTTTAACTCGTAGAATTCTGACCAGTTAGCGTATTATGCTTCCTTGACCCTCTTAACGGCCGAATTAGGATTCGTTGTCTTCATGAAACTTGTATATATGGATATTAGGTTTAATGAGACAACGGTTTCATCCGATTCGGACACCTATAGCGCAAGATATGGCCAGTAGATGCTACAAAGGTAGGACTGTCAGGAACAATATCACGTCATTAAATTTTGACAAAGAAAGAGATCGATTTCGCTCTCGACCTCTGCATGAGAGTTGCATATATTTCTCTGAGCCTTCGAACGACCAATATCGATGCATTTAAACACCTAAAGCTCCAGAAATTGTCAGAAGATGCTTACATGTTCTGATTGTCACGAACAGTATCACATCTCCAGCTTGAAGAAGGAATTTCACTCAGATAGAGATTGATTCAGATCTCGACTTCTTCGAAAAACTTGTGGGTATTTATATTATCTTTCTAAAAAAATATAGATCACTTCATTTGGACGGTTTAACTCAAAATATGACGTTTCGGACTCTTGATTGTCGGCAGCAGACGCTTGACTTCAATCTTCAGTGTTTTTGTTTGCAACTTTAGTACTTTCGTCTTTGTTCAGGCTTCTTTTCTCTTTCTTATGTTAGGGTTGCTGAAGCTTTTGTCTTCTTTTGTTGTGGACCTTGATGCTTCAGGACTTTATTGAAAAGGGTACCTCATTTTTTAGTCAAGCTTGGACTTTGAATATCTAAAAACTTCATTCAAAATTACTTCTCCATCCTTCATAATGTTATGTATTCTGAGTAGACGCTTGGTTGGCTTCACCGGACGCTTCTTCAATGAGCTAAAACGTTTGGTTATCCACTGCGCACATTCACAAGGCCGTTTAACTCGTAGAATTCTGACCAGTTACCGTATTATGCTTCCTTGACCCTCTTAACGGCCGAATTAGGATTCGTTGTCTTCATGAAACTTGTATATATGGATATTAGGTTTAATGAGACAACGGTTTCATCCGATTCGGACACCTATAGTGCAAGATATGGCCAGTAGATGCTACAAAGGTAGGACTCCCAGGAACGGCATCATGTCACCAAATTACGGATACAATTTGACAAAGAAAGAGATCGATTTCGCTATCGACCTCTGCATGAAAGTTGCAGATATTTCTATGAGCCTTCGAACGATACCAATATCGATTCATTTAAGCACCTAAAGCTCCAGAAATTGTCAGAAGATGCTTACATGTTCTGATTGTGACGAACAGTATCACATCTCCAGCTTGCAGAAGGAATTTCACTCAGATAGAGATTGATTCAGATCTCGACTTCTTCGGGAAACTTGTGGGTACTTATATTATCTTTCTAACAAAATAGGGATCACTTCATTTGGACGGGTTTAAGTCAAAATATGACGTTTCGGACTCTTGATTGTCGGTAGCAGACGCTGGACGTCAATCTTTAGTGTTTTTGTTTTGCAATTTTAGTACTTTCGTCTTTGTTCAGGCTTCTTTTCTCTTTCTTATGTTAGGGTTGCTGAAGCTTTTCTCATCTTTTGTTGTGGACCTTGATGCTTCAGGACTTTATTGAAAAGGGTACCTCATTTTTTAGTCAAGCTTGGACTTTGAATATCTAAAAACTTCATTCAAAATTACTTCTCCATCCTTCATAATGTTACGTATTTTGAGTAGACGCTTGGTTGGCATCACCGGACGCTTCTTAAATGAGTTAAGACGTTTGGTTATCCACTGCGCACATTCACAAGGCCGTTTAACTCGTAGAATTCTGACCAGTTACCGTATTATGCTTCCTTGACCCTCTTAACGGCCGAATTAGGATTCGTTGTCTTCATGAAACTTGTATATATGGATATTAGGTTTAATGAGACAACGGTTTCATCCGATTCGGACAGCTATAGCGCCAGATATGGCCAGTAGATGCTACAAAGGTATAACTGTCAGGAACAGCATCACGTCACCCAATTACGGATACAATTTGACAAAGAAAGAGATCGATTTCGCTCTCGACCTCTGCATGAGAGTTGCAGATATTTCTCTGAGCCTTCAACGATACCAATATCGATGCATTTAAACACCTAAAGCTCCAGAAATTGTCAGAAGATGCTTACATGTTCTGATGATTGTCACGAACAGTATCACATCTCCAGCTTGCAGAAGAAATTTCACTCAGATAGAGATTGATTCAGATCTCGACTTCTTCGAAACTTGTGGGTATTTATATTATCTTTCTAACTAAATAGAGGTCACTTCATTTGGATGAGAGTAACTCAAAATACGACGTTTCAGACGCTTGATTTTCGGTAGCAGACGCTTGATTTCAATCTTCAGTTTTTTTGCTTTTGCAGCTTTAGTACTTTCGTCTTTGTTCAGGCTTCTTTTCTCTTTCTTATGTTAGGGTTGCTGAAGCTTTTCTCATCTTTTGTTGTGGACCTTGATGCTTCAGAACTTTATTGAAAAGGGTACCTCATTTTTTGGTCAAGCTTGGACTTTGAATATCTTAAAACTTCATTCAAAATTACTTCTCCATCCTTCATAATGTTATGTATTCTGAGTAGACGCTTGGTTGGCATCACCGGACGCTTCTTCAATGAGCTAAGACGTTTGGTTATCCACTGCGCACATTCACAAGGCCGTTTAACTCGTAGAATTCTGGCCAGTTAGCGTATTATGCTTCCTTGACCCTCTTAACGCCCGAATTAGGATTCGTTGTCTTCATGAAACTTGTATATATGGATATTAGGTTTAATGAGACAACGGTTTCATCCGATTCGGACACCTATAGCGCAAGATATGGCCAGTAGATGCTACAAAGGTAGGACTGTCAGGAACAGCATCACATCACCAATTACGGATACAATTTGACAAAGAAAGAGATCGATTTCGCTCTCGACCTCTGCATGAGAGTTGCAGATATTTCTCTGAGCCTTCAAACGATACCAATATCGATGCATTTAAACACCTAAAGCTCCAGAAATTGTCAGAAGATGCTTACATGTTCTGATTGTCACGAACAGTATCACATCTCCAGCTTGAAGAAGAAATTTCACTCAGATAGAGATTGATTCAGATCTCGACTTCTTCGAAAAACTTGTGGGTATTTATTCTTATCTTTCTAACTAAATAGAGATCACTTCATTTGGACGAGAGTAACTCAAAATATGACGTTTCGGATCTTGATTGTCGGCAGCAGACGCTTGATTTCAATCTTCAGTGTTTTTGTTTTGCAACTTTAGTACTTTTGTCTTTGTTCCGGCTTCTTTTCTCTTTCTTCTGTTAGGGTTGCTGAAGCTTTTGTCTTCTTTTGTTGTAGACCTTGATGCTTCAGAACTTTATTGAAAAGGGTACCTCATTTTTTGGTCAACTTGGACTTTGAATATCTTAAAACTTCATTCAAAATTACTTCTCCATCCTTCATAATGTTATGTATTCTGAGTAGACGCTTGGTTGGCATCACCGGACGCTTCTTCAATGAGCTAAGACGTTTGGTTATCCACTGCGCACATTCACAAGGCCGTTTAACTCGTAGAATTCTGACCAGTTAGCGTATTATGCTTCCTTGACCCTCTTAACGGCCGAATTAGGATTCGTTGTCTTCATGAAACTTGTATATATGGATATATAGGTTTAATGAGACAACGGTTTCATCCGATTCGGACACCTATAGCGCAAGATATGGCCAGTAGATGCTACAAAGGTAGGACTCTCAGGAACAGCATCACGTCACCAAATTACGGATACAATTTGACAAAGAAAGAGATCGATTTCGCTCTCGACCTCTGCATGAGAGTTGCAGATATTTCTCTGAGCCTTCCAACGACACCAATATCGATGCATTTTAACACCTAAAGCTCCAGAAATTGTCAATAGGTGCTTACATGTTCTGATTGTCACGAACAAATCACATCTCCAGCTTGCAGAAGGAATTTCACTCAGATAGAGATTGATTCAGATCTCGACTTCTTCGGGAAACTTGTGGGTATTTATATTATCTTTCTAACAAAATAGAGATCACTTCATTTGGACGGATTAACTCAAAATATGACGTTTCGGACTCTTGATTGTCGGCAGCAGACGCTTGACTTCAATCTTCAGTGTTTTTGTTTTGCAACTTTAGTACTTTCGTCTTTGTTCAGGCTTCTTTTCTCTTTCTTATGTTAGGGTTGCTGAAGCTTTTGTCTTCTTTTGTTGTGGACCTTGATGCTTTGGACTTTATTGAAAAGGGTACCTCATTTTTTGGTCAAGCTTGGACTTTGAATATCTAAAACTTCATTCAAAATTACTTCTCCATCCTTCATAATGTTATGTATTCTGAGTAGACGCTTGGTTGGCATCACCGGACGCTTCTTAAATGAGCTAAGACGTTTGGTTATCCACTGCGCACATTCACAAGGCCGTTTAACTCGTAGAATTCTGACCAGTTAGCGTATTATGCTTCCTTGACCCTCTTAACGGCCGAATTAGGATTCGTTGTCTTCATGAAACTTGTATATATGGATATTAGGTTTAATGAGACAACGGTTTCATTCGATTCGGACACCTATAGCGCAAGATATGGCCAGTAGATGCTACAAAGGTAGGACTCTCAGGAACAGCATCACGTCACCAAATTACGGATACAATTTGACAAAGAAAGAGATCATTTCGCTCTCGACCTCTGCATGAGAGTTGCAGATATTTCTCTGAGCCTTCCAACGATACCAATATCGATGCATTTTAACACCTAAAGCTCCAGAAATTGTCAAGAGGATGCTTACATGTTCTGATTGTCAAGAACAGTATCACATCTCCAGCTTGCAGAAGGAATTTCACTCAGATAGAGATTGATTCAGATCTCGACTTCTTCGGGAAACTTGTGGGTATTTATATTATCTTTCTAACAAAATAGAGATCACTTCATTTGGACGAGATTAACTCAAAATATGACGTTTCGGACTCTTGATTGTCGGCAGCAGACGCTTGACTTCAATCTTCAGTGTTTTTGTTTTGCAACTTTAGTACTTTCGTCTTTGTTCAGGCTTCTTTTCTCTTTCTTATGTTAGGGTTGCTGAAGCTTTTGTCTTCTTTTGTTGTGGACCTTGATGCTTCGAGACTTTATTGAAAAGGGTACCTCATTTTTTGGTCATGCTTGGACTTTGAATATCTAAAAACTTCATTCAAAATTACTTCTCCATCCTTCATAATGTTATGTATTCTGGGTAGATGCTTGGTTGGCATCACCGGACGCTTCTAAAATGAGCTAAGACGTTTGGTTATCCACTGCGCACATTCACAAGGCCGTTTAACTCGTAGAATTCTGACCAGTTAGCGTATTATGCTTCCTTGACCCTCTTAACGGCCGAATTAGGATTCGTTGTCTTCATGAAACTTGTATATATGGATATTAGGTTTAATGAGACAACGGTTTCATCCGATTCGGACACCTATAGCGCAAGATATGGCCAGTAGATGCTACAAAGGTAGGACTCTCACGAACAGCATCACGTCACCAAATTACGGATACAATTTGACAAAGAAAGAGATGATTTCGCTCCCGACCTCTGCATGAGAGTTGCAGATATTTCTCTGAGCCTTCGAACGATACCAATATCGATGCATTTAAACACCTAAAGCTCCAGAAATTGTCAGAAGATGCTTACATGTTCTGATTGTCACGAACAGTATCACATCTCCAGCTTGCAGAAGGAATTTCACTCAGATAGAGATTGATTCAGATCTTGACTTCTTCGGGAAACTTGTGGGTATTTATGTTATCTTTCTAAAAAATAGAGATCACTTCATTTGGACGAGATTAACTCAAAATATGACGTTTCGGACTCTTGATTGTCGGCAGCAGACGCTTGACTTCAATCTTCAGTGTTTTTGTTTTGCAACTTTAGTACTTTCGTCTTTGTTCAGGCTTCTTTCTCTTTCTTATGTTAGGGTTGCTGAAGCTTTTGTCTTCTTTTGTTGTGGACCTTGATGCTTCAGGACTTTATTGAAAAGGGTACCTCATTTTTTGGTCAAGCTTGGACTTTGAATATCTAAAAACTTCATTCAAAATTACTTCTCCATCCTTCATAATGTTTTGTATTTTGAGTAGATGCTTGGTTGGCATCACCGGACGCTTCTTAAATGAGCTAAGACGTTTGGTTATCCACTGCGCACATTCACAAGGCCGTTTAACTCGTAGAATTCTGACCAGTTAGCGTATTATGCTTCCTTGACCCTCTTAACGGCCGAATTAGGATTCGTTGTCTTCATGAAACTTGTATATATGGATATTAGGTTTAATGAGACAACGGTTTCATCCGATTCGGACACCTATAGCGCAAGATATGGCCAGTAGATGCTACAAAGGTAGGACTCTCAGGAACAACATCACGTCACCAAATTACGGATACAATTTGACAAAGAAAGAGATCCATTTCGCTCTCGACCTCTGCATGAGAGTCGCAGATATTGCTCTGAGCCTTCCAACGACACCAATATCGATGCATTTTAACACCTAAAGCTCCAGAAATTGTCAACAGGTGCTTACATGTTCTGATTGTCAAGAACAATATCACATCTCCAGCTTGCAGAAGAATTTCACTCAGATAGAGATTGATTCAGATCTCGACTTCTTCGGGAAACTTGTGGGTATTTATATTATCTTTCTAAAAATATTAGATCACTTCATTTGGACGAGATTAACTCAAAATATGACGTTTCGGACTCTTATTGTCGGCAGCAGACGCTTGACTTCAATCTTCAGTGTTTTTGTTTTGCAACTTTAGTACTTTCGTCTTTGTTCAGGCTTCTTTTCTCTTTCTTATGTTAGGGTTGCTGAAGCTTTGTCTTCTTTTTTTGTGGACCTTGATGCTTCAGACTTTATTGAAAAGGGTACCTCATTTTTTGGTCAAGCTTGGACTTTGAATATCTTAAAAACTTCATTCAAAATTACTTCTCCATCCTTCATAATGTTTTGTATTGGCTGGGCTTCTTAAATGAGCTAAGACGTTTGGTTATCCACTGCGCACATTCACAAGGCCGTTTAACTCGTAGAATTCTGACCAGTTAGCGTATTATGCTTCCTTGACCCTCTTAACGGCCGAATTAGGATTCGTTGTCTTCATGAAACTTGTATATATGGATATTAGGTTTAATGAGACAACGGTTTCATCTGATTCGGACACCTATAGCGCAAGATATGGCCAGTAGATGCTACAAAGGTAGGACTCTCAGGAACAGCATCACGTCACCAAATTACGGATACAATTTGACAAAGAAAGAGATCGATTTCGCTCTCGACCTCTGCATGAGAGTTGCAGATATTTCTCTGAGCCTTCGAACGATACCAATATCGATGCATTTAAACACCTAAAGCTCCAGAAATTGTCAGAAGATGCTTACATGTTCTGATTGTCACGAACAGTATCACATCTCCAGCTTGCAGAAGAATTTCACTCAGATAGAGATTGATTCAGATCTCGACTTCTTCGGGAACATGTGGGTATTTATATTATCTTTCTAAAAAAATAGAGATCACTTCATTTGGACGAGATTAACTCAAAATATGACGTTTCGGACTCTTGATTGTCGGCAGCAGACGCTTGACTTCAATCTTCAGTGTTTTTGTTTTGCAACTTTAGTACTTTCGTCTTTGTTCAGGCTTCTTATCTTTCTTATGTTAGGGTTGCTGAAGCTTTTGTCTTCTTTTGTTGTGGACCTTGATGCTTCAGGACTTTATTGAAAAGGGTACCTCATTTTTTGGTCAAGCTTGGACTTTGAATATCTAAAACTTCATTCAAAATTACTTCTCCATCCTTCATAATGTTATGTATTTTGAGTAGACGCTTGGTTGGCATCACCGGACGCTTCTTAAATGAGCTAAGACGTTTGGTTATCCACTGCGCACATTCACAAGGCCGTTTAACTCGTAGAATTCTGACCAGTTAGCGTATTATGCTTCCTTGACCCTCTTAACGGCCGAATTAGGATTCGTTGTCTTCATGAAACTTGTATATATGGATATTAGGTTTAATGAGACAACGGTTTCATCCGATTCGGGCACCTATAGCGCAAGATATGGCCAGTAGATGCTACAAAGGTAGGACTCTCAGGAACAACATCACGTCACCAAATTACGGATACAATTTGACAAAGAAAGAGATCCATTTCGCTCTCGACCTCTGCATGAGAGTTGCAGATATTTCTCTGAGCCTTCCAACGATACCAATATCGATGCATTTTAACACCTAAAGCTCCAGAAATTGTCAAAGGTGCTTACATGTTCTGATTGTCACGAACAGTATCACATCTCCAGCTTGCAGAAGGAATTTCACTCAGATAGAGATTGATTCAGATCTCGACTTCTTCGGGAAACTTGTGGGTATTTATATTATCTTTCTAAAAAAATATATATCACTTCATTTGGACGAGATTAACTAAAAATATGACGTTTCGGACTCTTTATTGTCGGCAGCAGACGCTTAACTTCAATCTTCAGTGTTTTTGTTTTGCAACTTTAGTACTTTCGTCTTTGTTCAGGCTTCTTTTCTCTTTCTTATGTTAGGGTTGCTGAAGCTTTTGTCTTCTTTTTTTGTGTGGACCTTGATGCTTCAGGACTTTATTGAAAAGGGTACCTCATTTTTTGGTCAAGCTTGGACTTTGAATATCTTAAAACTTCATTCAAAATTACTTCTCCATCCTTCATAATGTTATGTATTCTGAGTAGATGCTTGGTTGGCATCACCGGACGCTTCTTAAATGAGCTAAGACGTTTGGTTATCCACTGCGCACATTCACAAGGCCGTTTAACTCGTAGAATTCTGACCAGTTAGCGTATTATGCTTCCTTGACCCTCTTAACGGCCGAATTAGGATTCGTTGTCTTCATGAAACTTGTATATATGGATATTAGGTTTAATGAGACAACGGTTTCATCCGATTCGGACACCTATAGCGCAAGATATGGCCAGTAGATGCTACAAAGGTAGGACTCTCAGGAACAGCATCACGTCACCAAATTACGGATATAATTTGACAAAGAAAGAGATCGATTTCGCTCCGACCTCTGCATGAGAGTTGCAGATATTTCTTGAGCCTTCGAACGATACCAATATCGATGCATTTAAACACCTAAAGCTCCAGAAATTGTCAGAAGATGCTTACATGTTCTGATTGTCACGAACAGTATCACATCTCCAGCTTGCAGAAGGAATTTCACTCAGATAGAGATTGATTCAGATCTCGACTTCTTCGGGAAACTTGTGGGTATTTATATTATCTTTCTAAAAAAATAGAGATCACTTCATTTGGACGAGATTAACTCAAAATATGACGTTTCGGACTCTTGATTGTCGGCAGCAGACGCTTGACTTCAATCTTCAGTGTTTTTGTTTTGCAACTTTAGTACTTTCGTCTTTGTTCAGGCTTCTTTTCTCTTTCTTATGTTAGGGTTGCTGAAGCTTTTGTCTTCTTTTGTTGTGGACCTTGATGCTTTGAGACTTTATTGAAAAGGGTACCTCATTTTTTGGTCAAGCTTGGACTTTGAATATATAAAAACTTCATTCAAAATTACTTCTCCATCCTTCATAATGTTATGTATTCTGAGTAGACGCTTGGTTGGCATCACCGGACGCTTCTTAAATGAGCTAAGAGGTTTGATTATCCACTGCGCACATTCACAAGCCGTTTAACTCGTAGAATTCTGACCAGTTAGCGTATTATGCTTCCTTGACCCTCTTAACGGCCGAATTAGGATTCGTTGTCTTCATGAAACTTGTATATATGGATATTAGGTTTAATGAGACAACGGTTTCATCCGATTCGGACACCTATAGCGCAAGATATGGCCAGTAGATGCTACAAAGGTAGGACTCCCAGGAACGGCATCATGTCACCAAATTACGGATACAATTTGACAAAGAAAGAGATCGATTTCGCTATCGACCTCTGCATGAGAGTTGCAGATATTTCTATGAGCCTTCGAACGATACCAATATCGATGCATTTAAACACCTAAAGCTCCAGAAATTGTCAGAAGATGCTTACATGTTCTGATTGTCACGAACAGTATCACATCTCCAGCTTGCAGAAGGAATTTCACTCAGATAGAGATTGATTCAGATCTCGACTTCTTCGGGAAACTTGTGGGTATTTATATTATCTTTCTAAAAAATAGAGATCACTTCATTTGGACGAGATTAACTCAAAATATGACGTTTCGGACTCTTGATTGTCGGCAGCAGACGCTTGACTTCAATCTTCAGTGTTTTTGTTTTGCAACTTTAGTACTTTCGTCTTTGTTCAGGCTTCTTTTCTATCTTCTTTATGTTAGGGTTGCTGAAGCTTTTGTCTTCTTTTATTGTGGACCTTGATGCTTTGGACTTTATTGAAAAGGGTACCTCATTTTTTGGTCAAGCTTGGACTTTGAATATCTAAAAACTTCATTCAAAATTACTTCTCCATCCTTCATAATGTTATGTATTCTGAGTAGACGCTTGGTTGGCATCACGGACGCTTCTTAAATGAGCTAAGACGTTTGGTTATCCACTGCGCACATTCACAAGGCCGTTTAACTCGTAGAATTCTGACCAGTTAGCGTATTATGCTTCCTTGACCCTCTTAACGGCCGAATTAGGATTCGTTGTCTTCATGAAACTTGTATATATGGATATTAGGTTTAATGAGACAACGGTTTCATCCGATTCGGACACCTATAGCGCAAGATATGGCCAGTAGATGCTACAAAGGTAGGACTCTCAGGAACAGCATCACGTCACCAAATTACGGATACAATTTGACAAAGAAAGAGATCCATTTCGCTCTCGACCTCTGCATGAGAGTTGAAAATATTTCTCTGAGCCTTCCAACGACACCAATATCGATGTATTTTAACACCTAAAGCTCCAGAAATCGTCAATAGGTGCTTACATGTTCTGATTGTCAAGAACAAAATCACATCTCAAGCTTGCAGAGGGAATTTCACTCAGATAGAGATTGATTCAGATCTCGACTTCTTCGGGAAACTTGTGGGTATTTATATTATCTTTCTAACAAAATAGAGATCACTTCATTTGGACGAGATTAACTCTAAATATGACGTTTCGTACTCTTGATTGTCGGCAGCAGACGCTTGACTTCAATCTTCGGTGTTTTTGTTTTGCAACTTTAGTACTTCCGTCTTTGTTCAGGCTTCTTTTCTCTTTCTTATGTTAGGGTTGCTGAAGCTTTTGTCTTCTTTTGTTGTGGACCTTGATGCTTCGAGACTTTATTGAAAAGGGTACCTCATTTTTTGGTCAAGCTTGGACTTTGAATATCTAAAAACTTCATTCAAAATTACTTCTCCATCCTTCATAATGTTATGTATTCTGAGTAGACGCTTGGTTGGCTTCACCGGACGCTTATTCAATGAGCTAAAACGTTTGGTTATCCACTGCGCACATTCACAATGCCGTTTAACTCGTAAAATTCTGACCAGTTAGCGTATTATGCTTCCTTGACCCTCTTAACGACCGAATTAGGATTCGTTGCCTTCATGAAACTTGTATATATGGATATCAGGTTTAACGAGACAACGGATTCATCCGATTCGGACACCTATAGCGCAAGATATGGCCAGTAGATGCTACAATGGTAGGACTCTCAGGAACGGCATCATGTCACCAAATTACGGATACAATTTGACAAAGAAAGAGATCGATTTCGCTCTCGACCTCTGCATGAGAGATGCAGATATTTCTCGGTGCCTTCAAAAGATACCGATATCGATGCATTTAAACACCTAAAGCTCCAGAAATTGTCAGAAGATGCTTACATGTTCTGATTGTCACGAATAGTATCACATCTCCAGCTTGAAGAAGAAATTGCACCCAGATAGAGATTGATTCAGATCTCGACTTCTTCGAAAAACTTGTGGGTATTTATCATATCTTTCTAACTAAATAGAGGTCACTTTATTTGTATGAGAGTAACTCAAAATACGACGTTTCGGATGCTTGATTGTCGGCAGTAGACGCTTGATTTCAATCTTCAGTGTTTTTGCTTTTGCAGCTTTAGCACTTTTGTCTTTTGTTCCGGCTGCTTTTCTCTTTCTTCTATTAGGGTTACTGAAGCTTTTCTCTTCTTTTATTATAGTTCTTGATGCTTCAGAACTTTATTGAAAAGGGTACCTCATTTTTTGGTCAAACTTGGACATTGAATATCTTAAAACTTCATTCGAAGTTACTTCTCCATCCTTCATAATGTTATGTATTCTGAGTAGACGCTTGGTTGGCTTCACCGGACGCTTATTCAATGAGCTAAAACGTTTGGTTATCCACTGCGCACATTCACAATGCCGTTTAACTCGTAAAATTCTGACCAGTTAGCGTATTATGCTTCCTTGACCCTCTTAACGACCGAATTAGGATTCGTTGCCTTCATGAAACTTGTATATATGGATATCAGGTTTAACGAGACAACGGATTCATCCGATTCGGACACCTATAGCGCAAGATATGGCCAGTAGATGCTACAATGGTAGGACTCTCAGGAACGGCATCATGTCACCAAATTACGGATACAATTTGACAAAGAAAGAGATCGATTTCGCTCTCGACCTCTGCATGAGAGTTGCAGATATTTCTATGAGCCTTCAAACGGTACCAATATCGATGAATTTAAACACCTAAAGCTCCAGAGAAACTTCCTCCCACACCTATTCTGGAATATTCAGTGGTTGTAACAGTCCCCCGGGTGCTGCAGCAAGGTACTTTTGGCGTTGATATATGTCACATTCCCTCACAATATTCTGGACACTCTTCTTCATCTAAACCAATACAATTTGCAGCTATTCTTCTATAAGTTCTGTGGAAACCAGAGTGACCACCTTGAGGAGTTTCATGGAATTCTTTGAGCAACATGGGAACCCATGGAGACTTATCAGAGATCACCAGTCTCCCTTCATATAACAGCACCCCATTGTGGTAAGAAAACCCTTTTTTAGTTTCTTGACCCTGTTGCAAAGCCTGGATGATTTCCTGTAACTTGGTATTAGAGTATGTGTGTACTATCCTAGTGCTGTGCACACTGGATTACTGACTCTGCTGAGTCAGCTAGTCAGTTAAGTTGTTAGTAGTTAGTTCAGGTACCTGGGCCTTGGCTTCTCAAGGACTTTACCGAACACACTATATATACATGATCTCTCTGTACTATCAAATCAAGTTTTCTAATACACAAGAATATTCAGTTTCCTCTACCTCTCCTCTCTCTTTTCTTCTCTCATCACCATAGCTGACATTCTAACATGGTATCACGAGCTTGACTCGGCCATGACTTGCTCATTTCTTGATGGCATACTGCCACCACCTCCGCCACCTGTGGCGGCGGTGGCGCAACTCCCAAACCTTTCTGCTGTAGTAACCACCAAACTCACCAATAAGAATTTTCTTCACTCGAAACAAATTGTCGAAGCAGTGATTCGCGCCAATCACCTCGAGAGATTCGTTGTTTGTCCACGCATTCCTCCGCGGTTTCTCTCCGATGAAGATCGCATCAACGAAACACTTAATCTAGAGTACTTAGCATGGGAAGCTCAGGATCAACACTTGTTCATTTGGATGTTGAACTCGATTTCCGATTCAGTTCATGCGCGTGTTGTCGGTTGCACACATGCGTGACAGCTATGGGATGAGCTCCATAGCCACTTACTCTCAGACCAAAGCATGAAGTACTCAGTTGCACGCCGAACTTCGCCATATGGTGAAGGGAGATAGAACGATTTCTAAGTATTCGCATCAAGGCGATTCTGGATGCATTGATCTCGATTGGTAATCCAGTCACGCACCAAGAACATGTTGAGTCAATTCTTGAAGGACTGCCAGAAGAATATCACATTGTTTTTCCCACAATTGAAAGCCGTGTTGAGCCCTATTCCATTGTAGAGATTGAATCTTTGCTTCTTTCACGTGAATCTCGATTAGAAAGGTTAAAACTAGGAGGTGGCAAATGGATGGATTGGATAAATTTTTATTCGGATTATAATGAATGGATTAAAAACAATCCATTAATCCATTATGATCCATTAAAAATTCTTTAAAAAAATCCAATCCATCCATGATCTAAGTTGAAAAAATTCATCCAATCCATCCATTAATAATTTTTTTACGGATGGATATCCAATCCATCCATGAAAAATATTTTAAAAAACTAAATTATTTTTATGACTATTTCCAAATAATATCTCTCTCATCCATCCACAAAAATATTTCCAAAAATATTTTTTTCTATTTTTTTATAATTAACAATTCATCACAAATTCAAATTGAACTTAGTTACTTCCATTTAAGAATTTGAAGGGCGTATTTATTGCAAACGAAAATAGTGACACAGTGAAATTCTTACACGAAAGTATAACACCTGTGCTAAATATCTTTCTGCAAAAGCCGTTTTGCTCTCTATTGAGAATACCTAAATATTCTAAGAAAATTTTCTGTTAAAAATTGAGAAGCATAGTACACTATAACCTCTATTGAGAACAAACCAATCCATTGCATTAAATGATCCTCTCAACGAATCTTTTCAACTTGGACTATATAAGGGCTGAAGCTCCAAGCATTTAATGCTAAAATCACAATTATTGAGCAAATACAGTCAGTACATCAGTTCATCTCATCAAGTGGAAATACAAACTTAAACTGCTTCAGTCAACATCAGCAAATACAAACTTAACTGCTTCAACAGAACAACAGCAACCAAACTTATCAGTAGAGCCACACCAAAATTTCAGGATAATGTGACGCTTGCGGATCTGCGCAACAGCAAGGGGAAAAATTATTGAAATGGGTAATTATTGCACACCAAAATTTAAATCATACAGTCTTACTATATTAGTAACATAGTTATAAACTTTAGCAGCCTAGTATCAGTCCTCAAGGATATAGACTATAGATTCATAAACGAAGAACATTAATGCATATTGATAAGCAGGTGAAGAAAAGCATTCAAATCAATTATCATATTATCTTATGACAAAAATAGACTTAGGCCATTGATAGGAGAGAGAAATTATCTGAACTCAGAAAATCAATACAAGTAAAATGTTCATAGATCATAAATTAGAAAGCAAAAGAAACAAAAAGTAAAAAGAAAGAAAGAATGATGATATAAGAGAGACGATAACAATAATCCCCATAAACAACCAGCAGCAGCAGGAAAAACTGCAACTGCCGCCGTCTTTGGAGCCATGAATTATGGTCTCCAATTCATCCCTATACATACATTTTTTCTCTGCAACCTACCCTTTCTCTGCCATTCTTATTTCACAACTCAGAATATTCATAAAAATTGAAATCAATGTTGGAGAGCACCACAACTCAGAATATAGAGCCTCAAAGCAGAACCTTTTTATTTGAACAATGTACACGAGCCAGCACCACAACAATTAGACATCAAAATGAAGATATAACTGGAAAAAAACTTACAATCATTAAGTCCTTGATATAGATAAGGCTGAAAGATCCTCAACAAGTTCTTCATCATCAAGATCTAACGTAGCTACAAAAAAGAACCAAAGTAGAAAACAATTAAACATACAATAATTAAAAAATACTAAAATTAAATGAAAAGATTAAAAATAGCAAGTTGGTATCCTAACTTGGAGTTCCACAAAGCCAATCATTTGTACACAATAATGCTTCAACATTTTCAGGTAAAAGACAACTCCAATACTTGTGAAGTATACGTCCACCAATGCTAAATGTTGATTCTAATGCAACTGTAGTAATCGGTATACTCAAAACATCCCGTGCCATCAAAGAAAGTTCGAGATATTTACCTTCACTTGATTTCCAATATTCTAGAACATCTAAGTCAGCATATTGCTTATGATCAATTCTCTCTTCATGCAAATAAGCTTCCAAATCAGATTCTTTCTTTGAGGATCTACCCAACTTACTTTGAAATGTTCCAAAATCCTCTAAATCACTTGAAGAGGGAATGCTTGGGCTGCCTCTAGCAGATCTTTGTGAACATGAAGGATTTGCCTCATTTGGAGAGGACATAAGATATTCTTGAAAAAAAACTTTCAGCTTATCATGAATCTCCTTTGCCAATCTTACACCCTCATCACCACCATACAATTTCACATAACTATATTCAACAAATTGCAACTTATATCTAGGATCTAAGATGACAGCAAATGATAGAATAACACTATAGTAGTTCCAATATTTTTCAAACTTCCTCTTCATTTTTCTAGCCATGCAACATATTTGATTTTCATATTCAAACTCATCATGAAAAAAGCATGCAACTTCCTTAATCTTAAGCTGAATTCTCCAGACACCATTAAAATAGAGGTTAGCAGTTGGATAAGTGTTGCCTGAGAAAAGAGTGGTGATATCATAAAATGACCTCAAAAACTCTGCTATTTTTCCTACCTCAACACATTCCTCATCTGATAAACAACTATCAAAATATGGATCAATATTTTTTAGGAGGGTAAAGGCTTCCTGAAAACCCATAGCACTCTCAAGCATGATGCAACACCCTTTCCCGAGTGTCACATTCCCGAACGTTTATAAGGCCGAAAATATTTCTTAATGCGGAAAATACGATTTTCTTTTTTCTTTTTCTTTTCACAAGATGCAATGGGATTTAGCAAAGGTAAATAATACTAATAACGAACTTAGGTTCGCCATACATTTCGAGAACAATATGCATAATAAACACAGGGACATAAACAGAAAAAGGAATAATACTATATACAGACATAAGTCTAATGTATAACTGATACAATAAGTACTAGGAGTCGTAGCTCCCAAAAGGTACTATACAAACTAACATAGTCTGGCCGACAACAAAACTAAACCACAAAAAGAAAGTCCTCCTCTGGCTCAAAGGAACTACTGGACTGAACCATCATTACGTCCATCTGTTCAAACAGCAACAGCAAGTACCAACAGAAAACATACAGATATGGGTGAGATTCCCGTTCATCAACACAGCAAAACAGCAATAGTAAAAACGGGACGACTCACCGGGTAACAGCGTACCCAACATGCGTACAGGAATTCTCAATGTCAAATATATTAAGCAGTTGACAGCATAATATCATGTTAAGCAGTTAACAGCATAAAATAAGGTACTCTTAAATAGTACAACGATGTATAACAGTAAATGTAAACATCAATAGCCATGCAATGCAATGCAATGTATATGACTCAATGTCAATGTCACTGGGTACTACTCTGACCCCTACTCCATGGAGCTAACAAAACGTTCGGAGAGAGTGAATGGGAGGACATGTTCCGTGCGCGCCAGCCTTGGGCAAGATGCTACAACATTCGTAACGTGCACGTATCTGGCTTTTACGGAAACACTCTCGACCAAACATGAAAAGTACGGCATCTAGTAGAGGATATCAGT
This sequence comes from Ammopiptanthus mongolicus, assembly GCA_039655645.1. NCBI lineage: Eukaryota > Viridiplantae > Streptophyta > Magnoliopsida > Fabales > Fabaceae > Ammopiptanthus > Ammopiptanthus mongolicus. Next base: position 37,245,614 of record CM077343.1, on the reverse strand, counting down.
GTATTGCACGGATTCGCCACGACACAGAAGAGCTACCAACTGGTCACTTGTCAGCCCTTCCAACCCTGATACCTCCAAAAAGACCATTGAAGATCGACACCATAAGATTCGCACCCGCATCAAGGTGTAAGCTCAACTCCTAGGCTCAAGGCCTTACGACTATGCAAATGAAATGCCAATGCTTACACAAAGCAGATGCGATCAAGCAATGTCTATCCCCCGGATAAACCTCGAAGTCTACTAAGGTTCTTTTCCTTAGGAACTATACGTGTCTTTTGAAAAACAAAACCTTTATCCACCGGATAAATCTCGTGATTCCTCCGGGATCGAGTCATCACAAGACTGAAACAATTGAACGACTGATCGGAATCCGAATCACCGGTCCGTCATCGAACTACTGTTTCAAAACCCAAAACGTTTGTAAACCAGAACAACTTCTCAATTGAAAACTCAATTTTTAAAACACTTACTTATTCAATTTTTAGCATTTTCTGAACATGTAATTCGCTTAGCGGAATTACATTCGCTTCGCGAAATTGAAACAAGAATGCCTCTTTTGGAACTCCTCTGGTTCGCTCGGCGAGACACAAATCGCGTAGCGAAATGTATTGGATTCGCTTAGCGAATATGAATTCGCGTAGCGCAAGTTCAGACGGTTACACCTCTTTGGAAACACCTCTGGATCGCTCGGCGAAACAGAATTCGTGTAGCGAAACTTCACTTTATTCGCTTAGCGAGAATAATTTCGCTTAGCGAAATGGAGGCTCATACCTCCTTTGGAGACTTCTCTGGGTCGCCCAGCGAGACGTAATTCGCGTAGCGAAACTCGTTTGGTTAGCTTAGCGAATATGAATTCGCTTAGCGAAAGTGAGGCAGTGATGCCCAACTTAGACTTTCCCCTGTTTTCGCGTAGCAAAAGTAAATTCGCTTAGCGAATAGTTGCCATAAACAAGACATCAACCTTAGGGAACCATTTTGATTTTCTTCATGAAACCACTTTTTTTCTCATTTTGAGTCCCTTGACTAACTATATGGACTAGGGATAAGGTATAAAATATGTTTCACTTTGGTGAAAGCATTTTGAGCTTTAATTCCATTTAAAGTCACTTAGGGTTTTCTTTGAAAAACACACGTTATTGAAAACTATATCAAAACTTGATTTGTCCAAGAACTTTTCATATTCTACCTTTCCTCAAGGTCATGGCCAATAGCCAACTAGGAATCAATGTGAAGTTTTACTTCATCAACCAAACAAAATATGGCTCACAATACTTACACAATCATGATAACCATAATACACATTACTACATCATAATCAAACATCCAAGTCCATCACACATTATGGTCTCATAATCAACAATAAAAGTCGATACTTGATCTAGTGATCAAAGTAGGTTTTTCAACATACGTGAAAATGATTTTCATCAATCATATCATCATCAACTCATGCTAAAGCACACTACAACATACTCAAGCATAAACATAAACTCATCACGACAATCTTGTTCTCCAAGAGAACTTAACAAAACTTAACATATAAAAGTGAACCCAAACTAAAGGGTTTCACCCACACATAAAATTAAACAACCATTCTCACTACCACCATCTTGGTGTGATGAGGTTCTTCTCCCCATACCTCTTGATGAGCAGATTCCCGGATCAAAGTCGGTTGATCGGTTTCTGAACCTCCTGATAATCGTCAACAACTACACAACACAACAATTCAACATTAAACAACAATCAAAGCCAAACTCAACTATTACAACAAAGAGGGTTTCGGCCACCCTAGGTTAACAAGGTTAGAAATTGGTTTTGGTTTTCCATTTCATGGATTCAAAGGCATTAGGAAAGCTAAGGATGAAATCAAGTGTTAAAAATCAAAACTTGATGAAAACACTATTCATCATCTTCCAAAAGGGTTCGGCCAAAAAAGATTTTTGAGCTATGATGAGAGTTGAATCATAAGCTCTTAGGTTTAGGTAGAGATTGATGATGTGAGTTCAAAGAACTTGGTCTTACCTCAAAAGGATTTTTCTACAATTTCCTATGGATTTTCAAAGTTTTGGATCTAAGAAATTCTTTTCATGAAAATGAAGATTGATCTTGAAATAAAGAAAGATTCAAGAAGCTAAGAGATCATAGGAGTGATCTTACCTTGAAATGAAGAAAGATTGCTCAAGGAATCAAGTGATTCCAACAAAAACTCAAGCTTTTCTAGGTGAAAATGGAGTTTTCTCTCAAGAACAACTACGGAACTCTATGGGGTGAGGGGCTGTGCGAAAATGATGAAGTGAGGGGCTGAGTTCAGCCTCTTAAAAGTTCACTTAAGGGTTAAAGGTCATTTGCCAAAAGGGTATAATGGTAAAAGTGTAAAAGACTAAGGTTAGGGGCATTTTGGTCATTTTGCGTCCAGATATTTCCGAACGTCATGACGACTCTGGCATACTCTCCCAAGGGTCCTGGGATGATGTGGTATCAAGATTATCTTTTTCCGAGTCCCGGTAAATCCATATGTGGCTCCGTTCGTCACCCGATTGAGAATTCCGCCCGAACGAAGGTCAGAAAGTTATTTTTCTGAAATTTTTACGAAATTTAACCAAAACGTAGATAATCAAATTCTAAGACTTACTGTCTCGTTCACGGGTCCATCTGAGGTCTTCTGAGCAGTAAAATCATACTGTCAGTGTAAAAACGCAGACCGGACTCCGTTTGAGTTTTCGACTCAAAACTTAATCGTAGCTTCCTACGATATCGTCGAGCATGACTGTGGTCTCGGAATATTTTATTTCTATTCCTAAGACCTCGAATAAAATACAAACATTATAATACTGAAGAAATAGAAAACGTGAAAATCGGGGCGTTACACATGACATATGTGGAATTCCATCTTGTGGGCACATCTTGACGAATTTGCTTAGATGTCACATATGAGAGTTGCTCTAAACATGATACAAACTTTGACTTTCGTGCATCTGAACCCCTAATATATTTCACACTATCTCGAATTTTAACCAAGGAACCGTGTATCACCTTTAGACCCTCCTGAACAATCAAATTTAAAATGTGTGCCCCACACCTAATATGAAAATACTCTCCATTAGCTATCAATCCTAATCCAAATGATGGATGTTTCTTCAATATACTCACCATTGTGTCATTGTAAGACGCATTATCTAAAGTAATGGTGAATATTTTTTTATCGATATCCCACTCCTTTAACATACTCAGTAACTTCTCGGCCAAATTAGCACTGGTATGAGGTGGTGGAAAATGAAAGAAAGCTAACACTTTTTTCTGTAACTCCCAGCTCTTAGTAATATAGTGCGCAGTCAAAACCATATACTGGTTAGTAGTAATTGATGACCACAGATCAGAAGTTAAACAGATTTTTCCAGGAATGGATCGTAAGTAGCATTTGAGATTTTCTTTTTCTTTTCTATACAACTTCAGAACATCTGACTTTGCCGTGTTTCTAGATATGGTTTTAGCATGTGGGTTTAAAAAACAATGCAAATCCTTAATTCCTACATGTTCCACAAAAGAAAATGGATAACCGTGTTTGATGATTACCTCAGAAATCATCTCCTTGAACTTTTCTTGATCCAAAGGCGGATAAGAAGATAGTTCTCCTCCTACAACACATTTCTTCACATGACTTCTCATATTTGAAGTCCCACCACCATCTCTTGCCATGTAGACTTTACCACAGTTTTTACATTTTGCTTTTGGAAGCCCACTAGGATCGACAAACTTCGCAAAATAATCCCAAGCCATGGATGTTCTAGTTCTTTTTGAACTAGGAGCTGAACTTTCTTCAACTTCATCCTCAACTTGATACTCTTCACCAGACATATTACCTATAATGACATCATTGTAGAGATCATTTCAATCTAGCTATGTCACAATCAGAATCTTTCAACTTAGTAGGGATATGCTAGGCCTAGTACCTACAAAACAACCCAACTTACAATAGTAAATCAGAGTGGCATGTAGGGGATGGAGGCAAAGACAGCCCTTGATGCTCCTCGCTGCAAACCCTTGATGCTCCTCACTACAATAGTAAATAGAGCACCAAGACTACACCAAGAATTGACATGAAGACAGCCCTTGATGCTCCTCACTGCAAACCCAACCCCCAGAGACTTAAAAAAAGAAGATACAAACTGCTTCAGTTGTAGAAGTCACCAAAAGAGTGCACATAAACACACACATATAAAGGCCCTCGAGCTACCATTTGCATATAAGAAAAGGCATAAAGAGAATAAAAAAACCCACACTTTTCAAGGTAGCATCCCCTATTCTAGGCCTTGGTGATTAAAAACAAACGAGTTTTTGCTATTCACACACCAATCTAGCTATGATTATAGAGATCATTTCAATCTAGCTATGACACAATAAGAAAAGCTAAACTCTTTAACCATGGCATACACTAAAGCTTAACCATAAATGAGAATCAAACAAGTCTCAGACAAGCAAATTGTGGGTATGCAGATGACCCAGTTTCCAGCATACCCAGAAAGTAAGTTCAACCCAAAACAATGACCTAGATGCAAAAACACTGTTCCTGAATACATGAATGCAATCTAAATATGAAACTATGCAGAAAAGCAAATCTAACCAAAACTATGCATACCTACCTTGCGAGACACACAAGCTTCAAAAACTCTGTTTTGAGATGGCGACAATCACTGAAGCTTCGAGACACACAAAAACTTCATTGAAGCTTTGCGATTGTGAAGAAAGAGAAAGAGAATCAAACACGACGAATCAAACACGACGAATCAAACACTCCCTGCAATTTGAATCACTAAACCTTCGCGATTGCAAAAGCGAAGAAAGAGGAAGAGAATCAAACACGTCGATTTAGGGTGTTATGATTTGAACGTAGGGAGCGAGACAATGAAGGAAAATTGAAGGAAGGTGCGACTCCCATTTTACAATGGCACCGTGCGAGTAGAGAGCGAGAAAGAGTAGAAAATCAAACAAAATTGAATGAGAGAAAGTGATTTAGGGTTCAGATAGTTGAACAAGAAGGAAAATTGAACGTATAATATGGATTTTGTTTTAATTAAAATCGTTAAAAGTTATGATTTTTTTTATTTTCATCCAATGGATTTTTTTTTATTATTATTAATCTGATCCAATGGATTTTAAAAAATAGCGGATGGATCATCATCCATCCTTAAAATAAATGGGTACAACTGATCCGATCCATTAAATTTTTTTTTTAGTAATGGTTGGATTGGATGGATTTTGCATTGGATGGATGGTGGATAAATGGATGTTTTTGCCACCCCTAGTTAAAACCCAAGGTGTCAGCGGATGCATTTTTGGTTAATGTTGCTCAAACCGCTTCTTCCACACAATCCTCAACTCAGGTACAATACTCCTCTACACCTCCACCTCCTTCCAATTTCCCTTCTACTGAGATCTATCCGCAATCTAATGCCGATTTTCACTCTGGAAATGGCTACCAAGGTGGAAGAGGTGGCTTTCGAGGACGTGGTCGTAGTGGTCGAGGTCGGTTTGGTGGCTTTGGTTCCTTCCAAATATGCAATAGGAACAACCACATAGCTGTTGATTGCTACTATCGCTATGATGATACTGCACAACACAACCAGGGCAGAGGTCGGCATGGTGGTAATGGTGCTCAGTTTGTTCAAGGACAGCAGGGTGGATTTGGTTCACAATATCACCAAGGCAGAGGGTAGAACTATTATGGCAACTCGTATGGTTATGGCCAAGGTCAGAACTCTAGTCAGGGAAACTTTAATGGCTATGCACAGTCATCACAAACACCATTTGTACAATTTCATCAAGCTGCACCACCACCTGCTTAGCTCCCTGCTCCTTAGCCCCTGCTCTCACTTCCTTGGCACACAACCAATTCCACTCAACCTCCTGCTCCTCAGCAAGCACCCACTCCTATGGCCATGGTTGCCTCCAACTCTGGTTCAGATCCTAATGTTTGGTACGCGGGTAGTGGAGCTACACATCACATCACTGCTGACCCAACAAACTTGAGCAATCAGACAGATCAATGTGGCTCCAACCACATCTATATGGGTAACGGTTTTGGTCTCAAAATTCATGCCGTTGGTACTACAACTGTTAGATCTTCTTTTGATAGCATTGTTCATCTTAAACTTAATGATTTACTCTATGTCCCAACTATCACCAAAAACCTGTTAAGTGTCAGTAAGTTCTGCCATGATAACAATGTTTTCTTTGAGTTTCATCCTCATGTCTACTATGTTAAATCTCAGGACAACAGAAGGCTTCTCCTAGAAGGGTCTATCACCTCTGACTGTCTATATGTTTTCTCCAACTTCATTGTAGCTGCCAAGCAAGCTTCAGTAGCTGCCTCTAATCTCTCTAGTCTTCCTATCTGCTTAAATGCCTCTTGTAACTCTTCAATTCCAAAGAATGTTGTGTCCAGTTTTGTTTGTAATAACACTAGTTCAAGCTTATAATGTTCCTAAGGATACTGCTCAATGTAATAAAGTGCCATTATCTCATTTTGTGTGGCACTGTAGGCTAGGGCATGCCAATGACAATGCTGTAAAACAAATTTTACAACAATGTAATATTCCTCATATTAATAAACAAGTGTTTGACTTTTGCACTGCTTGTTGCCTTGGAAAATCAAAAAGACTGCCTTCCCAACCCTCACACACCACTTACTCTACACCCTTTGAACTTCTGTTTCTTGATTTGTGGGGTCCTGCCCCTATTATATCATCCACAGGGTACCCTTACTACCTATCTATTGTGGATGCCTGTTCCAAGTTCACTTGGATTTTTCTCCTAAAACAAAAATCTGAAACTCAAACAATCTTCAACAATTTATGGAACTTGTTAAGGTGCAATTTCAAGCTACCATTAAAGCTGTTCAAACTGATTGGGGAGGGGAGTTTCGCCCCTTCACCAAGTTTCTCACTGACTTAGACATTCATCACAGAGTCATTTGCCCCCACACTCACCATCAGAATGGGAGTGTGGAGAGGAAGCATAGGCACATTGTGGAGACAGGCCTTGCTCTCCTTGCTCAAGCCTCACTCCCAATGAAATTTTGGGATCATGCCTTTCAAACTGCAACTTACCTCATAAACCGATTGCCAACTCCTACACTTCACCATAAAACTCCTTTCTCCATCCTCTATAACACTGTTCCTGACTACTCTTTCCTGAGGGTCTTTGGGTGTGCTTACTACCCATGCCTTAGACCCTACAACAAAAATAAACTAGAATTTAGGTCGTGTGAGTGCACATTTTTAGGGTACTCCTCCACTTACAAAGGGTACAAGTGCCTCTCCAAGGAAGGTAGACTGTATATCTCCAAAGATGTACAATTCAATGAACATCTCTTTCCTTTTGCTACCCCACAAACACCAACTGTGCCACCTGCCTCCCAACCTGATATCACATGCCTTGCGCCTCTCACAGTTGTCCAGGAATCCTGATACAACACTGACACTGTCTCTAGTAACAACTTAGCTTCTTCTGTCAGCTCTAGTCCTCCCAGTGCTCAAACTTTCCCAGCTTTTGGCACTACTGCCAGCTCGTCTCTCAATACTTTGAGTTCTGCCTCTACTAGTCCAGTATCTGTCCCTCAGGGTCCTGTCACTTGCCCTAACCCTGTCCCACCAGCTCAGCCCCTCATTATAGTTCCTCCATCTCCATCTCTCACCCATTCTTCTTCAGACACCTCTTCCTTCCTTGACCTACACTTTGGTCTCACACCCCTTTATTCATCAAGTCAGTCAGTCTCTCCTACTCCTCAACCCACAAACACTCATCCTATGATCACTAGGTCTAAGGTTTCAGTGCTAAATAAAGGAGCTCCTACAGTGTTGCTAACACATGTGGAACCCACCTCTCCGAAAGAGGCCTTGGCTGTTCCCAAATTGAAAGAAGCCATGCAACTAGAATATGATGCTTTAATGGCAAACCATACCTGGACATTGGTTCCTCTGCCTCCTAAGAGGTAGGCCATTGGCTGCAAGTGGGTATTCCGGATCAAAGAAAATTCTGATGGAACTATCAAAAAATACAAAGCTAGGCTTGTTGCAAAGGGGTTTCATCAAAAACATGGTTGTGACTATATTGAAACTTTCAGTCCAGTGGTTAAACCAGTCACTGTTAGAGTGCTTTTGACCTTAGCAGTCACTCACAGTTGGTCTATCCAGCAGCTTGATGTTAATAATGCTTTCCTCAATGTTGTTTTGGAGGAGGAAGTATACATGGATCAGCCAGTTGGCTTTCACAGTCAACAACTAGGCCTGGTGTGCCGACTCAACAAGGCTATATATGGCCTTAAACAGGCCCCAAGGGCTTGGTTTGAAAGGCTAACTAAAGCCCTGTTTCAGTTTGGTTTTCAGTCAAGTAAATGTGATCCTTCTCTATTCATTCACAGCAAGTCAGGCCAATCCACTTATGTATTAGTGTATGTAGATGACATAATTGTAATTGGCTCATCTCCTCAGAGAATTGCGGACCTCATTTCCAAACTGAATGCTGAGTTTGCACTAAAGCAGCTAGGAGAACTTGACTATTTTCTTGGAATAGAAGTGAAGAAACTTCACTATGGTGGTCTTATTCTTTCCCAAACCAAATACATCAAAGATCTCTTATCCAAAGCTCACATGGCAGAAGCAAAAACCATGCCCACACCCATGATCAATAATAGCAAACTCACAAAAACTGGTGCAAACTACATGGCAGAACCTACTCTCTACAAATCTATAGTGGGGGCACTTCAGTATGCCACCATCACTAGGCCTGAAATCTGCTTCAGTGTCAGCAAAGTGTGTCAGTTTCTGTCTCAGCCTTTGGAGGAGCATGAGAAAGCTGTTAAACGGATTCTAAGGTACCTACAAGGGACTTCTACACATGGCCTAGTTCTCAAACCAGCTCTTACAACACAACCTCTCTCCCTGCAGGGCTTCAGTGATGCAGATTGGGCAGCAGACTTGGATGACAGAAGATCTACATCAGGCTCCTATATCTACCTAGGACCAAATCTAGTGTCATGGTGGTCAAGAAAACAGCCCTTAGTGGTCGGGTCTAGCACAGAGGCAGAGTACAGAAGCCTTGCTGCCACTACCACAGAGGTTCTTTGGCTGCAGTCTCTGCTCAAGGAGCTTAAGGTTGGCACTCTACAACCAGTGATATGGTGTGATAATCTGAGCACAATTTCTCTCTCCCATAACCCAGTTCTTCACTCCAAAACAAAGCACATGGAACTTGATCTCTTTTTTGTCAGGGAGAGAGTCATCAGCAAGTCTTTCTCAGTGTGCCAAATCCCTGGATTGGATCAGGTTGCAGACCTTCTCACTAAACCATTGTCTCGGGCCAGATTTGAACAACTGAGAAACAACCTTGGTGTTCTTGATAAAATCAGTGTTGTAAACCCACCTTAAGTTTATATGGGGGTAAATTAGTGTTGTACTGTTGCTTAGTGTTGTAAAACTCACCTTTGGTTTATAAGGGGGTATATTAGAGTATGTGTGTACAATCCTAGTGCTGTGCACACTGGATTACTGACTCTGCCGAGTCAGCTAGTCAGTTAGGCTGTTAGTAGTTAGTTCAGGTAGTTGGGCCTTGGCTTCTCAAGGACTCTACCCAACACACTATATATACATGATCTCTCTGTACTATCAAATCAAGTTTTCTAATACACAAGAATATTCAGTTTCCTCTACCTCTCCTCTCTCTTTTCTTCTCTCATCACCATAGCTGACATTCTAACACTTGGCATCTCTATGAACCTCTTCTATTGCTTCTTGACTCCGTGTCCAGCTCGGGTAATGGACCATGCTCCCCAACTCATCATCATCATACATTCGATATAAAGCGTCAGCCCCTTTGTTTTCTAATCTGGGTTTGTGAATGATATCAAACCTATATCCTAACAGCTTTGCAGTCCAATTTTGTTGGTCCGCAGTCGTCACTCTTTGCAATAAAAGTTGCTTTAAACTCTTCTGGTCAGTGCATACAGTAAACTTCCTCCCTAACAGGTATGGCCTCCAGTGTTGTATTGCCAAAGCTATAGCCATTAACTCCTTTTCATATGCCGATTTAGCCAAATTTCTGTCCCCCAAAGCCTTGTTGTAGTATGCAATGGGCCTGCCATTTTGGGTTAAGATAGCACCCCAACCTTGACCTGAAGCATCACTTTCAATCACAAAGTCCTAATTGAAATCAGGCAGGGCGAGCACTGGAGCTGTGCTGGAGCTGTAGTGAGTTTCAGCTTGAGCAACTCAAAGGCTTCTTGGCCCCTTGAATTCCATTTGAAGCCCTCCTTCTTGGGAAGCTCAGTTGAAGGTTTTGCCACCTTACCATAGTCTTTGATAAACTTTCTAAAGTAGCCTGCAAGTCCTAGGAACCCCCTTACTCCTTTGACATTCTTGGGTATGGGCCATTGTAGCACACTTTTAACTTTGTTGGGATCTACTGCAACCCCCTCTTTCGATATGATATGACCCAAGTACTCCACTGTTTTTTGGGCAAAAGAACACTTCTTGTTGGCTACTAACTGCTGATCTTGCAGTACCTTCAACACTTGTGATAGATGGCTCATGTGTGTCTCCCAATCTGTACTATATACCAAAATGTCATCAAAGAAGATCAACACAAACCTCCTCATCATAGATCTAAAAATTTCATTCATCAAGGACTGAAAGGTTGATGGTGCATTCATCAGGCCAAAGGGCATTACTAAGTACTCATAATGCCCTTCGTGTGTCCTAAATGCAGTTTTAGGAATGTCCTCCTCTCTAAGGTGCACCTGATGGTAACCTGACTTAAGATCAAGCTTAGAGAAAAATTGGGCACCATGTAGCTCTTCCAATAGCTCATCACTCACAGGTATAGGCAATTTATCTGGAATAGTTACCTTATTCAGAGCTCTGTAATCCACACACATCCTCCATGATTCGTCCTTCTTTTTGACTAGGATTACTGGGCTGGAAAAGGCACTCTGACTGTGCCTGATAATACCCAACTCCATCATCTCCTTTACTTGCTTCTCAGTTTCATTCCCGTGGTGGTGTAAGTAACGATATGGCCTTACATTCACTGGACCCTGTTCCTCAATGAGGTGGATGGAGTGCTCTTTATCTTTTTTAAGGGGTAAGCCTTGGGGATCCTTGAAAACTGTTTCGTATTTGTCCAGTAAGCACTGCATTTCTTGTTCCTGTGCTGCTGTAATTGCTCCTTTGGTTCCCTCCTCTTTCTCATTTCCCAGAAGGTGCATCTCTGGGGTGAATAACAACCCTGCTACCAAACTCTTTGGTTTGCCCAACAAACTTTGCAATGCTATTTGATTTCCACTATTTTTCCTTCCCCCATCAGCTTCACCCACTTCTCTCCAAGCTGGAATTGCATAATTAGTTTCTTCCAATCCACCTTCATTTCCCCAATGGTGCTAGCCAAGTGATTCCCAACACCATATCTATCCCTTCACGGTCAAACAAGTATGAGTCCACTACCATCTTGATGGTTCCCACTATCTACCAAGATCAGAATTAGCACCACCTTGATCATTCCTTTTAGCTTCATCTTTTGTGGCTTCCATTCCCTATCAGTGATCAAACTCCCTAGATACATAATGCTACACTCCCCTTCTACTTCCCTATCTTCCTCGTCCTCTACTGCTAGAACATTGACCTCCATTTGCTCCTCATCCCCCTCTTCCAGAACCATGACTCGAAGCTGCCTATTAGGACACTGATGGGGAGGGTGAAATGGCCCTCCACACTTGCAACAAAGGCCTCTCTGTTTTCTGTCCATAAGCTTCTGGTATGACAGTTGTCTCACTCCCCTATCCGTGGGAATAATTCTTTTCTTCTCTTAGCTGGTGTCCTGTTTGGGCCCAGGCCCATTAATAGAGTCCCTATTCCCTTTCACATACACCCAATCTGACCCATTATTACGTCCCTCTCCACTGGAGATGCTTGGGTTGTTGGAACTGAATCAGGTTGAAGAACCCGACCCAAAACTCCCTTTCATCCCTATCACTCGAGGCCCACTCCAACCTCCTCTCTTCTCCTGTAATTCGATTTCCACTGCTCTCGCCAGGTTCATTAAACGCGATCGAGACATGGGTCCTAGGGTATACATGCTTTGTACCCTTCCTTTGACCCCCTCTTTCAGCCCATAAACAAAATAACCGAAGTATTGGTCATCGGGTAGGCGAGGTACCTGAGCTGTTAGCCTTTCGAATTCACGGATATACTCCTCCACACCTCCTCCTTGTTGAGCCACCAACTGCTCGTAAATGTCTCCTTTTCCAATTCCCCCATATCGCTCCAACAATTCACGTTTCAGTTGTTCCCAAGTCACCTCTGTATTCTCATCGAGCAAGGACTTAAAGAAATGGATAGTGGGTCCATCCATGCATAGTTGAGCGAGACTCACCTTCAACTCAGAGCTAGTCCCCTGTACTTGGAAGTAAACCTCGGCTCGTGCAATCCACCCAGCTGGGCCTTCTCCGTCAAACATGGGTATCTTAACTTTCTTTACGGATTGACGGAATTCGTCCCACGAGTCTCCTGTCAACTTCTTCAGTCCTGAGGTTGAGGTCTCCTTCTTGGATGGAGAGGCTTTGTCCCCACCTCCTTGCTCCTTTTCCGGTGTTTCCGGTCGTTGCCCGTTGTCTTCTCTGATTTTCTCCTCCTCCTCTATGAGAATCTGCTTACGCAAGCACTTTGTGAGTATCGCGATGAGTGAATCATGGTTTTTCTCCACCTTGCTCTGTATCGCAGATAACGCCGCCTTGACATTGACCAAATCGGCCTCTACAGTAGTCATCCTATCCTCCATCAATCAATCTTTCTTTGTCTGTCTCTTTGGCATTCACTCCTCTGTATCTTCTCGCGTCGGTCCCCGAACGATATCCGGTAGGTCGGACCAGTTTGATAGAAACCCACAATTAGGAAAGCAATAAAATAGTAGAAAATGGGGAATGGTTCGTAATATTTGCAGAAGAAAATGAAATACAGTTGGGAAGAATCTCAGTGCCATCGAGCAAGCTTCTACAGAGAGCTATTGCTCCCTGCCCATAACAAAATAACCAACTTGCAAAAAGATACCCCTCTCTCTCTACTCATTCCCTATATCACCCATTCCCCTCCTAATACTCGGATGATTCTATTTTGTCCCATTATCCACCTCAGCATTCCCCTTTTGCCTTTTTCTATTCCTCCTAGCATAGACCCTCCATATTTTGGGCCTTGAATGTTGATCCAGTAGCTGCCCATTTGGACCCAAGTCCCCATTCAAATCCAAGGCCCTTTCAGAGGTTGTACTACAAACTTTCTTAACGAAAGGGATAAAAGAGTGGTGACTAAGCCAAATGTTCTCAAACCTAAAATGGGCAGGACCCCACTTCTCCATATTCGATTTCAAAATGATAGGAAAGTGGTCAGAAATTGAGCAACATAAATTGTCTTGCACAAGATGATAAAGAGGAATCTGTGCAACTGAGAAGCCACAGTGCATAGCCTTCTATCCAACTAGGTGAACATAGTATTGGAGAGGGGAATATCCCCAAGATAGCACTCCCTATTGAAACAGTCAAAATCCCTCAGAAGATGTAGATGATCTCCACCCAGTGTTTCAGCTGGGGACCTGTCTGTTAGAATATTTTATCTTATCTTAGAGTACATCTTATCTTATGATAAGAGTATCTCAAATTATCTCATATGATTAGGTTCTTATCACGTAGTTATTATCATAATTAATTTCCTTATTCAATTAGGATTAGGAGTCTTGTATTCCTATAAATAGGGGTTAGTACTTAAGATTTTTGAACAATTAGATCATAATCAATGATCAATCATAATCATATTTTGGAGTCTTCATTCTTTTTCTTCTCTTTCTTTATCTAAACCCTTAACTTCAACATGGTATCAGTGCGGTATCATCCTCCGTGACCAGTCCTGTCATTATTCCGCTGCCAAGTCCCCAAAAGTTTGGGACTATTCCAATAATTGTATTCATAATTCTATTTGTTAAACCCTTTCCTTTGTCACCTTTATCTGCTTTTGACTATAGTAGATTGCTATGCCTCGATACATACTTATGAATTATGCATTATTTTTGGAAGAAAGACTTGAATATTTCCATATTCTGAAGAAATTTTCGGTAGCCTACTTTCTTGGCTCTTTTCTAAACCATAATCTTTTCTTGATGTCATGTTTATGCTTTGATGGTGTGGTGGGCATGACTAATTAAAAAAATTGAGACTTTTTTTTTCTGAGTCAGTGCAACAAAAAATTGGTTAAGCATTGATAATTGATTCTTTAGTTTCTGCCAAGTGGTCAAGATTTGAATATAGCTTCTGCTTGAGTGGTTAAGCGTTTGCCTAAAATTTGCCATTGAAATTTGGAGGCCTATAGAGCCCAATTTGGAGCAACTTTTGACTAATGTACATGCCAGCGAGTCAGTTCATTTCACATATAAATTCATATTTTTTTGCCTATGTTCATTCTGACAATATTCATTTGCTTTTGGAACGAGTCCGTGGAGACACAAGAAGGAGATCAACGAGGCCCAAAAGAAGGTCGAAAACTTTTCAGATCTATGAACTTTGACTGTTACCCAATACCATTTTGGTTTTGTTTGAAGTTGTGACAACTTCCAGGTCAATCTTCAACTGCTGTAAGCGCTGGCCTATTATCATTTTTGTTTTGTTTGCTTGCCGTTCGTGAAGTCAGCAGTGGTTTCTTCAGTTGGTTGCTTGGTGGTAATTTGTTCTTGGGCACAAACTTTATTGGCTCGTTATTAAGTTTTCTTTTTCAAAGGGTATATTTTGTGACAAGCTTAAAGCTTAGTAAGCTTTAGCTTGAGGGGGAGTGTTAGAATATTTGATCTTATCTTATCTTAGAGTACATCTTATCGTATGATAAGAGTATCTCGAATTATCTCATATGATTAGGTTCTTATCACGTAGTTATTATTATAATTAGTTTCCTTATTCAATTAGGACTAGGAGTCTTGTATCGCTATAAATAGGGGTTAATGCTTAAGCGTTTTGAACAACTAGATCATAATCAATGATCAATCATAATCATATTTTGGATTCTTCATTCTTTTTCTTCTCTTTCTCTATCTAAACCCATAACTTCAACACCGACAACATTGAAATCCTCACCCAAACACTAATGTGACCCACAGAAGGCAGACAAAAAACCCAGCTCCTCCCAGAAGAAAAAAATGCTAACTAGGAGTATTTGGGCCATAAACATAAGTAAATCACCATTGATCTCTCCTCATGATATCCAGCAAGATTGACACAAAAGTTACCATTTATAGATTCAACTGTAGAGGCAAACCTAGTATCCCAAATGACCAACATACCTCCTGATGCCCCCCAAGAGAAGGGAAGCACTCCCAGTCCATAAACCTGCATTGTCAAAGGTCCCTATCTAATAAAGCATCCATATCCTCAAGCTTAGATTCCTAAAGGAAAACTATGTCAGGTGTTGCAATCCGTGTTACAATCTCACATTTTATGTGTTTATGTTTCCCTACCCATCCTAGGTAGGATCTCAATCTTCAACATCTTGGTATTAAATTGCTAGTCGATTAGGATTTGGCCATTATCTTTTATGTACTTGTTTCTTCTGTTATGGTTAGGTTGTAGGTGAGTGTCAAAAAACAGGATTAAGCGCAGTATAATCATTGTTTGCTGTCAACTTAATAGCCTAGACCTAAGTACATAGGACCTTGTTTTCAATTATCCAAATCAGGATAAGCTGAAGCCTGAACTACATTTAATCATGGGTTGATTTTTTCAAGTTTCTGTATTTTGTCCATGAATATAATTGTGTATGTCTATGGGCACTTCTGTTCTTTCAATCACTTTTTTTTGTTTGTATTATTCTTGTTTTGCCATATTATTTGTTTTCTATTCTGTAAATGACTAAATGCAGGCAACTCTAGCTCTGTATGCTGCAAAACGAACTTCTGGGATAGCTGTTAATATAGGTTTTCAAGTCACATCCGTAGTTCCAAGTATTCTCTACCACTTTATTCTCTTCCTCTCTCTCTCATATAATTCTTATTTTGTGCATAACAATAAATTTCTTGCACAAAGTACGTGAATGATCTGCTGTCTTAGTGGTGTTCAGAGGTAGTAAATGCTTAAACATCACCTCGTGTTATAATGTAAAAAAATTTCCTTTGTTGGTCTGAAGCAAATGAGTTTATTGTCAATTTCTTCTGTTTTCCCCCTGGTTTGAACATATATGCATTATCATTTTACAGTTTTAAATGGTAAAGTGATGCGTAAGGTGGGTGTGGAGGTTGTGGGGTTGGGAGCACTAAAACTTACTGGATTTCTTAGAGAGCAGATGCAGCAGAACAACATAAGTTTTGAATCATTGTACACTGTTCGCACACTGAAAGAGGTATTGTTAATGTCCTTTCTGGTCTGAAATTTATATTGAGGAGATTTTACTTATATTTGGTGCGATGGTGCACCTGAGAGAGGACAGAAGTACTCCTTCATTGCTTATGAAATTTTATCTGTATAGAACATCTCTTAATCTAGTCACAGTATTTGCTTTCTTCAAAGCTCTCTTATGTTCAACTTTGGTTTCAAATTTTCAGATCTTTGAAACCACAAGAAGCATAGTTCATCCGCAAATAAATAAATTTCCGATACATTGTTGTCTTTCCCATTCTCTCCTGTGCTGTCTTTGTTCACCTAGAAAAAAAAGCAGCTCCATATGTTCTGGTTTATCATATACAAGATTTTGTTAGATATATAAAAACAAGATCTCACCTAATGGCCTAGGATTTTAAGTTCATTTGGTTGTTGACACAATTCATAGTTTTACCTGTATTTTTTCTTTGATTGTTGCTAAGGAGTTACCTCAGTAGATGGGAGGCTTTAGGAATTCAGTCATTGAAACCAAGTCGTTTGGTTTCTCTCATGTAGAGGGCGTTTACTATTTGATGATTATGGAAAACGTTGGGGTTTCAATCACTTCATCTGATTGGATGGTGCAGGTTTTTATGAAAAAGATAATATTTCTTATTGAATTATTCTCAAAGAGATACATGCTACTTATAGCCAAAATTGGTTTTAAAGATAATAACCAACCTGCTATAAATTAGGAGGCTAATGAATACATAATCAACAGAGGATAAAAACAAAAACTTTCCTCTCCAAAAGAATCTGAAATTATTTCGGATTTTATTCTGTTCAATAAGATAAAAACAAATCCCTAAAATCTTCAAAGTAACAACTAACTCGGACAGATGGAAATGGTTGTTTTCTGTTGTTGTCAGCCTTCCATGAAATTGGTGATCCCCCTCATGAAATCTCTTTCCTTTGAAAGTACAGGGAAGATCAGAGGGCAGATTTGTTTTAATCACACAATTCTTTGGCAATGGAACATATTTCATTATCTTTGTGCCAGAAGGATGTGAAGGGTTTTGTTGTCCTGATTATTGACGAACCTAGACACCATACCAATAATTCTGCTGTTCTTCTTCCAAAACAGCTTTCCCAAGGCACAGCAGGAAAGGACCATCTCCTATAAACTTATGTTATGCTGAAGTCTTATGGACCAATGCTGCCCGAGAAAGCAAAATCCAATTGATCTGTTGTAGCTTGTTAAAAAGGCTCCTACAAAGCCAGTTTTAATGGAGGAGGGCAGTGTTTGAATTTCAGAAGGACTCCTGATATGAGCCCACTAAGGAATATGGACCAAGAAGCACTACAAAGACTTGTTGAGCCTATGACGAAAGCAAGAGTCAAGAAAGCCCAAGAAGTTCTAAACCAAATGGATCTTTTAATGGACACAAGCCCAAGTACAAGTCAATAAGACATCGAGCCCAAGTTGGTATCTTGCATCATCCAACTAGAAGATTCATAATGTGGGGCGCATGACATGAAGAAGTTTCCAATTTTAGTGGTTTTTCTTTTATTTTTCAATAAGTGTATGTGGGTCCAATTTGTTTAAATGCTACAATTGGATTCCTTCATAGTCTTACACGAAATTAGAGAGTCTTGGGAGGGGGGAATTTTTGGCTTGCATGCTATAAGAAACTCCTCATTAAGTTGAGTGAATAAATTGTAAGTTATGGGTGTTACACTTTTAATTTGAAAAGCAAAGTGTAACCACCCATAATGAAGGGAGAGTAGGTGTGTATATGAGTGCTTGGGGCTGACTTCAATTGCTTCATGGTGAGTTATGAGTGTCTTGGTGGCTGCCTTCAATTGTTTGGGTGTTACACTTTTAATTTGAAAAACAAAGTGTAACCACCCATGATGAAGGAATGGTAGGCGTGTATAAATGGGTTTGGGGGCTGACTTGAATTGTTTTAGTGGTCATTTAAGTTAGGAATTAGGCCATTCAAAGTGGGGGTTATGCCTTGTCTTTGGATGCTAAGAGTTGAATGACTACTATATGTATGCATCTAAAAACATGGAATAAGAGAACTTGGATGTTGAATTTGGATTAATTCCATCTGTGGGAGAATTGTTCTCTTAAGTTCTTGGTTGAACCAAACTTAGTTCTTATCAAGAATCCAAGGTTCTTGTGGCGAACATCACTTGGCTTATCAAACCTTCTTGGTTTGTGGCGCCTTCATCATCTCTTTCTTTCCATTTTCTTACTTTCTTCACTTTTCTGTTGTTTCATTTTGTTTCTATACAAAGAGCACGAAATTATCATACTTAGAATTCAACCATAAGATCGTTAAAAGGCAACCACACCATTTGGTTGTCATCAACTCCTATCACTCCATGGAGCACAAATCTATATTTTGAAGAATGGTGGTAAACGTAAGGTGTTTTGGTGGTGTAGAACCATTAAATAGACTGAAGCTAATCATTTAACACAGGCCCTAATTTTTTTCTTGTTCTTATAAGGTTTCTCTACACCCTTTGGGCGCAAGACTAATCCTTGCTCAGGCTACCTAGGCTGCGTTTTGCGCAAGTACCTTCCCATGGGCTTGAACCCTTGACATCGCAGAAGTGTAGGCTTTTGTATTTTCTCAAGACTTGGTCCAAAAGACAGTTTTTATAAACATGGACCTGTGAACTGTTCACTTAAAAGAAACCTACTGTATATCAAAGATGGCCCTGGTTTTAACACAAAGTGCAACCCAGTGGAGATCTGTTCCAACAATCCAGCAAGCTAACTAATCTCTAATATACATCATTATACGATACACTCTAGAGTCTAGACCATCAAAATGTTCTTTTGTATGTGAATGTTCCACTACAACCTCACAAACTAAGCATTGTGTTGCAGATGGTTGGTTTTACAAGGTTCATATCTGACCCTCGCCAACCATTCTGTATTGTTGGATTAGTTCGGTACCAGATCTGCGCTGAGTTGCACTTTGGGTTAAAAACAGGGTCATCTTTGAAATACAGTAGCTATGTTTTTTATTAGACTGTTTCAGGTCCAAGTTTTCTAAAACTGTCTTTTAGCCCAAGTCTTGAGAAGATACAAAAGCCTAGGCCTCTGCAAGGTAAGGGTTTGAGCCCATAAGAAGTTTGTTCTGCAATCTCTGTTAATGTTGGAGGTGGAGCAGTGTAGGCAGGTTTGTGTCATAAATTCTGATTTCTTGATTTCATTGATAGTGTTCTCATCCATAAATAGTACAGACCCATTTACAGCCATTAATGGCACTTAAGACACAATTATTCTAATTCCTAATCTGATCCCTATAATCAGCCAATCTAATTATATACAATTAATGGGCAGATTTCTAATCCTATTTTATACAGCATATAATAGGAAACATATTGATGACAAAATAATAGGAAACATAATAAAGGCAGAATCCCTTATTGACATCCCCCCTCAAATTGATGCGGCTGGTCAAGGAGTGTCAATTTGCTGATGAGAAACTGATGCCGAGGTCGTGGGACAGCTTTGGTCAAGATATCTGCAAGCTGAAGTTGCGATGGTACATGAGGAAGAGATATAGCTTGAGTGTCCAATGCTTCCCGAATAGAGTGACAATCCACCTCAATATGCTTCGTGCGTTCATGGTAAATGGATTAGTAGCAATCTGAATAGCACTCGTATTGTCAGCATAGAGTGGCGTGGCAGTAGTTTGAGGAAAACCAAGTTCAGCTAAAAGACCACGAAGCCAAATGATTTCAGAACAGGCTGTTGAAATAGCCCGATACTCAGATTCTGTGGAGGATTTAGAGACACGAGACTGCTTTTTACTCTTCCAAGAGATTAACGCAGGACCAAGGAACATACACCAACCAGTGACCGATCTTCGTGTATCGGGACAACCAGCCCAATCTGCATCACTATAGCCAACCAAAGTAAGAGGCTTCCCAGTAGGAAAGAATAGGCCTCGAGTAGGGGTTCCTTTTAAGTAACGAATAATATGATGAACAGCAGCCAGATGAAGATGGCGAGGAGTGTGCATAAATTGGCTCACTTGTTGGACTGCAAAGGCAATGTTAGGGCGTGTAATGGTCAAGTAATTAAGGCTACCCACCAGGTGACGATATAATAAGGGGTCAGACAATAGATCGCCCTCATCACGATGATACTTGACATTAACCTCAAGGGGAGTATCCACTGGAGTGGCCGAAGTAAGACCGGCTAAAGAAACCAAGTCTTCAGTATACTTTTGCTGATGAAGAAAAATACCCGTAGGATTAGAATGAACTTCAAGGCCTAAGAAATAGTGAAGACAACCAAGGTTTTTCATATGAAAAGAAATCTGGAGCTGCTCTTTAATGTTTTGAATGGCGGCATGATCAGAACCAGTAATAATCATATCATCGACATAAATAAGTAGAAGAACAATACCAGTGGGTGTACGATGAATGAACAAGGAGGAGTCAAAGAGACTCTGTGTAAAAGAAAAACCGAGAAGAGTAGTCTGAAACTTTTCAAACCATGCACGTGGAGCCTGGCGTAAGCCATATAGAGAACGTTTGAGCTTGCACACAACGACAGATGAGGAAAACAACCCCGGAGGGGGAGTCATGTAAATATCTTCTGCCAAGTCGCCATGAAGAAATGCATTCTTCACATCCATTTGAGTGAGTGCCCAGCCTTGAGAGGAAGCAATCGAAAGAATGGTTCTGATACTAGTCATTTTTGCGACTGGTGCAAACGTCTCATCATAATCCACACCATACTCTTGTTTATTACCCAATGTGACCAATTAGGCTTTGTAACGATTGAGAATGTCATCAGAATTTAACTTCACCGAATAGACCCATTTGTAACCAATGGGCTTAACACCGGAAGGCTATGGAAAATGTCCCATGTGAAATTTTCTTGAAGGGCATGGAGTTCATCGTTCATTGCCTTGACCCAACGAACATCTTTAACTGCCTGAGAATAAGAGGTAGGAATAGATGTCCCAGAGAGGGTAGCAGTAAGAGAAATAGGCCCAAATTCATACCTATTTGGCGGACGAGACATTCGTTTTGAGCGTCGCAGAGCTGCTGGTGCAGGGACAGGTGGAGGTTCAGCAGCCGGAAGGGACAAAGTGGGATTTGGCCTAACATAAAACACACCTGGTTTGTACCGTTCTATAGAGGAAGAAACATCAGAAAAATTAGAAGTGTAACAAAATCATTAGAAGAAGTAGAACATGGGAAAAAATTTTGGTGGTCAAAGAAAACCACATTCCTAGAGGTGCATAAGTGTTGAAAAGTGGCATCATAACACAAGAATCCTTTGTGAGTGGTACTATAACCCAAAAAAGCACACAAGACAGATTGAGCTCCTAGTTTATTACGTTCAGGAGGTGGCAAGTGGACAAAGCATACACAACCAAAAGGATGAAGATTAGTATAATCAGGATGTGCATGAAAGAGACGAAAGAAAGGAGAATCAAACCCGAGAACCTGGGAAGGAAGACGATTGATTAGAAAGACAGCTGTAGACAGAGCTTCAACCCAGAATTGAGGGGGGACAGAGGCTGCAAGGAGCAAGGATCGCGTGACATCAAGCAGATGTTGATTTTTGCGTTCTGCGATGCCATTTTGCTGAGGCGTATAAGGACAGGAACGTTGAGACATGATACCCTTGTGCTTTAGGTATTCCTGAAAGGCATGAGAAATATACTCCCCACCAGAGTTAGTGCGTAATATCATAATGCTAGTGTGAAATTGATTCTCAATATAAGCCAAAAAATTCTTAAACATGGTGAAAACTTCAGCTTTAGAACGAATAAAGTAAACCCATGTAAAGCGGCTGTAGTCATCAATAAACGTCACAAAGTATTTATAATTGGCATGAGATAAAACAGGAGACACACCCCAAACATCACTATGAATAATTTCATAACATTTTTCAGCACGATGAGCATGGAGAGGAAAAGGAAGGGTTTTGCTTTTAGCAAGTTTGAACACAGAACATGTAAAGGATAAGTCATAGGTAATATTTTTATTGCCCAACAAACCATTCTTTATTAAATGAGACAAAACAACAGAGTTTGGGTGGCCCAATTTATTATGCCAGTCCTCAAATGAGGGCGGGACACCAGTACAAGCAAAAGAAGAAAAACTAGGGGAATGAAATTGGAGCGGAAACAATCTGCCCACTTTAGGTCCCTTCGCGATCACTTTCCTCGACACCTGATCCTACACAAAGCAACCATTTCGAGAGAAATTAACATTACAATTATTATCCACCAATTGGCCAACCGAAATTAAATTAGAAGCAAGTCCGGGTGACACAAATACATTGCTAAAGAAAGGATTAATGTCACCAACAGCAGAGATAGACAAAGTGTTACCATCGGCAATCTGAATGTTTTGGGTGCCATTGTAAGCATGTACATTGTGTAAATGGTCCGGGGATCCAGTCATATGATTAGAAGCCCCCGAATCCACAAACCATGGTGTAGAAGCACTAGTGGACTTACCCTGGATGCCCAAGGTAGAGAGAGCGGAGAAAACAATTTGCTGCACCTGCTCTGAAGTCAGAACATCAGGTCTGGTGGCGGTGGAAAGAGGAGATGGACCAGCAGAACCAGTAATAGCATGAAAGGCTTGGATAGGGCGATGTGCAGGTCTTGTGGGGCACTCGGGGATAATGTGGCCACGTTGCTTGCAATAGTTGCAAAATTTCTTACTGCATTTACGAGCAATATGACCAAACTGTTTACAGGAAAAACACTGGACACGCCTCATATCACGACCTTTGCTAGTACCTTGAGCTCAATAGGCAACCGTAATAGCTTCAGAAGCATTATGGTCATGCAACATGCTGCCTTGGGTGAGCAAACGTTGCTTCACGAAGAAGTTCACCAACACAAACCTCTAGAGACGGAACTGGGTTGCGATTTAGTAAAGCAGCACGTGCAACTTCAAATTCTGGGCGAATCTTCATAAGAAACTGGTCGCGTTTGCTGACTTCATAAATCTTTTGAATTGCAGCAAGCGAATCCTTAGGAACATCAGCATGTAAGATTGCAGAATGTTCAGCCCACATATTCAGAAAACCCGAGTAATAATCTTGAATGGACATAGGTCCTTGTTGATAATTTGCAATATCAAGTTCGAGCTGAAAGCGTTTCGCCGCATTGTTCTGATTGTAAATATTCTTCAAGTAATCCCACATGTCTTTAGCAGTCGAGAAGGAGCGCAAATTATTAACCATTTGAGGCTCAATGGAGGAAAGGATCCAAGAAATAATCTGCGCATCCTTGGTTTCCCATGTAACCAACGCAGTCTTGTCCGCCGCCGTCGCCGCCGGGCAGTAGCAGTTCCGTCGAGATGACCCAACAACCCTTTCCCTTTCACAAACATTTGGAAGTGAAATGCCCAGGCAGCATAGTTCTTGCCGGTAAAGCGAGCACAAAAACTTTCTGTAGCCATGAAACCGCAACCGAGAACACAAGAACCCACCAACCAGAAAGAAGGAAACGAAACCCACAAACCAGAAAGAAAGAAAGGAAACCCACGAACCAGAAACAAAGGACACCAAGACAAGAGCAACTAAGGATGGTGTTGCTGAAAGAATCACAGGTCTGATCGAGAACCTGATGATACCATGTCAGAAATTCTGATTTCTTGATTTCACTGATAGTGTTCTCATCCATAAATAGTACAGACCCATTTACAGCCATTAATGGCACTTAAGACATAATTATTCTAATTCCTAATCTGATCCCTATAATCAGCCAATCTAATTATATACAATTAATGGGCAGATTTCTAATCCTATTTTATACAGCATATAATAGGAAACATATTGATGACAAAATAATAGGAAACATAATAAAGACAGAATCCCTTATTGACAGTTTGTACTGCCTGAGCATCATTAACAGAGAGTGCATCAGTGACTGTCTTTTGCCAAAGATGCTCCAACCATGATTCATGAGACATCAACAGAGATTTGATTTCAGTGATAGTGTGAGGATCAACTCTGGCTGTTGACTGCAGTGACAAGCAGACCTTCAAGAATGACATCCAAGTGTTCTTGCGAGGTAACCGGTGTTCCAATCGAAATCAATGAGTCAACCCGTGCTTTAATGCGGAGCAAGTACTCAGAGATAGACCTACCACCCTTCGTCGTGTTGCTCAACTCAGATTGGAGCTGACGACCACATTCGCTTGTTTGAGAGTTGAAGTAGATGTAAAGTTCTTCCTAAATCTGCCATGAGTTGACACAGCCAACAACACGAGTGAGATCGAATTCGAAAGCAAGGTCAGCAGCTACGAGAAGAGGTGTTGTTCTTGCTGCTGATTAACTTGATCAACTTCTGTATCAGATTTGGTGAGGTAGTGTGGTGGAATCCGAGGACTGACAATGAACCGCTGCAACCGATTTGCCTTGATAACAGTTTCTACATGTTGCTTCCAGATGAGGAATGTTTTCTCATCAAGATTCACAATGATCATTGGATAGAAGCTGACCGGAGAAGGTGCTGTTGTAGTTGCTGGCGGTGGAACTGCACCAGCGGCTGTGGTGAATGAATTGGAGTCAAAGTTCAGAGGAGTAGCCATGGCTCAGGATCTGAATGCTCTTGATACCATATTAGCTTTAGATATGAGAAAGTGGAGAGGAGAGAGAAGAGAGCAGAGAATCGAGAGACAACTCTCTGGAAAAGTGAATCTGTTATTCTAAAATGATAATTCTGTTAGCCAGATCTACAAAGAATTTATTCAAGGGTGTAAGGCTGTTGGTGACAGCTGTCACTCTAACAAACTGAGACTAGCCTAACTTACTACGTCAGCAAGCTAACTAATCTCTAATATACATCATTATACAATACACTTCAATATTCTCCCCTTAAAGGGGTGGATTCACTAAGGTGAAATGGTCAAAGTATGAAGCCCAGATACTCTGTAGTGAGGCAGTGGAGAAAATACTGTTATGATATTATTCAGTAGTCTGAGTCTGTTTAAATATGTGGGTTACAATAAAGTCACTTCCTAGAATTAAGGAAGGAAAAAAGAAAAAAAGGAAATATAAAATCAACATAATAAAGATAGCATAAATGTAATAACTAAAAAATAAGACCAGTATTATCTCCTGATTCTCCTATACCCTCCTCAAGTTGGTGCTTAGATATCTATCATGCCCAACTTGCTTATCAAATGCTCGAAGACGGGTCTTGCTAGGCTCTTGCTTACACACATTTGACCCAAATTTGTCTTCAAAGTCAGGAGGGTTATCCATGCATACCTCTTCCTCTAGATCATCGTTGAGGTAGACATTTTTCACATCCAATTGGTGCAGAATCTAAGTTGGCAGCAAGAGATAAGAGAATTCTGACAGTGTTTAATTTTACAACAAGAGCAAACGTCTCTGAGTAGTTTATGCCATAGGTCTGAGTGAAACCCTTAGCCACTAATCGTGCCTTATACCTTTCCATCGATCCATCTGAATTATACTTCACAGTGAAAACCCACTTACAACCCACAGTGTTTTTCCCAGCTGGTAAGGTGATAACATTCCAGGTATTGTTCTTCTCAAGAGCTCTCATCTCCTCAAGAACAACTTCCTTCCACTTTGGAACTTTTAGAGCTTCCTGTACATTTTTTGGGATTTATATACTAGACAACTGTGAGATAAAGGCAGCAAAGGATGAAGACAAGTTTGAGTATGACACAAATTTAGACAGAGAATGCTTAGTACAAGATCTAATACCTTTCCTAAGCACTATGGGAATGTCGAATTCAGAGGACTCATTATGACCATTAGGTTCAGAGGAGGACTTACCTTTGTCAAGTTCATTGGTTGGATTCTCCCTTGGTTCAGATTCATGGTTGTGCGGGATAGTAGATTCATCAGTCCTTTTTTATGGTTCTTTATCACAAAGATCTTCCCTTTCCACCCCCGGTCACCATCTCTAAACCTGTTTTGTTTCTTCTTCACAAGAATCATCATGTTATTGATTAGGTTTTCATTATCAATTTCCAAAAAATGTTTGTCAGATTTTTGATTTAAGGATGTATACCCAGATTAAGTGGGATCCTTACTCACAATGAGAGTAGGTCCAGATAATGAATCCTGGTCATTTTCTGTTGGTGCAGTAGTGCAAGTCTCAAAATCATGTGAAGTAAGCATATTTTCAGAAAAAATTATGGTTTCAAATGAATCGTCCTGTAAATTCCACCTTGAAGATGAATTTCCTTAAAAAAAGGTTGGTTTTCAAAGGTGACATCCATGATTATAAAAATTCTTTCTGATTTTGGATCAAAACGCTTATATCCCTTCTGGGTTGGTGAGTATCCAATAAAAACACATTTTATAGCACGTGGTTTCCTGCTTCCCAAGATGCTTATGTTCATGAACAAGAACAGTGCAATGAAATATTTTTAATGGTAAATCAGCTGAAATACGAGCCATAAGAAAACATTCTTTCAAAGTGTGAATTGGAGTCTGAAATTGTAAAACTTTGGATGATATACGATTAATCAATTATGCAGTAGTTAAAACAGCTTCACCCCACAAATATTTGGGAACTTTCGTTGCGAATAGTAATGCTCTAGCAACATCTAGGAGGTGTTTATTTTTCCTCTCCACAATCCCATTTTGTTGGGGTGTATTAGCACAAGAACAATGATGCACAATCCCATTTTCAAGAAAGAAATTCTCCAAGATCTTGTTAAAGTATTCTTGCCCATTATCACTTCTGAAGACTTGAATGTTTGTCTGAATTTGATTTTGCACAATTTTCAAAAAACTCCTTACAGCTTGATCGGCCTCAGATTTGTCTTTTAATAAGTACACCCAACGAAGTCTAGTGTGATCATCTATAAAAGTGATGAACCATTTTTTGTTGGAGAGTGTACCCGTTTGATTGGGACCCCAAACATCACTACGAATAACAACAAAAGGTTTTGATGACTTATATGATTGCATGGGAGAAAAAGAGCGATGATGTTTTGTTGGAAATAGCAGCATTAGTTAATGACTTCTCTTTCCTAGAAGTCAGATTCATTGTATAGAAGTGGAATAGGTACATTAATAGTTTTACATTCTAAATTGTATTTAGAATGTTAGTTCCTATGTAAATCAGATATATAAATATATCTTCTGCTGAGTGCATGACTCAAGCAAGTATATTTAGAAATATTGTGTCCCTGTCTACTTTTCTTCTCCTTTTTTCACATGGTATTAGAGCTCTCGATCTGGGAGTCTCTGTTTCCGCTGTCTCAACCTTCATAGCTGAGTTCTTTTGAGATCTAGCCTTCATTGCAGGACCTCTTCCATTGCACACCTTTATTATGTGCCCTGATTGCATTTCCCATCCCCGTATATGAACCTGAGAAATTCTCCTTCACGTATCTGAACTTGCCTAAAATACCCAACAACCTTCAAACCTAATTTTTCATCAAAACCCATCCACCAGCCACCATAGAAGCCTCCGACTGGCCAAACCCATAGAAGCCCACCACCTAGATCCTCCACATGCGCCTCCAAACGCGATTTCACCTCTCGGCGCGTGAGCACCACGAGCCTCCTTCCCGGCCGCCAAACTGCACTGCGCTTGTCCCATTCTGACCGTCGGCACTCCCTGGTTCTCTTTCACCTATTGGTGACGTACACCGCCACCTTGCTAGTGTATCTCTTGCTTAGAGTCTCCCTGTTTTCCTTGAAAAACATTTTGTCTTGAAAATTTTCTGCAATGTCGAACCAGGACGACATCATAAACCCAGACCTAAAGGAAACTACCGATAATCAGCAAATCCAAAATAGCCAACCTGGAGGTCTATAGGGCATTCAACCTGCATATCGGTTGAATGGAAAAAACTATTTGAAGGGGTCACAACTTGTTCGTACTGTGTTGAAAGGGAAAGGGAAACTCAGTCATCTAACGAGCATCGATCCTAAGGAAGGAGAACTGAAGTTTGCAGTGTGGGATGACGAAGACTCTATGATTATGGCCTGGTTATGGAACTCTATGATTCTGGAGATTAGTGACACTTGTATGTTTCTTAATACTGCAAAGGAGATTTGGGATGTGATTGAGCGAACTTATTCCAAGGCTAAAGATGCCGCTCAGGTGTATGATGTTAAGGTGAAAACAGTTACTGCAAAACAAGGGAATAAAACTGTGAATGAATATGCAAATTAGTTGAAGTACCTTTGGATGGAGTTGGATCATTATCGGGTGAATAAAGACTAAATGTAAGGAGGATGCAGTGGTGCTGAAGGAGTACATTGAGCAAGATCATGTTTATGATTTTGTTGTGAGGCTTAATCCTGAGTTTGATTGAGTTAGGATTCAGATTCTAGGAAAAAGACAAGTTCCATGCTTCAATGAGGTGGTAGCCATTGTTCGATGTAAAGAGCGTAGGAGGACATTGATGTTGGAACCTCCATCCATGGAGAGTTCAGCCATGGTGGCTGAAAACATACAATCTGGACAGGCTAAGGTGGAAAAGAGGGGTGAACTTTGGTGCACATACTGCAATAAGCCACGACATACCGAGAAAAATGCTGGAAATTACATGGAAAAACTTCTAGTCGTGAATGGGGACAAAAGGGAGGATCATTTGGAGGAGGATGGCGAAGAAGTGGATAGGCTCACGTTGCTGCCATACCAAATGATGAAAGCAAGCCAGAATCCACTAGCCTAAGCCATGAGGAGGTAGAAAGGACGAGAGAATTTTTCAGCAGCCTGGAAAAATTATCAGGTACTTGTACTTTGGCATATTCAGGTATGTTTCCACTTTCATTTGGATTTAATGTCTCAAATACACCTTCCCCCTTCTTCTGGATTCTAAACTCAGGAGCCACTGATCATATGACACCCTCATCTAACCATTCCCAGCAATAAGAAAATTGCTATTGCAGATGGCACTCTTATAACTGTAGCTAGCATAGGGAACAATGAAATAAATTCATCCATAACCTTAAAAAATGTCCATCATGTCCCAAAGTTGTCCACCAACCTTGATTCTATTCAGAAACTTACAAAAGACTTATCCTGTAACGTTGTTTTTCACAGTAATTGTTGTCTTTTTCAGTACAAGGAATCGGGGAGGACGATTGGACATGCTAGAGAAGGGAATAGTTTTATTACCTTGAGAAACACTTGTCTCAATCATTCATGTTAGAGTCTGTACTTTCAAAAAGGGAAAAGATTTTGCTTTTTAGGTGTCGGTTAGGCCACCCTTCCTTTGAAGCCATCAAAGTTATGTTTCTATCTCTGTTTTTTGGTTTTAGTATTAAAGGCTTTCATTATGTTGTGTGTGAAATTGCAAAACCCAAGCGTGTACCCTTTCCGATAAGTAATAAAAGAAGCTCATTTCCTTTTTATCTTGTTCATTGTGATGTTTGGGATCCATCTTCTGTTCCAAATGTTTTTGAAGCTAGATGGTTTATAACCTTTATTGATGATTTTACCCGGGTTACTTGGCTCTTCCTTCTTAAATACGTCTTACTTGGCTCTTCTCAATAATTAAAAATTAGTTTGGTGTGAACATAAAAAGACTTAGGTCAGATAATGGCAAGGAATATTTCAATAATGATATTACTCTATTCTGCAAAACAGAAGGAATAATCCATGAGTCTTCTTGTGTCAAAACACCACAACAAAATGGGATTGCAGAAAGGAAAAATGGGCTTTGATAGGAACCAGTTAATTCACAGAAGAATAAAAGAGAGAAGTGTTGTGGTATTGATGAAAACAAGCTTGTACCAAGGTGATACAGAGCTTGGAAGAAAGGAAAGGAGTACAACCGATAGCCTAGGCAATTCGAGAGGCCTAGTTCTCTCCCAAGGTTCCAAAATCCCAATTCCAGCCTACCTCTCCGCCCTCCCATTCCTTCCCTATATACCCATTTTACAGCTGACTCCCACACTCTCCTTACCCTCTCTGTTGCCAGCCAGCAGTTAGTTAGGTCATAATCCCTTACATTGCACCTCTCTCTCTCCTCACGCACACCTTAGTTATTCCAGGTCCCTATTAACACTCCCCTCCTCAAGATTCACTTTGTCCTCAAGGTGAAGGCCTTGTGAATGATCTTGTAATTGCTGCCATAATCCACTAGGATCCCATTGCGTGAGGCATAATGGCCCAGTTCCCAAATCTTTGGCGGCCCAGTTCCCAAATCTTTGGCAGCCCCGCTTGCACTGCTAACTGTAGCAGGTCCTGAACCGTCCCTTGCATGAGCATGTTCCGCTCTAGCAATAATTGTTTCTATACATTCCTCCTCATCTGAAGAGTAAACAAGACCAACCAATGCAGGCAAGTACAATGAAGGATCTATCACTGGAAGCAATTTGGATGCCTGCTATATCTTGCCAAGACGACAAAGGAAATAATTTTTGTGACTCTGATGATCTATTGATGACTTCTGGTATAACATCCATAACCTTTCTTCTCTGTGAAATGTTTGCAGAAACCAGAGGCTTAAGAACTCCCATAAAACACTTATCAGTTTTGCTCATTGAGCAGTATTCTGCTATCAGCATATTAATAGCTCTAGATGTACCATCCCACTCATCCAGAAGGTGGAGCAAAAAAAGTATCACAATATTAGCCTGGCTACTGTCAGTAAGTGTGTCTTCTTGTGAGTAATTTGGCTTGAAAATGATAGCCTTGAACATCGAAACAACCCCAACTATCACTTCTTCATCAGTGCAATTAAGCTGGGGTACTAGAATGCTTGAGATATTCATCCCAAATCCCAACACTGTTCTTTCAAATCTCTTGCTGTCTAGACGTCCTAGTAGCAGGCATAAACAGTTCACAAAAAAAGTTCTAGCCTCCAACCCACCATCCTCGTGGTCAATATGCCCATCAGAATGGTTGTCCATATAATAGTCATCAGCATGGTTGTCAAACTCGCGAGTTGACTCGTAGAATCGTCCAAGTCTACGTTTCTACCTAGGCAAAACTGGTTAACTCGCAGGTAGAATCAGTTTCAGAGCAAACTCGGTTTGACTCGGTCAAACAAACTTGAAATCGCGAGTCTAGGTGCGAGTCACTTAGTTTGCTTGTTTTTTAAAAATTTCCATAGCTCTGTGTTTCAGGAGATCTGGGCGCGTAGACGGATGCGCACGAAAGAGATGATCGGAGTGGCACGCGACAGTGTGTTAGAGCGGCCCTTGACTCGCACTCTCTCTGGAGGCGCTAGGGTTTGTCAGAGGAATAAGAAGAGATGGGGAAGAAGAAGGCAGATCCGTAGATGTGTGGCAGCTAGGGGAGAAATGGGAGATTGATGGCTGCTAGGGTTATGAAGCAAGGAAAGAAGAGATGGGTAATGGGCCAAAAAAACTTTTGGGGCCCGAATTAATGGTAGCCTGGAGCAACAAAAAAAAAAAAAAAAAAGAAGGTAAAAGGGTTTCAACTTGAAGTCTTGTGAATTCTTATAGAATGGGAGTAGGCCTTCTTACGTGGAGGTCATATTTTAAGCTGTTATTTTTATGGTTTTCTTTCAATTTTTTTAAACTAAAGTACTTGTGAAATATTTTGTATTTTTATATAAATAAATTTAGATATTATATTTTATATATACAACTCAAATAATTATAAGTTTAGTCATACTTCATTATTGTGGAGTTTGAATATTTTGTATTTCAATTTATGAATCAATGTTTTGAATATTTCAGATTGAATATATTGTATTTCAATTTAGATATTATAGTTTGAATATTTTGAATATCATGTAAAATATTACATTTTGTATTTTTTGAATTTATGAATGATTTGGTCATACTTTATTATTGTGGAGTTTGAATGTTGAATAATTGTTGTGTTACATTGTTTTATGTTGTGTATATATGCTATTTATAAGGTTTTTTTAATATTAGGTAGACTCTTACGAGTCTACAAGTCGAGTCTACGTGTCGAGTCTACCTACGCTTCACGAGTCTACGTAGATTCGCGAGTTTGACAACCTTGGTCATCAGTTTTAAGATTGAAAGACCCTTGATACCTTGTCTCAAGAAGTTTAGCCCCAGTAATTGGTTCAAAGTCCCCTTTATTTGGCTGACATTCTATTTTCATTCCCCTAATGGCTTGAAGTTTAACAAGAGCTTCAATAATAAAATCAGAACTGATATGAGCCCAATGGAGACCATCATGGATCAAGAAGCTACTCAAGGACTTGGTGGGCCCATGACAAGAGCTAGAACCAAAAAAGCCCAATTAGTAGGCCCAACAAGCTCTAAATCAAATTGTGGTGTTTTTAATGGAAGCAAGCCCAAGTGCAAGTCATGAAGACTTGGAGCCCAAGTTGGTGACTTACCTCATCCAATTAGAGGATCCATGAAGAGTGGGGCGTGCACCATGAAGAGAAGGCCCAATTAGTTGTTTTTCTTTAAATTCAATAAGTCTAAAGGGGTTAAGTGAGTGAGTCCAACTACCAAGTGTTGTTTTTGGGTCAAGACCACTTCATTCCATGATGTACACGAATTCTTAGGCTTAGTGGAGGAATCTTTTTGGTTTGTATACCAAAAGTAACTCCAATTTGAATTATTAGACTTTTATGTGTTTTGTTAATTGTGTGGGAGTTACACTTTTAATATGAGAAATAAGTGTGGCTGCTACATAATGAAAGGGAGAGAGAATAATAAACTCATCATTTAGTGTCTGAGTTAAATTGAGAAATAAGTGAGTCATTAGTTGTTGAATTATGTGAGTCATTAGTTAGGGGTTATGGAATATGGGGGAATACAATGTAAATCAGAATTAGGCAGCCATGTGCTATATGTATTACGCCCCAAACAACATGAATGATAACTTGGATGTTGAATTTGGATTAATTCCATTTGTGAGAGAATTGTTCTCTTAGGTTCTTGGTTGGACCAAACTTAGTTCTTATCAAGAATCCAAGGTTCTTGTGGCGAACATCACTTGGCTTATCAAACCTTCTTGGTTTGTGGCGCCTTCATCATCTCTTTCTTTCCATTTTCTTACTTTCTTCACTTTTATGTTGATTCATTTTATTCATATAAGAAGAGCACGAAATTATCATGCTTTGAATTCAACCATAAGATCGGCAAAAGGCAACCACACCATTTGGTTGTCATCAAGTGGTATCAAAGCTTAGGCTTTGGTTGAATTTGTTTTTGTGTGTTCTTGAATCTATCTTTGTTCTTCATCTTCTACTCTTTCTTCTTTTCTTCTCAAAACCAAAAACAAAAGTTACTTTGATCTTTTTCTTGAAGGGAAAATTCGTGGTTGTTGTGTATTGCTCCAAAAACAAAGTTTTCAAGAGTAATTCTCTTAAACAAGTTTAAAAAAAAAAGGAAAAGAAAAAGAAATTTTTTTTTAAAAAAAAAAAAAAGGAAGAGAAAGTTTCATTTGAGCAATTTGTGTCTTGAATATTGTTTTCCCTTCTTCCTTTGTTTCTTATTTCTAAACCTTTTCTTTTCTAGCCTTTGTTCCTTGTTTTTCCTTGTTTTGATAAGTTTTGTGATTTTTGTTACTTGAATTTTGGTATTTTTGTGTTTTGTGTTTGATTCCTCTAAGAACTTAAGGAGAACATTTGAGAGGAAAAAGACAAGAGTGCAAATTTACATCTTGTGTGGAAAAAGCCAAAAGAGTGAAATTCATTTGTGACAAGTGAGGGAGTGTAGTGAGGAAACACAAATCATGGCACACAATGGAGATAGTCCACCACCTTCACTAAGGTCCGCGGTCATTCTTGCACGAATGACTACTCAAATGCAAGCCCTTCGAAGGCAAATGGAGACAATGCAAGCCAACTATGATCAACAACTTGCCAATCTTCAAAATGATGAGTCTAGTGGCAATGAAAGTGAAAGAGGAAGGCCTAGAGGAGGAAGACATAGAGGAGGAGGATATAGGGGAAGGAGGCGTGATGAAAGGCTTGAAGGGGTCAAAATCAAAGTTCCTCCCTTTCTTGGGAAGAATGATCCGGAGGCTTACTTGGAGTGGGAGTTTAAAATAGAACAAGTTTTTGATTGTAATTCTTACAATGAAAGCAAGAAGGTGAAAGTAGCCGCACTTGAGTTAAAAGAATATGCCCTTGTGTAGTGGGACCAATTACAAAAAGAAGGAGGAGACATGGAAGAAAGGTCATAGACACTTGGGAGGAGATGAAAAACGTCATGAGAAAGAGATTTGTCCCAAATCATTATCAAAGGGACATTCAAAGCAAATTGCAAAGACTTACCCAAGGGACCGAAAGTGTTGATGAATATTTCAAGGAGATGGAGTTGGCCTTACTTAGGTCCAATTTTCAAGAAGATAGGGAGGCTACTATGGCAAGATTCTTCCATGGCTTGAATCAAGATATTCAGGACATAGTGGAATTACAAAATTATGTAGAACATGAGGATTTGGTGCAACAAGCAATCAAGGTGGAGCAACAAATTAAGAGGAGGAAGTTCAAATATTCTTCTTCTTCTTCTTCAAAATTTCCATCATCAAAATCTCCCTCATCTCCAAAGCAAGTTAGTGAGGATCAAATAAAAATGAGAGAAAAGAGAGAAAAGAAAGAGAGAGTGAAAGGGAGAATGTTTTAAAAGTGAAAAAGAATCAAGAGAAAAAAAGTGAGAAAAATAGAGAGGAAAAAGAGAGTAAAGAGAACTATCTTGCAACAAAAAGTGAGGTGAAGAGTGCTTTGAGTTCAAGGCATTCCCTATACATGCTCTATTGTAGGGAATTTTGTTTAAATTCTAACATTCCTAATGATCACTCTTTGTCTAGTGGTGTCAAAAATCTTTTGTAGGAATTTGGTGATGTGTTTCCAAAGGTTCCTCAAAAGGATGTTTGCAAGGTTATTTTGGGTCTTGAAGAAGTTGAATCAAGTGAAGCATTTATCGGTTTAACCCTCTGCATATTTAAGCCTTCTACTTCTTTGATTGATATGTTTCTTGTTAAATTGTTTGGGAAGTGTTTTCCTCCTATGCTTGCTAGATTTGCAAATTTGCATGTTAAAATGCCTAATTTGTGTTATCTTCGTATAGTTTAAGTGTTGAAACCGTAAGGCATGATGTGTTTAAGACAAACTATTCTTCTACACTTGATTTGAGGATTAGGAGTCAAGACTTGAATGAATTCCTTGAGAAGTGTGTTGTTGTGCTTTCTAATGATCACTTGGTTCATGACAACGATTTGGAAGTTTGTTTTGGATTTCTAAGAGACAGCTTGTTTGCTAACTTGGCCACTTACTCTTTTGTCCAAAATAAAGTTAGCATTTTAAGGTTTGTTATGAGCACTAAAGGTTTGCATGTGGCATTAATTGATGGGTTCACTACTACACCCCTTCTTACTCTACCTATTCTTGTGAATTCTTCTAAGCTTTCATATGATGCTCTTAATGTGTTTGAGCGGCTTGTTTTTTCTCAAAAAGAGCCGTACTTTGTTTGTGATGAGGAGAATATTAATGAGGTTCAATTTGCCTTGGTGACTTTGCAAAGGCAAAGTACTTTCTCTTTTGTCACCAAGATCAAGCCTAGGAAGGTACATTTGGTCATATATGTAAACTTATGGAGGTATAACTTTGTGCTTACCTTTAAAATTCCTTACCTTGGCTATGAATGTGTTGGGATGTTGATTGTACAAGATGAACATGTGTGTCATCTACTTGCTACATTTGGTGATTTTTCCCAATTTCCATTTGACCCCGGTGGAAGGGTTAACAATGTTCTTCATGTGATTGACTTTCACTTTTCTTCATATAGGTTATGAGGGAGGTGAATTCGAGGTCGAATTCACTGAAAGAAGGAGGGGATGATATGAGCCCAATGGAGACCATCATGGATCAAGAAGCTACTCAAGGACTTGGTGGGCCCATGACAAGAGCTAGAATCAAAAAAGCCCAATTAGTAGGCCCAACAAGCTCTAAATCAAATTGTGGTGCTTTTAATGGAAGCAAGCCCAAGTGCAAGTCATGAAGACTTGGAGCCCAAGTTGGTGACTTACCTCATCCAATTAGAGGATCCATGAAGAGTGGGGCGTGCACCATGAAGAGAAGGCCCAATTAGTTGTTTTTCTTTAAATTCAACAAGTCTAAAGGGGTTAAGTGAGTGAGTCCAACTACCAAGTGTTGTTTTTGGGTCAAGACCACTTCATTCCATAATGTACATGAATTCTTAGGCTTAGTGGAGGAATCTTTTTGGTTTGCATACCAAAAGTAACTCCAATTTGAATTATTAGACTTTTATGTGTTTTGTTAGTTGTGTGGGAGTTACACTTTTAATATGAGAAATAAGTGTGGCTGCTACATAATGAAAGGGAGAGAGAATAATAAACTCACCATTTAGTGGTTGAGTTAAATTGAGAAATAAGTGAGTCATTAGTTGTTGAATTATGTGAGTCATTAGTTAGGGGTTATGGAATATGGGGGAATACAATGTAAATCAGAATTAGGCAGCCATGTGCTCTATGTATTACGCCCCAAACAACATGAATGATAACTTGGATGTTGAATTTGGATTAATTCCATTTGTGAGAGACTTGTTCTCTTAGGTTCTTGGTTGGACCAAACTTAGTTCTAATCAAGAATCCAAGGTTCTTGTGGCGAACATCACTTGGTTTATCAAACCTTCTTGGTTTGTGGCGCCTTGATCATCTCTTTCTTTCCATTTTCTTAATTTATTCACTTTTATGTTGATTCATTTTATTCATATAAGAGCACAAAATTATCATGCTTTGAATTCAACCATAAGATCGTCAAAAGGCAACCACACCATTTGGTTGTCATCAAGAACTAATAAGCCGTGTACAAGTGAGGTCATGCCCAATTTCTAACCTTAATAGTTTCTGATTGTTTTTTTTTCTATTCCTTGGATGAAAAACATCTTCCCCTCTTGACTCAAGATTTCTAATCCTCCACTTGTCTTGTTGGGCCTGGCCCATTAGGTTAAAAAAATGACCACTTCTTTGGAACCTCATTTTTTCCCTTCCCTTCATCAGTTTCTCCTTTCCCCTATTGATGTCAGCCACCTGTGGAAGTGGAAACTCGATCGGTGACGACCCAACCTCCGCCGCCATGAATGACACAACCTCCGCTGCCGTGAATGACCCACCCTCCTTCATGGACGCACCCACTTCCAACGGTACCGGCGGTTCTTATGGCGGCGCGCGATCCCATGCGACCCTCGTCTCCACCCAACTACCACGGCCACCACCCACGCAGAGTCCGTCGTCACCATTGTGTAAGTCGCTGCCAGCAACGCAGCGGTCGTCGTCGCTTCTAATGTCGCTTCGTTATCGACCGTCGCTTCGTTATCGACCCACTTTTCCGGCAACTCAAGTTCCTCCTCCCTTGCATGGCGGCGATTCACTATCTCGGAGACTATCTCTAACCTCGGGCCATGATTTGTTATCTGTGTGGGTTGACCTGCCCCCAACAACTCCTCGTGGTCGCCTTAATATCCAGAACCTTCACTCTCGCAAATTCCAGCATCTCCATTGTCTGGTCAGTGTTGATTTCCATCTCTGGTTGTGGTTCACAGTGCTCTGATTCTCCCCCACCGTTCTGGTTCTCAATCTCTCAGCCTTCAACCTTGCTCTTGCTTTTTGGCTCCTCTGGTTTGAAGTCATCATCCCCATCCAATGTCAGTAGAACGTCCCTGTACTTCGGCTTAAAGCACCACAATAGTGCAACCGGGAACGTTTCCCAACTTGCCTGTGGATGGTGTGGACCCCACCAATGCCACCATTTGAGAGCACGACCTCTTAGTACCTTCACGGTCACCGACAATTTCTCCGCCTCCGGCGTTTCCATCGCCTCAAAGTACTGCTGAATGCAAATAAACCGCCCATATGCATCCTCTTCTCCGTCAAACAATGGGATCTCCATCTCCGGATTTCTCTTCAATGTGGCTGGATCCAATCTCCCTCCACTTCTTCTGGGGCGACTGGGAGCATGGTCACGTCGGGATCAATATCTAGTGTCCCGCCACCCCCTGCTGCAAAATGGTTTGTGTCGTTTATTGATGATTCCACTCGTGTCACTTGGATATTCCCGATGAAAGATAAATCTGATGTGTACAAATTATTCACTTAGTTTTATTTTATGATTCTTACTCAGTTTGGAAAAACTGTTAAGCATCTCTGATCTGATAATGGTAGAGAATATATGAATCAAAGTCTTTCTACGTTTCTTAAAGAACGAGGTATTATTCATGAACTCACATGTGTTGATACTCCCCAACAAAATGGGGTTGCTGAAAGAGAAAACAACACTTGCTTGAAATGACCAGGGCATTGTTATTGCAAATGTCAGTTCTGAAGTCATACTGGGGGGAAGTTGTTTTAACTACTGCTTCTCCAATAAATAGAATACCTTCTAGAATTCTTGTGGGTGTTAGTCCTGTTCATGTCATGAAATCATTTTTTCCCTCTGCTTCTATTATGCAAAGTCTTGAATCTCGTGTTTTAGGTTGTGTTGCTTTTGTTCATGTCCATCGTCAGCATCGCGGCAAACTTGATCCTCGTGGTATTAAATGCATTTTCATTGGGTATGCTCCTAACAAAAAGGGATACAAATGTTATCACCTTTCCTCTCGTCGAGTGTATGTCTCCATGGATGTCACCTTTCAAGAAAGTCAATCATTTTTCCCTCTCAGCTTCAGGGGAAGAACACTACTGATTTGGAAGCTGAGATTGTTCCAGACAGTAATGTTCCCTTGGATCAATCTTCTGATATGTCTTCTGATACACAGGAATTAGCTCCTTTTTGCAGTCACTCACCTGAACCTGAAAGAATTGCTCGAACTAGAGCAAGCTCGCCAAAAGTGGTGCATCTGTTGAATAGGAAGGTTTTAGGTAGAGAAGGAGAAAAAGAGAGAAATAAAGTATCAAATAATAAGATTGATATTGATTTGATATGGTGATGATGTGATTACAAAAGACAACCTATAGTCCTATTTATACTAAATGTAGATGTAGAATCCTATTCCTAACCAAATAGGGAAACAAATCATAACATATAAATAAGAAATAAATCCTAAGAGATCATCTAAGATACTCTAAAATATTCTAAGATATAAAAAAGATATTATCAGATATATAATTGATTTTCTAACACTCCCCCTCAAGCTAAAGCTTACTAAGCTTTATGCTTGTTATACACAAAAACAATGCACTTCCCGTCAATAAAAATAAAAATTGAGCTTCACGGAGATAATGGTTGGAAGGCAACTCAAGGATGCTGCAGAGGCCGGAGAGAGTTGTTGGAAAGATAACTGGAATGATCATCTGTCTGACAGATATTTCTTGGCAAGCAATCTAGCAAAGCAAGGTCCGAACTTCTCAAAACCGCATTTGGAAGCTTCAAACAACATCGGACACCCAAATTGTTTAAAATTTGAATTAAGGTGGACAACTACTTTCGTGACTGGGACGAGGTATGAGCATCTTGGACAAAGACGAGGCCAGTGCACCTGGGACAAAGATATGGCGAGTGCATATGGGACAAAGACGAGGCCAGTGCATCTGGGACAAAGGGGCAAGACCAATGCATCTGGTACAAAGGGTCAAGACCAGTGCATCTGGGACAGAGATGGGCTAGTGTGAGTCATAACCAACATAAGTCAATCGTCGATGGAAATAGAAGTCTCTACTAATATGATTGATCCGTGGGAAAGGATTCACCACCGGAATGATCGTCGGTGGGAAGAGAAGCCACCAATATGATCCATTAGTGGACACCCAAATTGTTAAAAATTTGAATTAAGGCAGACAACTACTTCCGTGACTAAGACGAGGCCAGAGCATCTTGGACAAAGACGAGGCCAATGCACCTGGGACAAAGACGAGGCCAGTGCATATGGGACAAAGACAAGGCCAATGCATTCGGGACAAGGGCAAGACCAATGCATCTGGGACAAAGGGCCAAGACCAGTGCATCTGGGACAAAGACGGGCTAGTGTGAGTCATAACTAGCATAAGTCAATTGTCGATGGAAATAGAAGTCACCACTAATATGATTGATCCGTGGGAAAGGAGTCACCACCGGAATGATCGTCGATGGGAAGAGAAGCCACCAGTATGATCCATTAGTGGAAAAGAATTGCTTGTCAAACATTGGAGAAGGAGACAGCAAACCAACAGGGGTCTGAGACTGATATTTTGGGGTTGAACAAATCGGGAGAAGGCACTTCTGATGATGGTGGTTCACCGGAAAACTTGCCGGAAACTTTTTCCAGCGACGACGGACGGTGGCCGGAAAAGTTGAAGGACATGTCGGAAAAGAACACAACGGAAGAGAGAAAAATTGGCAGGAATTTATTTTTTTGTAAGGCAATGATTACAGTTCCTTCATACTTAACAGAACTCAGCAGCGGAATAGTAATGGAACAGGTCATGGAGGATGATAGCACTCTGTATATTCATTGCATTTTCTTGTTAATTCTGAACCAGTACCTATCATTATGTTTCAGAATCTGGTGCAGTACTCTTTCTTTGAGCAAATCCTTCGTGATTTTTTTGTAATTTTCTTTTAATGTGTCTCTTTTCTATTTTTTCACTGAAGTGTGGTGAGAAAAATGGTACTTTACATGCAGATTTCTTTTCCTTCAAAATCATCTCACTGTAGTTGTCTAATATTTTGCTGGTTGCATGACAACAGAAGCTATGCTATGTTGCTGCTGATTATGAAGTTGAGCTGTCAAAAGATACACAAGCATCATTTGAAGCTGCTGGAGAAGGATGGTTTACACTTTCCAAGGAGCGGTTTCAAACAGGAGAGATCTTATTCCAGCCCCGTCTTGCTGGGGTGTAAGTTTTAGTACTTATTGCAATATGGTTACTACAGATTCACTATGCATATTTGCTTCAGATATGACGTTCAGGTCTGCCATGATTGTGGCCTGATCCATAAATTAGCATGTCATTTCCTCACCTAATTGGATGGACCCAGAAAAATTGCATCTCAATCATTT
Organism: Ammopiptanthus mongolicus; assembly: GCA_039655645.1. Taxonomy (NCBI): domain Eukaryota; kingdom Viridiplantae; phylum Streptophyta; class Magnoliopsida; order Fabales; family Fabaceae; genus Ammopiptanthus; species Ammopiptanthus mongolicus. The sequence goes on along the minus strand of CM077343.1, from coordinate 37,204,326 downwards.
GAATTTTTTTTTTTTTTTTTTTTTTTTTGCAAATTTCTCTCTTTTTTTGCACTTATAGTTGTAATGGACTAGGATGTTTGCCCTTTGCCTTTGCTCGAGCATTACATTTGTTAATTACAGTATGAAAATTATTTCTCAACAGGTATGTCACAAAAATTAAATAGTAGGATTTTAAGCCACTAATTTGATACTTCATCTTACTCAGGAAATAGTGAGGACGTTTTGTTGGAGACTGATAGTGGTATCACCTGAAATATGATGAACTTTTGTTTGCTTTATACCTTCGTTTGTATTATCATTTGTGTGCTGTTTTTCCCAACTTCAGACCTATTTCAATAATTAATGGCTTCTTAGATACTATTAGACTTAGATGTTGCCAACATTAACCTTTATTTTGTCTTGACTGGCATTCATCTGGAGGCATTTGACTTATTTCAAAGGAAAATGTCATTATAAAATACAGGTTCAATTAATCTGTAGGTCCTTGAACTATTTGAGAATTTCTAAATAGGTCCCTGAAATTTAAAATTTGTAATTGGGGAACTCAAACCGAGATGTGTATAAGGAACTCAATTACAATTTTTTTAAAGGTTTAGGAACCAAATTGCAAACTTTTAAAGTTTAGGGACCTATTTGGAAATTCCCAAATAGTTCAGGGACTTCCAAATTTATTAAACCTAAAATATATTGCTGAAGGAGGCATATCTTTTTCTCATTTTTAAAGTGTTGAGAGTAATGTGAGAAGAGAGAGGTATGAAGAATCTGAGTTTTAATGTACAATGGAGGTCAATTTCTATATGCTTAATGTAATAAATACAAATAAATACAGAGGATTATCTACATAATTACATGATATGATTTGGACTAAATTATTCTTTTGGTCCCTCATTTGTTTTAATTTATTCAAGTTGGTCTCTCTATTTTAAAAATGTTCAAGTTGGTCTCTTACTTGCCAAACATCAAGCAATTTGGTCCTTTCTGTTAAGTTTCATCGTTAAGCTCTGGCTAAATTACTCTTTTGGTCCCTCATTTGTTTTAATTTATTCAACTTGATCTCTCATTTGTTTTAATTTATTCAACTTAACGGTGAAACTTAACGGAAAGGACCAAATTGATTAACGTTTGGCAAGTAAGGGACCAACTTGATTACTTTTAAAATAGAGGGACCAAATTGAATAAATTAAAACAAATGAGGGACCAAAAGAGTAATGTAGCATGTGATTTGCCTATAAAATGAATTTGTAGATTAATTGCAAACTAAATCTCCAATTTGGTCCCTGAATTTGTAACGTTGTATTAGCTTGCTCCCTGACATTTTTGAAGTTTCGAAAACATCCGTAAAGTTGTCAAAAGTTAATCACTTGTCCCTCCGGTAGGGACCAAGTTGATACGAACCTTACAATTTCAGGGACTAATTTGACACAAGGACCAAATTGATACGATCTTATAATTTCAGGGATCAAATTGGCGATTTACATGGATTCTAGCACTTCTCCTATGTTATGTTCAGTTAATTATGGAGTCAGAATATCTCAGTTATTTAAGAGAATATTCTGGTACAGTTATTGTAAATATTTTGTAATTAATAGGCCAGGTTATTACTTTCCTAAGTTAGAAAAATAGCTGTCCATATTTCTTTATTAGCATCTGATTTCAACGGAGGGATTCTGCAATGTCTCTCTTTTTAAAGAGACAATCTGTAAATTCCAATGAATAAAATAAACATACACGTTTATTTTCCTAAGTTGGTATTAGAGCAGTCCTCTGCTCTGCCGGCCCTAGTTGTTTTCTTTTTTCAGTCCAGATGGCTGAGCCTCTTACAGACCCTGTATCAGCTGGGCAGTCGTCCACTAATCCTGTCATTGCTGTAACTCATGGCACTGATCCCAAACTGTCTTTGGGAGAGTCCCACTCTATGCAGATTACAACGATTTGCCTAAACGTGGCGAATTTTCCACGATGGTCTCAGTCTGTCCACATGTATATTCGCGGAAGAGGTAAAACAGGGCACTTGACTGGTGACACGAAATCACCAACCAAAGATAGCTCACAATATGCTGTTTGGGATGCAGAGAACTCCATGGTTATGACTTGGTTAGTCAATTCCATGGATGAAGACATCAGTTCCAACTACATGTGCTACTCTACAGCAAAAGAGCTTTGAAGATGGGAGAGATTAGACAAGAAGGCGAAAGTGTTACAAAGTACTTCAATACTTTTAAGCGGATTTGGCAAGACCTAGATCTCTACAGTACATACGACTGGAAGTTAATGGAAGATGCAAAACATCACACCCAAATGTTAGAAGAAGGTAGAATTTTTAAATTCCTTGCAAGTCTTGATGATAATCTTGATGAAGTGCGGGCTAGAATTATTGGGAGAGCTACTCTTTCATCAATTGGTGAAGTTTTCTCGAAGGTAAGGAGAGAAGAGACTAGGCGAGGCGTTATGCTAGGAAAAAACAGATTAGTATCAACTGATACTACTACTTTAACTATTTCTGATGCTTCCGCCAATAAGAGTACACATTCCTACCAACGGAGAATTGATGAGACCAATTGTGTATGGTGTGACTACTGCAATAAGCCTCACCACACCAGATAAACTTGCTGGAAACTTCATGGTAGACCATCACAACCGAAGGGAAAATCTAGTCGTGTTTCCCTTGCTGCCCATGAAGCTGAAAAAAGTTCTATCAGTAAAGAGCTAGTTGATGAACTTTTGAAACTGCTAAAATCCAATTCTTTATCTAGTAATCCTAGTGCCTCTTATGCACAAGCAGGTAACTTTAATATTTCTAGTGGTTTATCTTGTATGTCAAATTCAGTACCTTAGATTATTGATTCGGGTGCATCTGATCATATGACCAGTTTGTCCTCTTTATTCAAAACATATATCCCGTGTTCTGGTATTGATAAAGTGAGAACTGCAGTTGGTTTCTCTTCTATTGCAGGAAAAGGTATTATCCCCAATTATTGACTTAAAATTTGTCCTACATGTGCCAAAACTTTCCTGCAATCTTCTATCCGTTATTAAACTTTGCAAAGATTCCAACTGTCAAGTACCTTTTTTGGATTCTCATTGTGTGTTTCAGGACCAGACTTCGGGGAAGACAATTGGCAATGCTAGGATGATAGGTGAACTCTAATATTTTGAAGATGATTCCACCAACAATAAGGTGGCTCAAGGTCTAAATGGTATATGTTCTCCATCAGTCCGAGAACAAATTATGCTTTGGGATCTTAGACTAGGACATCCTAGTTTTCAATATCTAAAACATTTGTTTCCAGGTTTATTTCAGAATGTTTATTGTTCCGTGTTTCAATGTGAAAGTTGTGTTCCATTGATTTAATAAAACATTGGTTGAATGGTATCTTGACATCTCCTGGAATATTCATTTTGTGATCAATGGATATTGGAAATCACATGGTAAGTATACTTGAGTAGGGTAACTTATAGTTGAATGGAACCATGATGGGTGGAACCATTACAACTCTTTGTGGAATGGTATGGTTAAAAGCATTATGACTCTTAGTGAAAGGATGTGTTCATGAACCATTGTAACCATCATGAAAGGGTAGCTCCCCTCTCCACTTTCTCTATAAATATATGTCTTAGGACATGGAAGAAAATTTTATGTTATGACACACTTTCCTAATATTTTGAAGATCCTATCCTACAATAAGGACATTCAAGGTTTCCAAGAGGCATTCAAGATCATCAAATCAACTTGAGAAGAATGCCTTGAAGAGGTAAGTACCACTATCCATTCTCATTTAATTATGGTGTTCTAAATTCATGCAACTATGATCCAAATTTAATTGTTCATGACATGAGACTATGGTTCATGATGTTTAGTATATATTAACATGAATCCGAGCCTTAGTTGCATGTTTTAGGACCCATCTTGATGGTTGAGTTGAGCAAGAAAAATCCATACTTGAATGTTCAAACATATACTACGGTTATCTATTCATGCACGAAACTATATGTAGTTATGCATTTAAATTGATTTCCAATGCTTGATGAATCCTATGTTTTATTAAGATCATGTTATGCCATGAATTCGTGTATCATAGTTGCTTTAAAATGGAGCATAATAAATGTTTATACAGATTGAATTTTGTTTTTTTCCATGAAGAACTCTTTGTGACATTACGGTTCTTGTTAATTACATTATTCTATGTATTTTTTTTCTATTTATTTTTATCCCAAAATTCCAAAACATGATAACAAGAGACCCCAATCATTTTTTGGATGAAACTGTGCAAGATTTGATGAAGAATCATGTTGTTTCGTGGTGGGTCGCATTCGGACCAGTTCAAACATACAGTTTTGTGTTCATAAATTTGGGCCTTGTTTTGATCAATTCTTCTCCGTTTTTAGTCAAACAAAATTGCAAATTTTGAATCTAGGAAGATCATAGATTATTTTAGGATCAATAATCACTCAAAACGGTGTCAAAATGTGTGAGAAAAGGGGGTTAAAACATCGCGGGTCGTGCGAACCTGTTTCCCCTGTAATTCGGATCTTACTGACCCGGTTGTAGGTAGGGGATGACCCAAACCCCGCTTTTGTTTCGATTTTAAATTCGATTAAGAATTGGATCTGTCCGTTAAGCGGCTCAGCAGTTGGCGTTCTTCGAAGCATGGCATGTGGTACGGTTCAAACCTCATGTTGCCCATTTTTAGTTTTTGAAATTCTATGGAAGTGTTTTTTTACCATTTTCTAATAGATCAAAAATATGATGGCAAATTCAAAATACCAAGAGTGGGATTCTTACCTGAACAGACAGTGAGAAACACAAGGGATCACCACTAGGCCAACTTAACATTTAAGGTAGATGTCTCTCTAGGTTTCTTTAATACAATTGGAACAGTTAATACAAAATGATTTTTTGGGCAAATATTATCCAATTTTGGGTTCTATGAATTGAAGTGAATGTATGCCATCACAGTGGTTCATTCACATATTTCTATGGGATTACCTGTTAATTTTTCTTGGATGATGTGTATCTTGAATAATTTGTAATTTAATTTATCCACGGGATATTAAATTATGAGTTATTCTTGAAACATGGTTTATTGGGACTAAAAACACCCGGCTTGTAAGGTGGGGACTGTCCAAGCCTTATAAGCACTACTTAGGCCATATCTCTAGGCGATGTGGGACTAAAAACACCCGCTCACAACTAGCACAATGAAGGTGCTAGAGGCTGCAATGAAGGCGGCTAAGTTAGCGCAATTAAGGCGGCTAGGGCAGACCGCAATTAAGGCGGCTTTCCAACACACCCCCTCACGCCCAAGGCTATGCACCTGGAGCGTGGACGATGCAAGCGGCCCAACAACGGATCTAGGATAGGCTTTGATACCATCTTAGATTTTGGGTTTGGGCCTAACTCAATCTCAAAAGCTAGCTCATATGGTGAGGGTTGCCCCCCACTTATAAGCACTATTCAGGCCATATCACTATCTAATGTGGGACTCTCAACACACCCTTCTCATGCCTAGGACTGGACATCTGGAGCATGAAGTTTGCAGGACTGGACATCTGCGGGTAGCCCAATGGATCTTGGATAGGCTTTGATACCATCTTAAAATTTTGGGTTTGGGTAGCTAGCTTTTGGGGTTGAGTTAGACCCAAACCCAAAATTCTAAGAATAATATTCTAACAAAAGTCGACGTAGCAGAGATGATAATGTTGCATTGGATGAGTAGAAACACTAGACAAGATAGCGTTATAAATAAATGCATGAGAGAAAGTTGAGGTAGCATCTATTGTAGAAATTATAATAGAATCTCGCCTTAGGTGGTTTAGGCATATGTGAAGGAGACCTGAAGAAGCCCCAAATGGAGGGTAGTCCAATTGTTAAAGGTAGAGGGAGAATAAGAAAAACTATACGATTTAGATGTAAATGGTTTGTCTCTATACATGATTTATGATGAGGCATTATGATAGTGTTTGATCCATGTAGCCAACCCCACCTACGAGAAAAAGGCTTGGTTTTTGTTGAGGACCTCTCGAAGATGTAGTGAAATCATTTGAATTGACAATGCTAGTGGCAATGGCTTTAGATAAGATCTTCTCTATAATAAAATGACAATATATCTTAATATGTTTGGTCCTTTAATCGAATACTAGATTAGAGGCGATATGCAATGTAACTTGATTATCACAGATGAATGTTATCTGAATAATTTTCCCAAATTGGAGTTTTTTTAGTAGCTGTTTTAACCAGATGAGTTCGCCAGTAGCAGTGGCCATGACTCGATATGCTGCTTCGAGACTTGATCTTGCAACCACATTTGGTTTCTTACTTTTCCACTATATTAGAATACCCTCGATGAATACACAATATCTAGAAGTGGGTCTTCTATTAATAGGAGAGCCTGCTTAATCGGCATTTGAATATCCTGTAATCCGAGTGTGCCCTTTATATTCATAGACAATACATTCAGGAGCCCATCACTTCAGCATATGAATAATTGAAAGAGAAAACAAGTATTTTCTGAATTGCTTGTGTTGAATCACACATAGCATAGCAATAATCTATTTATACACTAGAGGAATTAATTACAACTATGATAATTACAAGATATCTAAATGAGGAAACTATTCCCCAAGTTCATAAACTAGAGACTACATGAATCTAATTAATTACAATAGCTATTTCCTAAGCTATTAATGATTGTTCATGAACCTTGGACGGTGGACTATAGATTCCAACACTCCCCCTCAATGTCGGTCTATCTCAATGTGTTTTGTCCTGTCATGCTGAACAAGATTATGAGCAATAATGATAGCCGATTTATTGTTACAAAACAACTTCATAGGACCTTCATACTTTATCTTCAAGTCATCAAGCAAGATTTTCATCCACAATGGCTCACAGATTCCTTGTGCCATAGCTCTAAATTCTGCCTCCACACTTGATCGAGCCACTACACTTTGTTTCTTACTTCTCCAAGTAACCAGGTTTCCACACAAGAATGTACAATAGCCTGATGTTGACTTTCTATCACTCACTGAGCCTGCATAATCTGCATCAGTATAAGCCTCCATAGTCAAGCTTCCACCTCTTTGGAACAAGAGTCCTTTTCTTGGAGTGACTTTGAGATACTGCAGAATACGTTCTACAGCCTGTAAGTGTCTCTCCCTCGGTTCATGCATGAACTGGCTCACAACACTGACCGCATATGCTAAATCTGGTCTAGTGTGTGCCAAGTAAATCAACTTCCCCACTAATCTTTGATATTGGACCTTGTCAACCTTGGTGCTCTCTTCTTCGGTGCTTATCTTGTGATTCTGCTCGATGGGAATACTTGTAGGTTTGCATCCAAGTTTGCCTGTTTCCTTTAAAAGGTCAAGCACATACTTCCTTTGAGAAATGAAAATGTCTTGTTTTGAGTAGGCCACTTCAATCCCCAAGAAATATTTTAATTTTCCAAGGTCCTTCATCTCAAATTTTGCTGATAATTTTTCCTTGAGCAGTTGTCTCTCAACCAGATCATCTCCAGTAATAATAATATCATCCATATAAACAAGAAGTAAAGTCAATTTTCCTCCTTGTGAATGTTTGAAGAAAAGTGTATGATCTCCTTGGCTTTGCTTGGAGCCAAGGCACACCATTGCTTTTGTAAATCTTCCAAACCATGCTCGGGGAGACTGTTTTAGTCCATATAGAACCTTCCTCAATCTGCACACTTTGTTTGTTCCTCTTGTGGGACCAAATCCAGGAGGAATCTCCATGTACACCTCCTCCTCTAAGTCACCATGCAAGAAGGCATTCTTGACATCAAACTGGTGTAGTTCCCACCCAGAGTGAGCAGCAAGAGAGAGTAAAATACGAACAGTGTTCATCTTTGCCACTGGAGCAAATGTCTATTCATAATCGATGCCATAGGTCTGAGTGTATCCCTTTGCCACTAGTCTTGCTTTGAATTTATCAAGAGTGCCATCTGATTTTTGCTTGACCGTATAGATCCACCTGCAACCAAAGGGTTTCTTGCCCTCTGGCCTCTCAATAATCTCCCAAGTTCCATTCCTTTCTAGAGCTTGCATCTCCTCATTCATGGCTTGAACCCAATTCTTATCTTTCAATGCTTATTGTACTGTTCTAGGGATTCTGATAGAATCAATGGCTGCAATAAAACTCTGGTGCTGCAAAGAAAGGTTTTCGGACGAAACAAATTGGGAAATAGGGTACTTAGCACAAGACCTTTTCCCTTTTCTTAATGTAATAGGTAAGTCATCATCAATGTTAGGATCACAATTATTCAAAGGAATAGGCTCAGAATGAATAAGATTAGTGTTTTCAGTACTCACCATGGGTTCGGATTCTTGGGGTTGCGGCTGGACTAGTTTGGGTTGTTTTCTCCTTCGATACACCACCTTTGGCGAGCTTGCTCTAGTTCGAGCAATTCTTTCAGGTTCAGGTGAGTGACTGTCAAAAGGAGCTAATTACTGTCTAAAACAATCTCAGCTTCCAAGTCAGTAGTGTTCTCCCCCTGAAGCTGAGAGGGAGTGAAAAAAGATTGATTTTCTTGAAAGGTGACATCCATGGAGATATACACTCGACGAGAGGAAGGGTGATAACATTTGTATCCCTTCTTGTCAGGAGCATAACCAATGAAAATGGTTTTAATAGCATGAGGGTCAAGTTTGCCCCGATGCTGACGATGGACATGAACAAAAGCAACACAACCAAAAACACGAGATTCAAGACTTTGCATGATAGGTGCAGAGGGAAAGAATGATTTCATGACATGAACAGGACTAACATACCCAAGAATTGTAGAAGGTATCCTATTTATTTGATAAGCAGCAGTTAAAACAGCTTCCCTCCAGTATGACTTCGGAACTGACATTTGGAATAACAATGCTCTGGCTATTTCAAGCAAATGTCTGTTTTTTCTTTCAGCAACTTTATTTTGTTGGGGAGTATCAACACATGTGAGTTCATGAATAATATCTCGTTCTTTAAGAAAGGTAGAAAGACTTTGATTCACATATTCTCTACCATTATCAAACCGCAGACGCTTAATAGTTTTTCCAAACTGAGTATGAATCATATGATAAAACTGAGTAAATAATTTGTACACATAAGATTTATCTTTTATCAGGAATATCCAATTGACACGAGTGCAGTCATCAATAAACGACACAAAGCATTTTGCACCACAAATATTAGAAATGGTAGCAGGACCCCAAACATTAATATGGATAAGGGAAAAGGGTTCATCACTTCTATTAGTACTTGAAGGAAAACTTACCCGATGGTGTTTGGAAAGTTCACAAACATCACAATGAAAGGACTCAACCGATTCTTTCAAGAACAAAGAAGGAAACATGGACTTAAGAAGAGTGAACAGGGGATGCCCAAGACGCTTATGTTGGAGCCAAATTTGGGAGGAACAGGACTTGGATTGATAGAAGGAATGTTGCAACTTCACACCAGATTCACTTGAAGCTTGCATCTCAAGGTAGTACAACCCTCCCTGTTCCTTGGCAACTCCAATCGTCTTCCCTGTAGTAACATCCTGGAATACATAGTGAGAAGGGAAAAATGTTACAATGCAATTAAGGTCTTTGGTAAGCTTATGTATCGAAAGAAGGTTAGATGAAAGTTTAGGAACATGAAGCACATTTTGCAAATTTAGGAAAGGACTAAGTTTAACATTACCAAAACCTAAAACTGATGTATGAGAGCCATCTGCTACAGATATGTGATGATTACCCATGGGGACTTGATACGATGAAAAATGGGAATAACAAAAGGTCATGTGATTAGTGGCACCAGAATCAAAAATCCAAGAATCCTCAGGAACAGTGCCAGAAGCATGAGAGAAGAGCAGTAGCCGGACGACTTACTGAGGGATTTTTCGTCAGCCATGAAAAAAGAACGAAACAGAAGATTGAACCAAACGAGTCCTTTCAAACAGCAGCAATAATTTCTGTGTTGAGCCCAAACGACCCCTGAAACAGTATAAGGGAGGGCCGGTGAACAAATCTGGACAACTGCGGCAGCGAAGGGAGGTCAGGACGGTAGCACGTGGAGGTCACGCGCCAACAGGTGCAGGAGTGTGGGGTGGCGCGTGGAGGCGCATGCGGTGGTTTCTGGGGATGTGTTTTCTGGGTTTGGCCGGTCGGAGTTTTCTGAGAAGGTTGGTGTTTGAGTTTTGGTGTAAAACTGAGTTAAAATTGGGTTGGAGCTTTGAAGAGTGGAGGCTGCGTTGTGGTTTCAGGGAATAGGAAAGAACAGAGAAATGAAGGCTCTCTTTACTTGATAGGCTAAGGCTCAAAGAAGATAAAAACGTGCAATGAAGGCACAAGAAATGAATAGGTCCTGCAATGAAGGCAAGGCACCTAAGGAAGCTCAGTAATGAAGGCTGAAGCAGCGGGAAAAAAATGACGAACCAGAGACTCCCAAGGATCGGGAGCTTTGATACCAAATTGAAAGAGAGAACAAGTATTTTCTGAATTGCTTGTGTTGAATCACACATAGCATAGTGGTAATCTATTTATACACTAGAGGAATTAATTACAACTATGATAATTACAAGATAACTAAATGAGGAAACTATTCCCCAAGTTCATGAACTAGAGACTACATTAATCTAATTAATTACAATAGCTATTTCCTAAGCTATTAATGATTGTTCATGAACCTTGGATGGTGGATTGTAGATTCCAACATGAATTACTGCATCCCAATGTCCTTCACAATGTTAATTGAGAAATTGACTTACCACACTAACTACAAAGAAGATGTCTCGATGAGTTACTATGAGGTAGTTCAGTTTTCCAAACAATCTTCTTTATCTTTTTGTATAGGTCAAAGAGGTCGCCGGAAAGTGGTCGGATGGCAGCAAGCGGCAAGGAAAAACTGAAGTTAAAGCACGGTTGGCTGGAAAAAATATTCACTGGTGGACAGTAGTCCAGTGGGCATGCTCGATTTAGAGTTGTCTCTCTTTAGGCTCTTGATACCATATTCAAAGTAACGACAGAGAAGAGAGACATGATGAATCCGTTTGTTTGTTGGTTTATGTAGGCTTAATGTAATAAATACAAAGTAGTATTTACATAATTACATGATATGATTTGCCTATACAGTGAATATACATTGATTACATGGATTCTTGCACCTTCCTATCAGATTTTACCAGCACAATTCGTATCTTTCTTTTCATATCCAGAAAAATTCATTCTGTTGAATTCTATCATCATTACTGTTTTTAATTTGTATTTGTAAAATGGTGTACTAGTTTCAAGTTATTTGCATAAAAGTCAAGTTAGTTGACTTGACAGACTAATGAGCCTAAGTCATTTAATATTTAATTAAAATATTGATAATTGTCTAAAATCATACAATATAAATGATTATGATCCCTCAACCTAATAATTGCAAGTATCATCAATGCTATTCATATCATCATCCTCAATTGATGTTTTTATCATACTTGCAATTATAAGGTATAGAGATTATAATAAATAAATGGCTTAATTGCACTTTTGGTCCCCCAAGTATCACGATTGTGCAATTTTGGTTCCTCGGGTTTTAATTGCGCCAATTGGGTCCTCCAAGTATCACGATTGTGTAATTTTGATCCTCCTAGTTTCAATTGCGCCAATTGGGTCCCCCAGATATCATGATTGTGTAATTTTGGTCTCCCAATTATCATGATTGTGCAAGTTTTAACGTCAATAGCCTACATAGGACACGTGAACTGATTTGACACTTAATGAAGTCAACTTAACAGTTTACGGGACATTCTTATAAGACATCATTGACATCTCACACCATTTAATGATCAAATGCACATCATTAAGTGTCACATAAGAATGACACGTAATCTGCCAAACTAGTCTCATTAAGTGCCAAATCAGTCGCACATGTGCTTCGTAGGCTATTGATGTTAAAAGTTGCCCAATCGTGATACTTGGAGGATCAAAATTGCACAATCGTGATACTTGGGGGATCAAAATTGCACAATCATGATACGTGGCGGACCCAATTGGCGCAATGGAAAATTGAGGGACCAAAATTGCACAATCGTGATACTTGGAGGACCCAATTGGCGCAATTAAAACCCGGAGGACTAAAATTGCACAATCGTTATGCCTGAGAGACCAAAAGTGCAATTAAGCCTAAATAAATATACTGCATATTCCATGTAGTTTTCCTTCTTTTATTCTTAATGAATTTACTATTGTCAAGTGTTCAATCCTTGTTGTCCTTATTCTTGGAAATAAAAAATAGTATGCACAATGTAGAGTGGTTATACATATTTTCATGCTTCAAGCCCAAAGGATTGTTGCATGAGGGAGCATGTAGGAGGGTTGGTCCTTGACAATACTGTGTAATTTAGACAATTTCTTTAGATATTGATTGACTTAAGGTACTAGAAATGTGAGAGTTCTATAATAATAAAATTTAAAATTAGAATTTTTTTCATGTCTTCATGATTAGTTATTGGCCCTCATTTTTAATATTTCTCCTCAATTAAAGCTTAAGCGTATTTTGCACTTCTTGGTGTAGGCTAGCGATGGGTTTGCACCAGGCCGTAGCTCTTTGTATGGACCATTGCCATTCTGCAGAATTAGTTGGCGACAATGATTGGTTTAAGACTGTAGTCTTATCGGGGGGGACTGCATGTTTGCCAGGTTTGGCAGGTAAGTATCCCTTTTACTTTGTGGCAATTTTCATCTTTGCAACAGAACAGAAAGATCAAATAGAACTGAAAGTACAGAAAACGCTTGTTGATGATGGGCTGATAGTGTTTAGTTCTATTTTTTGTGATCGTTCTGGTTCAGAAAGGTTAGAGAAGGAAATCCATGCCTTACTTCCTCCTGATGTTTCCAATGGAATTACTGTCATACCTCCTCCATACGGTGCGGATACTGCATGGTTTGGAGCAAAGATTATTGGCAATGTGAGCTATCCACTATGTTAAATATTCTAATTTAGCTTCCTGCGTAGGACGTTTAATTTTATGTTGAGTCCCACAATATTGAACCTTCCTTTAAAACTGAATTGACTTGAAGATTTATTCGATTTTCATTAATTATCTTGAGCCTCCACAGGGCTGACTGTTTTTGAATTATGTCCAGTTGAGCACCTTTCCTGGTCCCTGGTGTACGACAGAAGCAGTTCCGTGAGAAGTATAAAGTCAACCGCATATGGTGATTACATTTATCCGCTCAGGTGTAAATTGTTCTGCACCAGTAATTGTACGATTCATAATTTCCGTCCGGGACAGCAACACAAAACATGTGAATTATAGGTAATGTTGAGTGTATGGACAGAATAATATGCAATGGAATGAAATAGAAAATTAAAATAAAATTAATAGTGGTTATATTATATTCTCTTTCGTTCCACTACGAGGGATGGAACTAAAATGTGCTACTTCCCTATTCTGTTTTATTTATAAAATGCTCCAAATATACAATAAAACACGTTACATTTCATTTTAATATGTCTACATTAATCTACCACAGATTTACTATTATTTTAGCGACTGTACTTATGTGTTAATAATATATTTTGAGTGGGGATCAAGTTACTTCAGAAGTAACTTTAAAAGAGTTACTCTAAATCTCCACCCTTTTAAGAGTTAGTCCAAATCAAGTTACACATATCTTTGTTTTGTTGGTAAGAAGTCTTTAGCAAGCGGGGTTACACTTCCTCTAAAGAACAGAATTCCATTAAATAAGAGTGTGAATAAGATTGAGAATTGATAAATAGGAATGAGAATCGCATTTCAATTCTACTCTGATGTATGTAATATAATATGAATAGAATCTAAACCGATATAAATCATATAATTAATGAGAAAAATTGCTTTGTCTGCAATATATAATGAACTTCCAATCTCTGAGTTATTTTAGGCAAAATAGGTTGATTAGTCTTATATGTTTTTTTAGGCAAAGCTATTTAATTGGTCCCTTAAGTTTATTTCTTTTTTTGATATAGTCCCTTAAGTTTATTTTGTATCAAGTAGGTTCCCATAAGTTAGGTTCGGATGACAAAATTTGATTTTTTTTACCATTCCTTCAAAATTTGTTAGTTTCCATCCTACGTGGCATTTCGAACCTAATCGGTTCTCTGATGTGTCATTTAAAATAATAAAATAATAATTTTAAAAAGAAAAATAAAAATAAATAAAATTTATATTCTTTTTTTTTTCATTATTCTTTCCAAGTCTCCATCTTCTTCAAGAGTCCCATAGGCATGTCTTCTCTGGCGACGGTGACGGCAACGATTGAACAACAGTGGCAGCGATTGGGAAACGGTGTTTTCAGTTTCTTCCCCTTTCTTTCTCCTCTAGGGTTTCCAACTCCCTCTTTCTCTCTCATCTATCTCTCTTTCTCACCCAGCAACCACACCCCTCCACTTCCCCCACCCCACCCTCATCGCCTCATCGGAGCTCAAGCCATATCTGTACAGAGAAAATAAATGTCAAGAGAAAATAAAATTTGAGAATTGATAGATGGAGGTGGCAACTTCTGTAGTTTTGGTCAAATTTTCAAAACGAGAAATCAATCACCAAGTGGAAAGACGATTCAACTTCAAAACCAAAAGAAACTGTAGATGTGATTTGTACCAATAATAAGCAAAATCAGCAAAAATAATTTAGAGGAGGAAAAAAAGAAAAAAAAGGGCTGCCCATCGTCATTGTCCACGTGGCTGTTTCTCTGCCAATGACATTGTTAAGCCGTCGTGTGCGTGGTTGTTGCTTCGTCGTCGACTCCCAACTTCACAAAATAATTTATACATAAATGGGAGATGAAGTGAATCATACATAGATAGGCAACCCTTGGCACTAGCTTTCAATTTCTTTAGCCACTCTAAGAATAGGTGAGATGGATGCGAGTGAGGAGGGGACGACCTCGTTGCTGAAAACTTCCATGGAGACGATGGTGGAGAGAATAATGAAAAAAAAAATTGAATTTTTTTTATTTATTTATTATTATTTTTAAATTATTAATTTATTATTTTAAATGACATGTCAGCAAACCAACTAAATTCGGAATGCCACGTAGGATAGGAGTTGACATATTTGGAAGGAATGATGAAAAAACCAAACCTTGTCATCCGAACCTAACTATGGGACCTACTTGACACAAAATAAACTTAAGGGACCAGGTCGAAAAAAGAAATAAACTTAAGAGATCAATCAAATAGTTTAGCCTTTTTTTTTACTTCTTACATCAGCCATATAAGTTGTTTTTTTTTTTTTTTTTCAAATTGGTCTTACACATTATGTTCTGTTTTCATCTTAGTTCTTTTTGTCAATTTTGACCAATGCCGTCAGTTTTGACCTGACGTGACTACCATGTTAGTCCTACACTTTGAATAAGCATTAGGTTTCCATTGCCAAAGCACACACACTTTTTGGCAGTTCCTCTTAGATACCTTAGTATCCATTTCACACCATCCTAATGCTCTTTTCCTGGATTTGATAGGAATCTGCTCACAACTCTTACCGCATAAGCAATATCTAGTCTTGTACAGAATAGCATACATAAGGCTCCCCACAGTAGACGAATACGACACCTTGCTTATTTCTTCTTCATTCTTTGGACATTGAGACTTGCTTAATTTGAAATGCCCAGCTAATGGAACACGCACAGGTCTAGCATTATGCATGTTGAACCTTCGAATAACTTTCTCAATATAATCTTCTTGTGACATCCACAACATTCTTCTAGGACGATCTTTAGTGATCTTCATTCAAAGAATCTTCTTTACACCCGGATCTTTCATGGCAAAAAATTTGTGCAATGCCTTCTTGAGAGTAGCTATCTTAGTCTTGTCTTTCCCAACAATCAACATATCATCAATATACAACAATAATATGATGGACTCACCATTCTCATAGTTCTTCACAAACACACAATGGTTTGCAAAGGTCTTCTTGAAGTTGTGTTGGGCCATGAAGAGATCAAACTTCTTGTACCATTGTCTTGGGACTTGCTTCAGACCATGAAGGCTTTTCTTCAGACGACACAGTAGGTGTTGTTTGCCTGGCTCTGTGAAACCTTCTGGCTGCTCCATATAGATTTCTTCCTCTAGGTCTCCATGTAAGAATGCTGTTTTGATATCAAGTTGTTCTATCTGTAAGTCTACTTTTGCAGCTGGACCAAGGATTGCTCTAATGGATGTCATGTTCACCACTGATGAGAAGATTTCTTCAGAGTCTATTCCTTTCTTTTGATTGCATCCCTTCACAACAAGTCTTGCTTTGTATTTTGGGTTTGGGTTGTTCTCTTCAGTCATGAGCTTGAACGCCCATTTATTTTTTAGCGCCTTTCTTCCATCTGATAATCTCACCAGGTCATACGTCTGATTTTCCTTCAGTTTCTTCATTCGTGGCTTGCGTCCATTTCTCCTTATCATTCGTCTCAATGGCTTCTAAAAAACTGAGGTTCCCTTTCATTAGTGAGGTTGATATATTCGTCTGAGAAATACCTTCTCGATGGCTGCCTTTCTCCTGTGGATCGTCTCACTTGGGTTTCTTGTTCCATCTGGACATTCTCCATTGATTGCTCTTCATTTGTCTCACCGGGTTGTAGCGTCTGATCAGGTTGTTCTGTCTGATCAGGTTGTAGCGTCTGATCAATGTCTCTTTGAAGAGTTTCTCCCCCTGAATTATCTAACATGATAGGACTTTGATCAAGATTACTTTTGGCTTCTCTATCTTCTTGATATCTTGGATAGTCTGATCATCAAAGAATATCATATCTCTGCTTCGAACAATCTTCTTTGCAGCATCTGAAGCCAAGTTCATCTCTTGGTGAACCAAAGTATATGCACTCCTTTGTCTTAGCATCAACCTTTGCTCTTTCATCTTTTGGAATATGGACAAAGGCCTTGCTCCCGAAGACTTTCAAGTGACCATAAGAGGCTTTCTTTCCATACCACACTTCATGTAGTATCTCTTCGTTTAACGGTCTTGAAGGTGACAAGTTGATCAAATTTGCTGCAGTTCTCACTGCTTCACCCCAGAATGGCTTGAGACGTTTTGCATGAGAAAGCATGCTTCTGACTTTCTCTGCAATCATTTTGTTCATCCTTTCAACTAGCCCATTCATCTGAGGTGTCTTGGGAGAGGTATCTTCTCATGTCTTATCCCATGAGTCTTATAGTAATCTTCATATGGTCCTCTGTACTCTCCACCATTCTCAATTCTTAAGCATTTCAACTTTCTACCAATCGCTCGTTCAACAGAAGCATGAAATTCCTTGAAAGCTTGAAGGACCTGATCTTTTCTCTTTAATGGATACACCCACACTTTCCTTGTGTGATCATCAATGAAGGTAACAAGATATTGGGCACCGCCAAGGGACCTTTCAGACGTTGAGCAAACATCTGAATGAATAAGATCCAAAATCTGATTTCTTCTTCTTCCATTGTCTGACCTTTGAAAGGATACTCTGCGTTGTTTGCCTACTAGGCAGTCTTCGTAGGATTCAAGTGGCCACCTTTTTATGTTTTGAAGATGATCTTTTGAGAGGATCTCCAAACCCTTTTTGCTCATGTGGCCCAATCGTCTGTGCCATAATTCTTTACTTATCTCTGTTGAGTCTACAAGCATCTGATACTGCTTTAAACCTTAAAAGTTTTGATGAACCTAAACATTTATAGAATGATTTAAATAAACCATGTGTCATCTTCTAATCATCTTATTCAAGTGTACAGATATATCATCAAATAAGGCAAGACTCAAAGTTATATTTAAAGTGTTTGCTTGTTTACAACATCTTATCTGAACTATTGCTACCATCTGTTATCCGCATATCAAGCGTCTAAGTCAGATATTACTGAAGAAAAAGATTCAAGAGTCTTGAAGAGACAGACGAGTCTTTTCGTGTTGCCTAACGCGTCCTTACACTGTTCCTGAAGAAACATATACGAATCTTTTTGAATTATGTTGGGAACATATTTAACAAGCTTCTCGAGCACTCTTCACTCGCAAAGTCAATCGGAATTAAGCTACATCCTCTGAGTATCATACCTGACACCTTTACTCTTAGTACACAACGAAGTCACTTTACAACTTATAACTCTGAGTGTGTACACGAAAGAAGAAATTTTGCACTGCAAAAATCCTGATGATCTGCTCTGCTCTACGATAAAATATTGTACTTCAGTACAAGAATACCCTCAACGTCTTGCAACACATTTAATGCTTTATCAGAATGACTCTATTGCATTAATGGTTTCTCTAAAGACTTGAGATAAAGCAAGCATCAAAGACAGAATGTCTCACAATGGATTTATTGTTAAGAAGTCCATAAATAGAAGACTATGAAGTTTTGAAGAACAAGAATATATCAAGCAAGCTGAACATACTCTCATTTTTTGTATAGTTTTTAATTCTTCATTCCTTTATTTACTTCTCAATCATTTGTAAATCTTAAGAGAAGTTATTTGCGCAGTCATACCCTACAAATTTCATATTCACTCTATGAGTGTAACCTGGTTGACTTGCTCTTTCAAGCTGAAGCTACTGCTTCAAAAACAATTCATTTGTTTCGTTAAGGCCTGGAGAGGCTTACTGAAAAATACTTGTTGAGCTTGGAGAGGCGAAGTGTTCAAAAAATACTTGTTGATCGAGTCTGAAGAGGCTATGTGCAACACCCTTTCCCGAGCATGACTATGGTCTCGGAACATTTTATTTCCATTCCTAAGACCTCGAATAAAATAAAGACATTAAAATACTGAAGAATTAGAAAATGTGAAAATCGGGGCGTTACACTATGTGTGCAAATAATACTTGAGCCTGGAGAGGCTAAGTGTGCAAAGAATACTTGTCGGCAATCTGATTTGTTATAGTGAAACTATTGTTTAAGCCAAGGATTGGACGTAGCTCTTAGTTGGAGTGAACCAGTATAAAATCGCTGAGTGTGACTCTTTCTCTTCTTCAACTCTTTATTATTGTTGTTGTGATTACTGATTATATGTAACCTGGGGTGGAAGTGTTTTGATCTTTAAAAACAAACTTATTTGTTTTATCTTACTTTGTTTTTCACTTCTTCAGACGCATTATTTGTTTCAACAGCGTCTTACGTTTAAACATTTTGAAAAAAGTTTTTGTTTAATCAAAAAGTTTTAAGTAAACACTATTCAACCATCCTTCTTGTGTTTAATGAGTTTATTTCAGCTGGTATCGGAGCTCAGCCTCTTGGTTGAGCACCTTAATAAGTGTTAAGGAAAACGTTCCTGGACGAACAGAAACATCAAGGCCAGACAAGCTGCTGGATATATGGGAGATGCACCCATAGCTGAAGGAACCTGCACTGCATGACCAAACCTCCATTCTTTAATGGAACAAACTTCCTTTACTGGAAGGAAAGATTCCATTGGTTCATTATGAATACTAACTCCAGATGTTGGTCCATTATTCAAAATGGCCCTTACACTCCACTCCCTGATAATGGTCAGCCCAAGCTAGAAGATGATTGGACTGATGCTGAACGAACTAAGGACTTGAACTACAAAGCTCGTTACTCTCTTATGTGTGCTTTAAGCCAAAGTGAATTTGAAAAAGTTCATGCCTGTGAGTGTAAAAATGCATAGCTAATACATGTGTACAACCATGACTCTAATAAAGGCCCTTTTTTCGTAAGAACCTTCCAACAGACCAGGGAATCAAAAGATAAAAAGTATGGTAAAAAATCATACTGGATCACATTTACCAAGTGTAAAGGTGATTAGACTAAGTCTCATAAAAAAACTTCTAGTATCGCGAGTTTATCTGTGCCACAACTCAAGAAATAGTCGTAACAAATCTTTCGATGAAAGGACATAAAAATGTCCAGGTCAAAGGTTACTATTAAACCGATTCACTCAAATGTCTAATACATGGAAGGGTGACTACAAAATCTCGTGCGGGATCGCATACCTTAAGAACTTCTACCATCATCTAGTCAAACTCGTACTTAAGTAACTTCGTGAAAACTCTTCTCGCGTAGGGTCCGTGACACTTGACGCATAGTCTCCTCATGCTCCTCGTGACTCTTAGAGTAAACGAGAACATTGTCGATGATGACGAATTCCACAAGAACCAAACGAAATTCCACTTCCTGTAGTCCAATCCAGCCAGCTTGGTAGGTGATTTTCTACACAAGCGATGAAGATTTGATTGAATCTAGAAACTAGATCAATAGAAAACTCAACGTCCTCTGTAATGCAGACTTGGAATATCCTCAGAAAATTTATCCTGAGAATCTTCCCAGATAGTTACCTCGTTCTAATGTGTGACACAAACCCAAACAAACGACGACATGTCAACATGAATGCAAGTACCATTCTCTAGACGTGAGTTCTCACAAGGTCTTAACCTGATTAGAACTCAACAAAACGCACACCCTTGTGTGACAACACACATTGTTTCGACAAGGAAACAATGTCAACACGGTCTCACTCTCTTGGAGGAATCAAAGTAACTCCTGAACTTATCATCCATCTTTTGCTCATCCCACGGCTATCGGGAAAGTCATTCCCTCTCTTACTGACTTGTTAACTCGTCATTCTCTACTATCAATCCTTCACTCAAGACTTACTTCCATTCTTACCTCCAAGCATTATGTCCGTCATCAAGCACTTAGGTTAACTTCCATGGGTATTTCAAACACTTAAACTAGGTCTCATTCCATTATTACACGTCTCAATCTTATCAACAACTCTAATGCACTCTAAATCCCAATAAGCTCACTGAAGAGTTATGATATTTAAGTGAAAATTCAAACTTAATATCAAACTTAGTTCAAATCCTCGAATTTGAAAGTATCAAAACAAGGAGTCAACTATATCCACCTTGCGACCCGATACTCACCTCGCGAGCCAGAAGGCTAGACATATTCATCCTATGCCTTACCAGGTAGTGGTCGTTGCGATCGAGTCTAAACTCATCTCTGCTGATCACTGTCTTAAGTTCTATTATCAAGACAATACTCCAATACAATACTCTTATCCATATAGGATCCATTGCAATTATTTCTCTTACTGATAGCAGTCATAAGGACACTCATTCTATAACCAAAGTTCACATTTCAATTCTAGTTTGCCCAGTCTCTGATCATTCGCAACTTCGAAAAGTCATACTTAGGTATTATATGAATCTTTCACCGTCATCAACATGGATCACAAGTCTACCCATAAGGTGTAGCCTTTCATCTGTTCTAACGGGACAAATATCCTATCAATCAAATTCACAACAGCGGAGGCTCTAATCGTCTCTTAAAATACTATCAGAAGGAACTTCACACAGTCCCACACTTTTATTGCTTTACTGGAATTCCATCCCAGTCTCTTAATCACTATTAGAGTACATAGTATTATCTTGCCATTCCTTTGGCCGCTTACTAGCTACCTATGTATATACTCCAATAACCCTTCGGTATTCTTCTATTTGCCTAAGGTACGCTTGTTCCTTCGGCAAACTTTCCTAACATTCAAACTTCCTTACCAAGGAGTCTTTACTCACTTGATAACTAAGAGTCTGACATCCTTGACTCATAAAGTAAAGGTCATATTCAAGCTTATTTGCTAGAACTGACTAAGGAGCTATCTCAAAGCTTACCTTAGATGTTACTTCTTAATAACTCGGATAACTTTTCTCATAAAAGTCTTAACACATCTCAATCATAGGATCCAACCAATCCAATTGGTTGTACTCCGAACGAAACAAGTCATCACAGACTGTTCTTACCCTTACTGTCCTCTATCAACACAAAACACAGAGTAATCACAGCAAAAACATCATGAATCCTTAACCTAGATCCCAAAAGACATCGACCAGCTCTGATACCACAAATGTAACACCCCCTCGAGGTGTCACATATCGTAACCCAAAATTCTTGTGATTCGGTTAATTAAAACTCTTTCGAAAATATTTATTAGATTTATTGCGGAAATTCTGATACCAATTTAAACATTAACAATAACAAAGGAATAAATTCAAACACATCATTTATGAAACTCATTCACTTCGCCTTAAGGCATACATCAAGTCACTTTCTTAATACACATCATACATACTGAGTCACGTCAATGGACCTGACTTTAAATATCAAAATCCTAAGAGCTGGTCTAACAAAACTCTAAGAACAATAAAGTATACTACCTAGCATGCATCTCCCAAAAGACACTGGACCTCGTCCTTAACAGTCCACCATCTTCGTCGTTGACACCAAGTAACTCAAAAGCAGGATCCTGCAGTGGCCTAGAGGACCGCTGGAAAATATCTGTACATGTGTTCAAAAAACACAACGGGGTGTTCAATATGTACAGGCAAGGGTGAGATACTTTTTCACAAGTTTATCATAATACCCACACAAGTAAAACAGCATATAAATAATGCATCAACACAGTTACATTAACAGAAGTAACACAGGATATCACACCACGTAACAGCAAATCCACAAGTATACCATAAATTGCAATACATCATATTAATCAATTATCAAGTAGTAGCATAAGACATCTTTGAAGGCAGAATAATGACGTACAATAAGTAAATATAATCATCAACAACCATGCAATGCAATGCGATGTACATGACTCAATGTCATATGCCACAAGGGTAAAACTCTGACCCCTACTCCATGGAGCTAAAATCGTCGAAGAGAGTGAATGGGAGGACATGTTCCGTTTATTGCCAGCCATGAGCAAGATGCTACAACATTCGTAACGTGCACGTATCTAGCTTTACGGAAACACTCTCGACCAAACAAGAAAAGTACGGCATCTAGTCGGGGATATCAGTGTATTGCACGAATTTGCCACGACACAGAATAATCACCAACTGGTTTCATGTCAGCCCTTCCAACCCTGATACCTCCAAGACTGAACAAATCGTCACCGTAAGATTCGCACCAGCATCTAGGTGTAAGCTCAACTCCTAGGCTCAAAGCCTTACGAACTCATGCAATGAAATGCCAATGCTTACACAAAGTGGATGCGATAAACAAATGCTTATCCCCCGGATAAACCTTGAGGTTCACTAAGGTTCTCTACCTTAGGAACTATACGCGTCTTTGTATTATAAAACGTTTATCCACTGGATAAATATCACGTGATTCCTTTGGAATGATCCGGACTGCTTTTAGAATTACCGACTGTCCCTACAGACCAACACAAGTCTTTTCAGTGTGTTTTGTCCTCACTCACACGCTTTCTAGGAAACTTCCCAGAAGGTCACCCATCCCACAATTAATTCAAGTCAAGCACGCTTAACTATGGAGTTCTTATGTTCAAAGCTCCCGAAAAGAAGATAAATCTTGTCGTTATAGGTAGTACCAATCAATTTTGATAAGCCTTCCTTTAGCTATACAGTCCCATACCTGCATAGCCTCAGGATTTCTCTCATTCCGGTCATCACAAGACTGAAACAATCGAACAACCCTTTCTTGGGTCCGGACCATCGGTCCATTATCGAGCTACTGTTTCAGAACCCCAAACGTTTGATGTTTGTGTTTATGTTTTATGAATCACATCTCAAGTCCTAAGTGTTATGAAGAAGGATTGAGAATCCTCAAAGAGAAGTCTTTGATCCTTTCTAAGATTTTAACTCCTGGATTTTCAATTAATAAAGTAAGTGCTGATTCACTTAAGTCTTATGAAGTCATTGATGAACTAAGCCATCAATGGCATAGTACATGGTCTTGTTCCACCACATACCACACTTTATCGCTTGGCTTCAACTCTAAGTTAATTACTTAACTTAGGTTTTCACATGTAAACTTTACGATTTGAGTGAAAAACTCCTTTGTAAACCAAAACCTTTCTTAACTGAAAACACATTAATTTTAAAGAACTTTGCTACATAGTTAAGGTAAGGTACCTTAACAAACTTGGAAAGGTTTTTCCTTACTAACCTAGTGTAAAACCATGCTCTAAGTTAGTGTAAAAGAAATATAATTTCCTCAATTACTATGTTAACTTTCATGAAAGGACATTTTCGTTTTCGAAGCACTAAATACTTTTAGAAGGTATTTTCTTGACAAACTAAATACTTTTTAGTAAAATCGGCCATTATAACGTTTAGCTTAGAAGCTTTTCATTCCTCAAAACAAGCTATAGCCAATGCTATGCTCTTAACCAGTACAGGATATATATATATATATATATATATATATATCTATGCATGTCAAATCTCAATTCAAGTCATCCATGCCACAATTCATATTCACATCCAAGCATGTACTTTATAAAAATAAACCAAGTACATACAAAACATATAGTCGATTCAAAACTCAAATCAACATTATGCATATGTTCAATCCAAGGAAAAGTGCCACAATTCACATCACAACCAACCTCATGTGACTATTAAAGTCATTGGAGCTAATCTCCCCTTACCATTTAGGAGTCATCCTCCAAAGGTAAGTCGCCCGATCGGTCCGCGAATTCTCCCGATTCATTGTCCGATTTTCCGACAACAACTACAAACACAAAACCAATCCAATTATCAACAATTAATACACAAATTTGTCTAATCCCCTAGAGGCTAGGTTCGGCCAAAAATGATGAAATGAGCTAGGGATCACATCTGGTTCCAATCTTTTGGAAGGTTGGTTCTTAAGCTTAATGAACACTAGTGTACGTCTTAAAACTCAAAAATGTGAAACAAAACTCAAAGTTCCTCATACTCAAGGGTTTCGGCCATGAAGAGAAAATTGGGATAGGAATTGATTTGGTTTTCCATCACTTGGATTCAAAGACAATAGGAAAGGTTAGAATGGAATCAAGAGTTAGAAATCAGAAATTTGAACAAAACAGTATTCATTATCTCCTTCAAGGGTTTGGCCACTTTTGGCTATTTAGGCTAGGATGAGAGTTAGATCATATGCTCTTAGGTTTAAGTAGAGGATGATGAAGTGAGTTCAAAGAAATTGGTTTCCCAGTAAAAAGATTTTCCTACAATTTCCTATGAATTTTCAAAGTTTTGGATCATAAAATGGATTTTCATGAAACAAGATTTTGATCTTGAAATAGAAAGAGATTCATGAAGATTAGAGATCATAGAAGTGATCTTACCTAAAGATTGATGAAGATTGATCAAAGAATCAAGCTTTTCCTCCATGGATTCAAGCTTTTCTTTCATGAAAATGGTGGAGTTTTGAGCTTCTTTGGGGCTGTTCTTGTTGCGTGAATGGGGCTGAGAAAGGGCTGTTGCAGCCTTAAAACAAGTCACTTAAGGGCAAAATGGTCAATTGCTTCAAGGGTAAAATGGTTAAAGTGATAAAGGTTAAGGTTAGGGGTATTTTGGTAATTTTCCGTCCAGATATTTCCGAATGTCGTGACGACTCTGGCATGTTCCCCCAAGTGATATAACATGACGTGATATCAAGATTATCCATTGGCGGGTCTCGTTGAATCCCTTTATGACTCCAAACGCCTTCCGGTTTGATTATATGGCCGAATATAATATATTATTTTTATTTTTCGGACGTTGGGACGGATTTTAAAAAAAATGTAGAGAATTAAATCCTGAGACTTACTGTCTCGTTTACGAGTCCAAATTAGGTTTTGATAGTAGAAAAAGACTACTATCCGTGAAAAACGCAGACCGGGCTCTGTTTGAGCTTTAGCCCAAAACTTAACCATGTCTTCCTATGGTTGTGTAGGACATTCTTATGTTCTCGGAATATTTTATTTCACTCCCTAGACCCTCCATTAAAATACAAACTTTTAAATACTGAATAATTATAAAACTTGAAAATCGGGGCGTTACAAGTAACATATAACAGATATTACATTTATAACATTTATTGCATTCCAGCACACATCTCTCGAGACAACATATGCAACAAACATCCATCCCATGAGTCTCACACTCAGATCAATCCTCTGGACCGAGATACTAATCCCATGCAGCATGTCGGCCGAAAACGCACTTATGCTGGTTCCCAACTGGAACGGTTCCCCACCCGAACAAGTCCACACCGGAACAGGTTCTATGTAGGAACAGAGTTAGCTTGTCCAAGAAACCGAACCGCTCGTCGGGACCAATAAGAGTGCATCCCCCTTCCACACCGGGACCGGGGTATCTTGGTCGCCTCGGAACGTTAGCCCGGAACAACTGAAAAGATCTAGGATTAGTCGAGCAAACCGGACTGGATCGGGCGTCACGATAGGATAGGAGCTACCTCATTCATCACTGTAAACTATTCCCGAGACTGGCAACATCCCCAAGGCCACTCACTTGACCTCCCATCTACTTTCCGTACCTGCACTCAGGTACCGCTAACCTCATATGACGCTGGCAGCCCATACTACCTGTGATACGGCCTCGCCACTTGGCAGCTGATGATGATATGCAGCAAACATCCTCAACGGGCTTGATACCGGATCTCACGCCTAAGCTCTCAATCAAAAACAACACGATGCCACTACATCCACACGGTTATAGCCTCGACGCCACGCGTCCACGAGCCACCGCTTAAACAAACACGGCCACAGCCTCAATAAGTCAGCATAATAGCAACGGCACCATCAAAGGTATCAACCCGACAGCAACACGGCACACAGCCAAACTTAATTCGACGGCATTCCGCCACAACGCTCAAAAGTACAGCATACAGCATACTAACAACAGCAATAACATCAACTACAACATATAGCAGCATATCACATACCAAGCAGCATATAAGCACTTAGATAGATAGCAATAACAGCAAGCAACATCATACAATCATTCGAAGTCAAACATCCTTAATCAATAGTTTATTAGCCTAGGGTTTCCAAACTTAACGGCGATAGCCCAAAGTAAGCTAAACCTACGGTTTAGGTACTTTATTAGGGCTCAACCACTAGTAGGGTTAGGGCTTCCCTACACATAGCAGAAACATACTACACTACTCTTGCCTTCCCGACGGCAACAGTACTCTTTCTCCCCACCAAAACAGTCGGCACGCAAATCTAGGCAATCACCGGCTGCACCTCCTTCCTCAAGCTCGCAGCTACCCTCCTATGGCAGCTCCAAACAGCCCCTCAACCGCGGCCTCAGGTCCAAGCCTCGCACCACCGCGAGCACAAACTTTGCCCTAATAACGAGCACAACACATATGCAACAGTGTTAGCCCTAGGGTGCAACACCCTTTCCCGAGTGTCACATTCCCGAACCTTTATATGACTGAAAATATTTATTAATGCGGAAAATACGATTTTTTTTTTCTTTTCATGAAGAAGTAATGGGATTAGTAAAGGTAAATAATACGAATAAATGAACTTAGGTTCACCATGCATTACTAGAACATACTGCATTATAAATACAAAAACAGAAAACAGAAATAAAATAATACTGTATACAGACATAAGTCTAATGTATAACTGGCATAAGAAATAAAATAAGTACTAGGAGTCACAGCTCCCTAAGAAGTACTACAGATACCGACACAGTCTGGCCAAGACAAAATAAAACAGCAAAAGGAGTCCACCTCCGGACTCAAAGGAACTGTTGAACCGAACCATCGTCGCGTCCATCTGTTCAATCAGCAAAAGCAAGTACCAGCAGAAAATATACAGATATGGGTGAGATTCCCATTCATCAACACAACAAAACAGCAGTAGTAAAAACGGGACGACTCACCAGGTAACAGCGTACCCAACATGCTTACTAGAAATCTCAGTATAAATCATGTTAAGCCTTTAATAGATAAAAGAATATAATAAGGCATTCTAAAACAGAACAACGATGTATAACAGCAAATGTAATCATCAACAGTCATGCAATGCAGTGCAATGTACATGACTCAATGCCATATGCCACAAGGGTAAAACTCTGACCCCTACTCCACGGAGCTAACAAAAGTGTCGGAGATAGTGAATGGGAGGACATGTTCCGATTTCTGCCAGCCTTGAGCAAGATGCTATAACATTCGTAACGTGCACATATCTGGCTTTACGGTAACACTCTCGATCAAACATGAAAAGTACGGCATCTAGTAGAGGATATCAGTGTATTGCACGAATTCGCCACGACACAGAAGAATCACCAACTGGTCACATGTCAACAATTCCAACCCTGATACCTCCAAAAAGACCATTGAAGATCGTCACCGTAAGATTCGTACCCGCATCAAGGTGTAAGCTCAACTCCTAGACTCAAGGCCTTACAACTATGCACATGAAATGCCCATGCTTACACAAAGCAGATGTGATAAAGCAATGTCTATCCATTGGATAAACCTCAAGGTTCACTAAGGTTCTCTTTCTTAGGAACTATACGTCTTCGTTTTATAAAACATTTATCCATCGGATAAATATCTCGTGATTCCTTTGGAATGATCTAGACTGCTTTTAGAATCACCGACTGTCCCTATAGACCAACACAAGTCTTTTCAGCGTATTCTGTCCTCACTCACACGCTTTCTAGGAAACTTCCCAGAAGGTCACCCATCCCATAATTAATCTAAGTCAAGCATGCTTAACTATAAAGTTCTTATGTTCTAAGCTCCCGAAAAGAAGATAAATCTTGTTGGTATAGGTAGTACCAATCAATTCTATATGCCTTCCCTTAAGTATACAGTCGCATACCTACATAGCCTCAGGATTCCATCCTCTGTACAGTCCCATACCTGCACAGTCTCAGGATCTCTTACATTCCGGTTATCATAAGACGGAAACAATTGAACGATTACCCTGGATCCGAATCACCGGTCTGTCATCGAACTACTATTTCAAAAAACCAAAACGTTTCATGTTTGTGTTTACATCTTATGAAATATGTCTCAAGTCCTAAGCATTATGAATAAGGATTGAGAATCCTCTTGGATAAGTCTTTAATCCTTTCTTAGATATTAATCCTTGATTTCAATTAAGGAAATAAGTGTTGATTCACTTAAGTCTTATGAAGTCATTGACGTACTAAGTCATCAATGGTATAGCACATGGTCTTGTTCCACCACAGACTATACTTAATAATAATCCCTTGTCTTCAACTCTAAGTTAATTACTTAACATAGGTTTTCACGCGTAAAACTTTACGATTAAGAGTTGAAACTCTTTTTTTAAACAAAACCGTTTTCATTGAAAACTCATTTGATTTGAAACAACATTTGAACCACTTACTCTATTTTTTGCATTTTCTGAAACGTGAAATTCGCTTAGCGAGAGTACATTCACTTAGCGAAATTGAGGCAGTGATACCTCTTTTGAAAATCATTTCTCGCGGGGTGAATAGAAGTTTCGCGTCGCGAGGCTGAGAGCTGTATTTGCTCCTTATACAGACCCTCTGTATTCGCATGGCGAAGATTGTCTCGCATCGCTAGGCTGAGAGCTGTATTCCATACAGGCCTTCTTTATCGCGAGGCGAGAATTGTCTCGCGTCGCGAGGAAGAGAAGCTGTATCTTACTGCTCGGGCTAACTTTCTGTATCGCGCGGCGATAATTGTCTCGCCTCGCGAGGCAGAGAGCTGTAATTTTTACTGCTCGGGTTAGCCTTCTGTCTCGCGTGGCGAGAATGGGTCTGCCAGGTGAATGCCCTGTTTTTCCCTTTTCCATATCTTCCTCATTATTTCTCTTTTTGAAGCACTTGGTTGAATTAATGGCCTATGGCTAAAGAAAAGACATTTTTCACTTTGTTGACATACTTTAAGGGTTGAGACTTCATTTGATCTTTGGATCAAAATCACTTTCTGTTTTTCTTTGAAACATAGGTTTATGAAAATACTTTTCTTATCTCCAGACTTTGATAGATCGAGAACAAAACATGTTCTTATGTTTCTTCTCACTAAGGCCACAAGCCTACTCCAATGAAAAGTGGAGACTTTGCTTCCCCAACTAAGCAAATTATAGCTCAAAATGCTCACACAATTATGACAAACAACAATCACACATCATTGCATCATAATCAGGCATAAAAGTCCATACTTGATCTAGTGATCAAATTAGGTTTTACAACATACATGAAAATGATTTTCATCCAATCACATCATCATAAACATATGCTAGAGCACACTAAAACATTAACTCATCATTACAACTTTGTTTTCCAAAAGAACTTAACAATTAAAAGTGAACCCAAACCAAAGGGTTTCACCCACACATAAACTTAACAACCATCTTCACCACCACCATTTTGGTGTGATGAGGTTCACCCCCCATACCTGTTGATGAGCAGATTCCCGGATCAAAGTCGGTTGATCGGTTTGTGAACCTCCCGATAATCGTCACCAACTTCAAACAACCAAACAATCAAACATTAAACAACAAACAAAACAAACTCAACAAAGGGGTTTCGGCCACCCTAAGGAAAATAAGGCTAGGAATTGATTTGGTTTTCCATCACTTAGATTCAAGGACAACAGGAAAGCTAAGGATGGAATCAAGAGTTAGAAATCAAAAATTTGATCAAAAACACTATTCATCATCCTTGTCTAGGGTTCGGCCATATTGGGGCTTAAGAACTAGGATGAGAATTGATTCATAAGCTTCAGGGTTTAGGTAGAGAATGATGAAGTGAGTTCAAAGAAATTGGTTTCACATCCAAAAGATTTTTCTACAATTTCCTATGGGTTTTCAAAGTTTTGGATCTAAGAAATGATTTTCACGAAAATGGAGTCTGATCATGAGATTGAGAGAAATTCAAGAAGCTAAGAAATCATAGAAGTGATCTTACCTAAGAATGGAGGAAGAATGGTCAAGGAATCAAGAGATTCTAACAAGTAATCAAGCTTTTCTCAAGAAGAACAATGGTGTTCTCTCAAGGTTAGTGATGAGTGTTCTTAGGCCAGAATTTCCGTGAATGAGAGGGCTGGATGGGGCTGAGTTCAGCCTTATAAAATCTCATTTAAGGGCAAAAAGGTCATTTGCCAAAAGGGTAAAATGGTAAAAGTGCAAAAGACTAAGGTTAGGGGCATTTTGGTAATTTCGCATCCAGATTTTCCCGACCGTCATGACGACTCTGGCATACTCTCCCAAGTGTCCTGGGATGATGTGGCATCAAGCCTATTCGTTGTTGGGTCTCGTTGAATCCCTTTACGACTCCAAACGCCTCCCGGTTCGATTATACGACCGCATATAATTTATTATTATTATTTTTCGGACGTCGGAACAGATTTTAACAGAGATGTAGAGAATAAAATTCCGAGACTTACTGTCTCGCTCACGAGTCCAAATTAGGTCTCGATAGTAGAAAAAAGCTATTATCCGTGAAAAACGCAGACCGGGCTCCGTTTGAGCTTTCGCTCAAAACTTAACCGTGGCTTCCTATGGTTGTATAGGACATTCCTATCTGCTCAGAATATTTTATTTCACTCTCTAGGCCCTCCAATAAAATACAAATGTTAAAATACTGGAGAATTAGAAAATGTGAAAATCGGGGCGTTACATTCCTACCCCTCGTAAAAGAATTTTGTCCTCGAAATTCGTGACTTAAAACTAAACCTACTCGGTTGCTAAAGATTAAGGAAAAAAAAATTTTCAACAAAGGAAATTTTTCCTGGTCTTGGTCTCATAAGAAAGTATACAGAAAAATTTTACCAAATCTGGAATGAATATAGGAATATCCGGTATTTTAAAAGATTCTTCAGTAGGTTCGTGAGTGTAAAGATGCATAGCTAATACATGTTTACATCCATGACTCTAATAAAGTCCCTTCTTTCATAAGAACCTTCCAATAAATTTGAGAATCAAAATAACACTCTGGCCAAAAATCAGACTGGATCACCTTTATCAAAAGTAAAAGTGATTAGACTAAGTTTCAACAAGAAACTTCCAGTATCAAGAAGTCGTTTATGTTATAACTCAAGAAATAGTCATAACGAATCTTTCAGTGAAATAATACGAAAATGTCCAGACCAATGGACACCGTTTTACCAATTCACTCAATTGTCTAATACACTGAGGAATATGTAGGAGTGTGAACACAAGCGTTCCCTTGAGATCAGGTAGCACTAACACAGGTGAAGTAGTCAACCTTCTCTTTAATCCTTGAAAACTTTCCTCATAGACTTTAGTCCATTCAAGCGCTTCATCCTTCCTTGTCAATTGGGTAAGAGGTCCTACAATCTTAGAAAATCCTTTGATGAACCTCCGATAATACCCAGTCGAACCCACAAAATTGCGTATCTCAGTCACTGTGGATTTCTCCCATTCAAGAACTGCTTCAACTTTCGACGGATCGACAACAATTCCTTCCTTTGAAATCACGTGACCCAAAAGCTGCACTTCGTCGAGCCAAAACTCACACTTGGACAGCTTTACATACAGCTGTTGTTACTCCTTCAGAACCTGAAGAACTACACTAAGATGTTCAGCGTGCTCTTCCTGGTCTCGCAAATAGATGAGTATGTTGTCTATGAAGACAACGACACACTTATCTAGGTATGGACGAAAGATCCTATTCATGTAATCCATGAATATAGCGGAGTATTCGCCATCCCAAACAGCATTACAAGGTACTCGTAGTGCCCATAGCGTGTTTGAAACGTTGTCCTTCGTACATCCTCTGCCTTCACACGAATCTGGTGATAACCCGATCGCAAGTCAATCTGGGAGCAAACTGTCGCTCCCCTCAACTAACCCATCAAGTCATCTATCCTTGGAAGAAGATAATTGTTCTTAATGGTGATGTCGTTCAACCGAAGATAATTCACACATAAGCGAGATGTTCGATCTTCCTTTTTCAACAACATTATAGGTGCTCCCCACGGCGACACACTGGGTCTAACAAGTTGTTTCCCCAATAAGTCTACCAACTGTTCCTTCAAAGTTTCCAACTCAGCAGGTGCCATTCGATACGGTTCCATAGACATTGGTCCTGTTCCTGGCACAGACCGATTGAAAACTCGATGTCCCGAACTGGCGGTAAACTGGTACATCTTCAGGAAAGACTTCCAAAAACTCGTTAGTAACATGTATTCGTTGAGCTCCTCCTCTCAAAGAAGCATTTTCTTGGTTGGCAGCCCAAATCCAGAATTATCAGAATCAGGAAAAACTAAGGTTTTGTTTGCACCGTCTAACAGGATACGGTTACAAGATAACCAATCCATCCCTATGATCACATCCATTTGCGAAAGAGGCAAATAGATCAAATCAATCGAAAACGTTCTATCTTTTAAAGAAATAGAACAGTTCAAACAAACTTTCGCAGTTATAACAAACTTTGCAGTAAGTGCAGAAATTACCAAACAAAAGGTAAAGAAGATACAGATAATCTCAAAAAGGTTCACGCAGTCATATGCGATAAAGGAATACGTTGTGCCTGAATCAAACAACACAATTAAGGTTTTACCTTCCATGACGCACTGACTGTGGATCAAATCTTCATTTTGAGAAGCCTCAGCACCATCCCCATTATAAACTCTACTCATTGCCTTAGGCTTCGCTACTTGCACATCGTTGACAGAATGTCCAGTTTTTGATTGCACACATTCGCTTGAAGTATGCCCTGGCTTCCCACACTTGAAGCATATGATCCCCTTGATCAGGCATTCTCTGGTGACATGATTGTTCTTGCCACACTTCATACACATCTTTGGGGCATTTCCAGACTGACTAATACCCCCACTGCTTCCTCCTCCAGAACGTTGTTGTTGACCCCACTGTTTTGAATATGGTTTCCATTGAGACCTATTATCACGACCATTGGTGCCTTTATGGAACCTAGTCGGTCCAAAGTGACGTTGTCTTCCTTCACGAGTCCTCATCAGATCTTCTATTAGGAAGCATTCATCTATCAACACCGAGAACTCTTTGACCTCGAGAGGTAGCACCGCTCCTCGAATCTCGTCCCTTAAACCTTCTTCGAACTTTGCGCACTTCCACTCCTCATCTGGATGAAGATGGAAATACTTCCAAGACTTTAACAGGGACTCAAAACGATCAGCATATTCTTTGACAGACATTCCTCCTTGACGTAGCTGCAGGAACTCCATGTCTTTCAACTCGCCTGGCACTTGTCGGAAAAATACTCGTTCTGAAGAACTCTGGGAGTGACAACTTACAAGAAAGCAAAAGCATCACTATCCTGCCCAATATCATTCCTCTTCAAAAACAATAATGCAGAGAATAACAAACAATTGTTGTCTTCCTTACAGAAGCACAACACAAAGAACAAACAACATAAAAGGATAGACCGAAGTCATCATCCTCTCCAACATTGTTTTCTTTCAGAAACAATAGCATAGAAAAACAATCAGAGAAAACACAACACAAACAAGACAGACCATAAACTAAAAACCCCAAAAAGACTCGGCCAGTTCTGATACCAAATAATGAAACACCCTTTTCCGAGTGTCACATTCCCGAACGTTTATAAGGCTGAAAATATTTATTAATGCGGAAAATATGATTTTTTTTTTCTTTTCATGAAGATGTATTGGGATTAGTAAAGGTAAATAATACTAATAAATGAATTAGTAAAGGTAAATAATACTAATAAATGAACTTAGGTTCACCATGCATTACTAGAACATACTGTATTATAAATACAAAAATCGAAAACAGAAATAAAAATAATACTGTATACAGACATAAGTCTAATGTATAACTGGCATAAGAAATAAAATAAGTACTAGGAGTCATAGCTCCCTAAGAAGTACTACAGATACCGACATAGTCTGGCCAAGATAAAATAAAACAGCAAAAGGAGTCCACCTCCGGACTCAAAGGAACTGTTGAACCGAACCGTCGTCACGTCCATCTGTTCAATCAGCAACAGCAAGTACCAGTAGAAAATATACAGATATAGGTGAGATTCCCGTTCATCAACACAACAAAACAGCAGTAGTAAAAACGGGACGACTCACCAGGTAACAGCGTACCCAACATGCTTACTAGAATTCTCAGTATAAATCATGTTAAGCCTTTAACAGATAACGGAATAATATAAGGCATTCTTAAACAGAACAGTGATGTATAACAGTAAATGTAATCATCAACAACCATGTAATGCAGTGCAATGTACATGACTCAATGCCATATGCCACAAGGGTAAAACTCTGACCCCTACTCCATGGAGCTAACAAAAGTGTCGGAGAGAGTGAATGGGAGGACATGTTCCGGTTTTTGCCAGCCATGAGCAAGATGCTACAACATTCGTAACGTGCACGTATCTGGCTTTACGGTAACACTCTCGACCAAACATGAAAATACGGCATCTAGTAGAGGATATCAGTGTATTGCACGGATTCGCCACGACACAGAAGAATCACCAACTGGTCACATGTCAGCCATTCCAACCTTGATACCTCCAAAAAGACCATTGAAGATCGTCACCGTAAGATTCGCACCCGCATCAAGGTGTAAGCTCAACTCCTAGGCTCAAGGCCTTACAACTATGCACATGAAATGCCCATGCTTACACAAAGCAGATGCAATAAAGCAATGTCTATCCATTGGATAAACCTCAAGGTTCACTAAGGTTCTATTTCTTAGGAACTATACTCGTCTTCATTTTATAAAACATTTATCCATCGGATAAATATCTCGTGATTCCTTTGGAATGATCTAGACTGCTTTCAGAATCACCGACTGTCCCTATAGACCAACACAAGTCTTTTCAGCGTGTTTTGTCCTCATTCACACGCTTTCTAGGAAACTTCCCAGAAGGTCATCCATCCCATAATTACTCTAAGTCAAGCACGCTTAACTATAAAGTTCTTATGTTCTAAGCTCCCGAAAAGATTAATCTTGTTGGTATAGGTAGTACCAATCAATTCTTATATGCTTTCCCTTAACTATACAGTCCTTTACCTGCATAGCCTCAGGATCCTTCCACTGTACAATCCTATACCTGCACAGTCTCAGGATCTCTTTCATTCCGGTTATCACAAGACGGAAACAATTGAACGATTAACCTGGATCCGAATCACCGGTCCGTCTTTGAACTACTGTTTCAAAAAACCAAAATGTTTCATGTTTGTGTTTACGTCTTATGAATTATGTCTCACGTCCTAAGCATTATGGATAAGGATTAAGAATCCTCTTTGATAAGTCTTTAATCCTTTCTAAGATATTAATCCTTGATTTCAATTAAGGAAATAAGTGTTGATTCACTTAAGTCTTATGAAGTCATTGATGTTCTAAGTCATCAATGGTATAGCACATGGTCTTGTTCCACCACAAACTATACTTAATTTTCCCTTGTCTTCAACTCTAAGTTAATTACTTAACTTAGGTTTTCACGCGTAAAACTTGACGATTAAGAGTTGAAACTCTTTTTGTAAACAAAACCGTTTTCATTGAAAACTCATTTGATTTGAAACAACATTTGAACCACTTACTCTATTTTTAGCATTTTCTGAAACGCGAAATTCGCTTAGCGAGAGTACATTCATTTAGCGAAATTGAGGCTGTGATACCTCTTTTGAAATTCCTTTCTCGCGGGACGAATAGAAGTTTCGCTTCGCGAGGCTAAGAGCTATATTTGCTCCTTATACAGACCCTCTGTATTCGCGAGGAGAAGATTGTCTCGCGTCGCTAGGCTGAGAGCTGTATTCCATACAGGCCTTCTTTATCGCGAGGCTAGAATTGTCTCGCGTCGCGAGGCAGAGAAGCTGTATCTTACTGCTCGGGCTAACTTTCTGTATCGCGCGGCGATAATTGTCTCGCGTCGCGAGGCAGAGAGCTGTAATTTTTACTGCTCGGGTTAGCCTTCTATCTCGCGTGGCGAGAATGGGTCCGCCAGGCGAATGCCCAGTTTTCCCCTGTTCCATATCTTCCTCATTATTTCTCTTTTTGAAGCACTTGGTTGAATTAATGGCCTATGGCTAAAGAAAAGACATTTTTGACTTTGGTGACTGTAACACCCCGATTTTCAAGCTTTTCCTAATTATACAGTATTTATGAACTTATATTTTATTCGAGGTTTTAGGAATGGAAATAAAATATTCCGAGACCATAATCATGCTCAACAATATCGTAGGAAGTTACGATTAAGTTTTGAGCCAAAAACTCAAACGGAGTCTTGTCTGTATTTTTACACTGACAGTATGATTTTACTGCTCAGGAGACCTCAGATGGACCCGTGAACGAGACAGTAAATCTTAGAATTCGATTCTCTATGTTTTGGTTAAATTTCACAAAAATTTCAAAAAAATCACTTCCTGACCTACGTTCGAGCGAAATCTTCAATCGGGTGGAGAACGAAGCCGTGTATGGCCTTACCAGGACCCGACAATGGATAATCTTGATGTCACATCATGTCAACTCACTTGGGAGAGCATGCCAGAGTCGTCATGACGATCGGGAATTTCGAGATGCGAAATTACCAAAATACCCCTAACTTAAGCCTTTTAACCATTTACCAGTTTACCCTTGAACCCAACGACCTTTTTACCCTTAAGTGACATTTTAAAAGGATGAACACAGCCTCTCTCAGCCCCCATTCACGCACAGCTCCCCTCCCAAGCAAGAAATCCATAGTTGTTCTTGAGGAAAAGTCTATTTCTCCTTGAAAACCTTGATTGACTTGTTGAACTCACTTGATTCCTTGATCAATCTTCCTCCATTCTAAGGTAAGATCACTTCTATGATCTCCTAGCTTCTTGAATCTCTCTCAATCTCAAGATCAAAACTCCATTTTCATGAAACTCATTCTTAGATCCAAAAGTTTGAATCCATAGGAAATTGCAGGAAAATCCTTTTGATGTGAAACCAATTTCTTTGAACTCACCTCATCATTCTCTACCTAAACCCAAGAGCTCATGATCCAAGTCTCATCCTAGCTCATTTATCCCAATATGGCCAAACCCTAAGAGTGACGATGAATAGTGTTTTTCATCAAATTTTTGATTTCTAACTCTTGATTCCATCCTTAGCTTTCCTAGTGTTCTTGAATCCAAGTGATGGAAAACCAAATCAATCCCTAGCCCTTTTACCCTTTCATGGCTGAACCTTGAACCTCTTTAGGGGGAAAAAATTGTGTTTTTATGTTGTATATTGATGTTGATTTGTTGTTTGAATTATATTGTGTTGAATTGTTTTAGGTGACGCAAACGAAATCGGAGCCGGAGCTGAGAATCGATTGAGTTTGGACTAAGCAAATTTGAGAGGTAAAGGGAGGTAGTCATTTAAGTTTGGTAGCTTCATAGTGCATGTTTGATATATGTGTTATGATGTCTTGATTGATGATTTAGAGATGTGTTGAATAATATTTGAAGTTGTTTTACTTAATGAAACATATTTGCACACTTGTTGATAATTTGTGGCATGGATGCCTTAGTTGATATTATGATGATGATTATGGATTGTTGATATATATATATATATATATATCCCGGATGAGCATAGGACTGACTATGTCTCGATAATTATTAAAAGACTCGAAAAACCGAATCAAAGTTTTGAAAATCGTGTTTTGGAAATCAAAAAGTGGTTTTTGGAAAACGTGTTACTTTTTCAAGAAAAGTTCTTTCTTTTTGAAAAGTATTTTATTTTGAAAATTAAAAAGTGGTTTTGTGAAAAGTCGTGCAAATCGTGTTTTGTTTCAGTAAAGTGTTTTGAAAAGGCGTGAAACCTTAGAAAACGGTATTTGTTTTCAAGAAAGGTGTTTTCCCGAAAAATGTTCCCTTTGATCAAAAAGATGTTTTGTTTCAAGAAAACCAAAGTGTGTTTTGTTTTCCAAAGTTTTTTGAGAAAATGAAACCAAATGAAAAATGATGAACCTTTGAGACGAACCCAAACCTAGTGGCCGAGACGTCGGGGCTAGTGTTTTGTGGATTGAGCACTCGGACTTCGTGTCTTATGTTTTTGATTTGAGTAGGCTTAATGCCTTTTTGAAAGGAGTCGTGGACTTTATGTCTCGACAATTGAAAGAATGAACGCAAATAAAACAAAAAAACTTTCTGTGTACATGCATGAACCGGCAGACGTGCCATTTGAAACCGAGCTACAACTCTAGTAGTTGAGAATTTAATCAGTCAAGACCACTAGGTCTATAGGGGCATTCTGTGTTCGAGATCCCACAAGTGGCCGGTGGCGCAGCAACCCCGTGCCATGGTAAATCGGCTGCCAGACACTAATGAACTCGATCAGAGACTGGAGTATTCAGGATATGATTATGACGTGGTACCCTGGAACAATTGGAGTTCGGACCTAAATAGAGAGGCCAACTCATGAGGACAATTGTGTTACGGGTGTTACCACGGCCTATCGCTCGATGTTGGGAACTTAGAATCTCCGGAGTACATGAATTAGAAAGATGATATTGAGTTCTCATGCATTATTATAATTCATGATAGTGTTTGAGATGTTATATTGTATTATATAGATAACTGCTCATGTAACTATATTTATCTGTGGATGTTTATACTGCTGTGTGTCGCCTGTGCGGTTATCGTGATAAACTTTATATGAGTATTTCACCTTTGCCTGTACATGTTGGACACCTTGTTGTGTTTTTGGAACACATGTACAGATGTTGATCATAGGTCCCCGCGGAGACGTGAAGACTCCGATGACGGGGCGTTCTGACGAAGTTGACGTTGGGTTGTACCCCAATGGCTACTCTTAGCTAACCAGCATAGGAGTCTTTTATTTTGAGCAGTCTTATATTATATTACTGCACATATGTTGAACTTATTTCTAAGTCTGTAATATGTTATATATTAGATCAGGTTTTATGTTATGTTTGTGTTTTTATGAACAGTAAATATCAACGTGTGATATGAAGTTTATTTCTTCGTCTTGAGTTGTTTTGTCTATGCATGCAGAAAATTTTTAGAAACCGCGTTTTCGAACGTAGCTACTTAATTAAAGTATTTTCCGAAAGCAACCAGCGTTTTATTTTCTTGATTTATTCCGCATTAGAGTCCGAATATGTAGCACCCGCGAGGGGGGTGTTACAGTGACATACTTTAAGGGTTGAGACTTCATTTGACCTTTGGATCAAAATCACTTTTTGTTTTTCATTGAAACATAGGTTTATGAAAATACTTTTCTTATCTCAAGACTTCGATAGATCAAGAACAAAACATGTTCTTATGTTTCTTCTCACTAAGTCCACATGCCTACTCCAATGAAAAGTGGAGACTTTGCTTCCCCAACTAAGCAAATTATAGCTCAAAATGCTCACACAATTATGACAAACAACAATCACACATCATTGCATCATAATCAAGCATAAAAGTCCATACTTGATCTAGTGATCAAAGTAGGTTTTTCAACATACATGAAAATGATTTTCATCCAATCACATCATCATAAACATATGCTAGAGCACATTAAAGCATAAACTCATCATTACAACTTTATTTTCCAAAAGAACTTAACAATTAAAAGTGAACCCAAACCAAAGGGTTTCACCCACACATAAACTTAAACAACCAGCTTCACCACCACCATTTTGGTGTGATGAGGTTCACCCCCCATACCTGTTGATGAGAAGATTCCCGGATCAAAGTCGGTTGATCGGTTTGTGAACCTCCTGATAATCGTCACTAACTACAAACAACAAAATAATAAAACACTAAACAACAAACAAAACAAAACTCAACGATTTCTGAACAAAGGGGTTTCGGCCACCCTAAGGAAAAAAAGGCTAGGAATTGATTTGGTTTTCCATCACTTGGATTCAAGGACAATAGGAAAGCTAAGGATGGAATCAAGAGTTAGAAGTCAAAAATTTGATCAAAAACACTACTCATCATCCTTGTCTAGGGTTCGGCCATATTGGGGCTTAAGAGCTAGGATGAGAATTGAGTCATAAGTTCTAAGGTTTAGGTAGAGAATGATGAAGTGAGTTCAAAGAAATTGGTTTCACATCAAAAGGATTTTTCTACAATTTCTTATGGATTTTCAAAGTTTTGAATCTAAGAAATGATTTTCATGAAAATGGAGTTTTATCATGAGATTGAGAGAGATTCAAGAAGCTAAGAGATCATAGAAGTGATCTTACCTAAGAATGGAGGAAGATTGGTCAAGGAATCAAGTGATTCTAACAAGTAATCAAGCTTTTCTCAAGAAGAACAATGGTGTTTTCTCAAGGATAGTGATGACTGTTCTTAGGCCAGCATTTGCGTGAATGTGAGGGCTGGATGGGGCTGAGTTCAGCCTTATAAAATCTCATTTAAGGGCAAAAAGGTCATTTGCCAAAAGGGTAAAATGGTAAAAGTGCAAAAGACTAAGGTTAGGGGCACTTTGGTAATTTCGCGTCCAGATTTTCCAGACCGTCATGACGACTCTGGCATACACTCCCAAGTGTCCTGGGATGATGTGGCATCAAGCCTATCCGTTGTCTGGTCTTGTTGAATCCCTTTACGACTCCAAACGCCTCCCGGTTCGATTATACGACCGAATATAATATATTATTATTATTTTTCGGACTTCGAGACGGATTTTAACACAGATGTAGAGAATAAAATCCCGAGACTTACTGTCTCGTTCACGAGTCCAAATTAGGTCTCGATAGTAGAAAAAGGCTACTATCCGTGAAAAATGCCGACCGGGCTCCATTTGAGCTTTAGCTCAAAACTTAACCGTGGCTTCCTATGGTTGTATAGGACATTCCTATCTACTCAGAATATTTTTTCACTCTCTAGACCCTCCAATAAAATACAAACGTTAAAATACTGGAGAATTAGAAAATGTAAAAATCGAGGCGTTACATAGGGCAAGCCCAAAAGATCAAAGCAAAGGTAAAGACTCGAAGAACGCCAAGAACACGACGAACACGTGTTAGGGGTCTGAGTTTACCTATGGCGAATCGAAAAACTAAACCGTCAAAGTTGTAGATAACTCAGCCGCGATCACAACGGTGTAGTCGGAATCGCGTTCCGGTGCTTCGATCACCTCGGAAGTGAGCTTTTTCTCTCTAAACTCTCAGAGCCTCTCTCACTAAACCCAGAAAACTCACCAAGTTTCGTGCAAGTGAGAAGATGAAAGTGGAAGCTCCACTTATGGTTCCTGTTGCCCACGCTTAAGCGTTCATCACACTGCACGCTTAAGCGTTGCCACGCTCTAGCGTGGGATCCCTCTACGCTTGAGCGTGGAACCTCGTCCACTCCGCCTGCTCCCTGGCCTAACACGTGTCTCACACGCATCCAAGCTCAGAGCAGCTGCACAGTGCACTCTGTAATGACCCGATTTTCATGTTTTCTAATTCTCCAATATTTTAACGTTTATATTTTATTGGAGGGTTTAGAGAGTGAAATAAAATATTCCGAGAAGATAGGAATGTTCTACACAACCATAGGAAGCCATGGTTAAGTTTCGGGCAAAAGCTCAAACGGAGCCCGGTCTGCGTTTTTCACGGATAGTAGCCTTTTTCTACTATCGAGACCTAATTTGGACTCGTGAACGAGACAGTAAGTCTCGGGATTTTATTCTCTACATCTTCGTTAAAATCCGTCCTGACGTCCGAAAAATAATAATAATATATTATATTCGATCGTATAATCGAACCAGGAGGCGTTTGGAGTCGTAAAGGGATTCAACGAGACCCGACAACGGATAAGCTCGATACCACATCATCCTAGGACACTTGGGAGAGTATGCCAGAGTCGTCATGACGATCGGGAAAATCTAGATGCGAAATGACCAAAATGCCCCTAACCTTAGTCTTTTGCACTTTTACCATTTTGCCCTTTTGGCAAATGACCATTTTGCCCTTAAGTGACTTGTTTTAAGGCTGAACTCAGCCCCATCCAGCCCCTCATTCATGCACACAGCCCTCCCAAAACACACTCCATCTTCAACCTTGAGAAGCTCCGTTGTTGTTCTTGAGAAAAGCTTGGTTTCTTGTTGGAATCACTTGATTCCTTGAGCAATCTTCCTTCATTTTAATGTAAGATCACTTCTATGATCTCTTAGCTTCTTGAATCTCTCTTTATTTCAAGATCAAG
This sequence comes from Ammopiptanthus mongolicus, assembly GCA_039655645.1. NCBI lineage: Eukaryota > Viridiplantae > Streptophyta > Magnoliopsida > Fabales > Fabaceae > Ammopiptanthus > Ammopiptanthus mongolicus. Next base: position 37,161,528 of record CM077343.1, on the reverse strand, counting down.
ATCCATTTTCATGAAAATTATTTCTTAGATCCAAAAGTTTGAACATCCATAGGAAATTGTAGAAAAATCCTTTTGATGTGAGACCAATTTCTTTGAACCTACCTCATCATTCTCTACCTAAACCCAAGAGCTTATGATTCAACTCTTATCATAGCTCAAAAAACACAATATGGCCGAATCCTACAAGGTGATGATGAATAGTGTTTTTCATCAATTTTTGATTTCTAACACTTGATTTCATCCTTAGCTTTCCTATGCCTTTGAATCCATGAAATGGAAAACCAAGATCAATTCCTAACCTTTTTACCCTAGGGTGGCCGAAACCCTCTTTGTTAGAATTGTTGAGTTTGGTTAGATTGTTGTTTAATGTTTGATTGTTTGGTTATTTGTAGTTGGTGACAACTATCAGGAGGTTCACAAACTGATCAACCGACTTTGATCCGTGAATCTGCTCTTCAACAGGTATGGGGGTGAACCTCACCACACCAAGATAGTGGTGGTGAAGATGGTTGTTTAGTTTATGTGTGGGTGAAACCCTATGGTTTGAGTTCACCATTCAATTTGGTTCTCTTGGAGAACAATGTGTAATAAGTGTAGTTTATGCTTTAGTGTGCTCTAGCATATGTCTATGATGATGTGATTGGATGAAAATCATTTTCATATATGTTGAAAAATCTACCTTGATCACTAGATCAAGTATGGGCTTTTATGCTTGATTATGATGCAAATGATGTGTGATGGACTTTATGCTTGATTATGATGCAATAATATGTTATTGTTGTTTGTCATAATTAGATGAACATTGTGAGTTGTAATTGTCTTGAGGGTGAAGCAATCTTCACATTTGTTCCTAATAGGCCTTTGGCCATGACCTTGAGAAAAGGAAGAGTATGAGTAGTTCTTGAACAATTAAGTTTTCAAGTAAGAAAAGTGTTTTAGTGGCTTATGTTTTTCAAAGAAAAACCCTAAGTAACTTTGATCCAAAGATCAAATGGAATTAAATCTCAAAGTGTTTTCACCAAAGTGAAACATGTTTTATGCCTTATCCTTAGTCCATCTAGTTAATCAAGTGACTCAAAATGAGAAAAGAGGTGTTTTCATGAAGAGAATCAAAATGGTTCCATAAGGTTAATGTCTTGTTTTAAGGCAACTTTTCGCTAAACGAATTTACCTTCGCTAGGCGAAAACAGAGGAATTCTAAGTTAGGCATCACTGCCTCACTTTCGCTAAGCGAATTGATATTCTCTAAGCGAATCCAGAGAATTTCGCTACGCGAATGATGTTTCTCCAAGCGATCTAGAGGAGTTTCAAAAGAGGTGTAACCGCCTCCAATCTCGCTAAGCGAATCCATATTCGCTAAGCGAATATAACAAACTTCGCTACGCGAATTATGTTTCGCCGAGCGATGTAGAGGAGTTCCAAAGGAGGCATTACTGCCTCATTTTCGCTAAGCGAATGGAATTCAGCTTAGCGAATTTCATGTTTCAGAAAATGCTAGAAATGAAGTAAGTAGTTCAAATGTTGTTTCAAATCAAATGAGTTTTTAATTGTAAAAGTTGTTTGGTTTACAAAAGGAGTTTTCTAACTCAATCGTAAAGTTTTGCGCGAGAAAAACCTAAGTTAAATAATTAACTTAGAGTTGAAGACAAGGGTTAATTAAGTATAGTATGTGGTGGAGCATGACCATGTAATATACCATTGATGACTTAGTACATCAATGACTTCATAAGACTTAAGTGAATCAACACTTATTTCCTTAATTGAAAGACAAGGGATTAATATCGTAGAAAGGCTCAAAGACTTATCTAAGAGGATTCTCAATCCTTATTCATAATGTTTAGGACTTGAGACTTAATTCATAAGACGTAAACACAAGCATGAAACGTTTTGGTTTTAAAACAGTAGTTCGATGACGGACCGGTGATTCGGATCCAGGTTAATCGTTTCATTGTTTCCGTCTTGTGATAACCGGAATGAGAGGGATCCTGAGGCTGTGCAGGTATGGGACTGTACAGTGGACGGAAACCTGAGGCTATGCAGGTATGGGACTGTATAGCTAAGGGAAGGCATATAAGAATTGATTGGTACTACCCATACCAAAAAGATTTATCTTCTTTTCGGGAGCTTAGAACATAAGCACTTTATAGTTAAGCGTGCTTGACTTAGAGTAATTATGGGATGGGTGACCTTCTGGGAAGTTTCCTAGAAAGCGTGTGAGTGAGGACAAAACACGCTGAAAAGACTTGTGTTGGTTTGTGGGGACAATCGGCGATTCTGAAAGCAGTCTGGATCATTCCAAAGGAGTCACGAGATATTTATCCAATGGATAAATGTTTTATCCGATGGATAATGTTTTTTTAAAACAAAGATGTGTGTAGTTTCTAAGGAAGAAAACCTTAGTGAACCTTGAGGTCTATCCAATGGGTAGACATTGCTTTATCGCATCTGCGTTGTGTAAGCATTGGCATTTCATGTGCATAGTTGTAAGGCCTTGAGCCTAGGAGTTGAGCTTACACCTTGATGCAGGTGCGAATCTTACGGTGACGATCTTCAATGGTCTTTTTGGAGGTATCAGGGTTGGAAGGGCTGACATGTGACCAGTTGGTGATTCTTCTGTGTCGTGGCGAATCCGTGCAATACACTGATATCCTCTACTAGATGCCGTACTTTTCATGTTTGGTCGAGACTGTTACCGTAAAGCCAGATACGTGGACGTTACGAATGTTGTAGCATCTTGCTCATGGCTGGCAGAAACCGGAACATGTCCTCCCATTCACTCTCTCCGAATGTTTTGTTAGCTCCATGGAGTAGGGGTCAGAGTAGTACCCAGTGACATTGGCATTGAGTCATGTACATTGCACTGCATTGCATGCCTGTTGATGTTTACATTTACAGTTATACATCGCTGTTCTGTTTAAGAATGCATTATATTATACTGTTAACTGTTTAACATGATTTATATTGAGAGTTTTAGTATGTTGTTTAACTGTTTAACATGTTGGGTACGCTGTTACCTGGTGAGTCGTCCCGTTTTTACTACTGCTGTTTTGTTGTGTTGATGAACGGGAATATCACCCATATCTGTATGTTTTCTGCTGGTACTTGCTGTTGCTGCTTGAACAGATGGACGCGACGATGGTTCGGTTCAGCAGTCACTTTGAGTTCGGAGGTGGACTCTTTTGCTGTTTTAGCTTTGTTGTCGGCCAGACTATGTCAGTTTTTGTAGTACCTTTTGGGAGCTATGACTCCTAGTACTTATTGTATTTCTTATGTCAGTTAGACATTAGACTTATGTCTGTATATATTAATGTTGATTTTTCTGTTTTCCATTTTCTGTTTCTGTATTTATAATACAGTATGCCCTAGTAATGCATGGTGGACCTAAGTTCATATATTAGTATTATTTATTTACCTTTACTAATCCCATTACATCTTTATGAAAAGAAAAGAAAAAGAAAAAAATCGTATTTTCTGCATTAATAAATATTTTCGGCCCTATAAACGTTCGGGAATGTGACCCTCGGGAAAGGGTGTTGCACACTCAGCATGCTGAAGCGTCCACCTCTCCCATGCTTAAGCGTCTTAACGCTTGAGCATGGAGTTCTCTCACGCTTGAGCGTCAAGCTCAGCGAGAGAAGAACCTCTAGCCTTCTAACTTCCCCCAGTTTCTAGTGTTACGCCTTAGGCACTTCCAACTTTGTTCAAGTCTATTCCTAAGCTTCAAACTAGGTCTAAAACTAACACACACCAATTCACACAATCCTCCAAACCTCAAATCGAGATTAACCAACTCGATCAGAGTTCACAGAAAAATCGGGATGTTACATGAAGCGTCATAGTACACTTCAAAAGGTCCACTTGGATCTGGTAACACCAACACTGGCGAAGTAGTCAGCCTCTTCTTAAACTCTTGAAAACTCTGCTCACAAGCTTCAGTCCACTCAAAAGCTTTATCCTTTCTTGTCAACTAGGTAAGGGGTCCTACGATCTTAGAAAATCCCTCGATGAACCTCCGATAATACCCAGCCAAGCTACACAAAACTGCGTATCTCAGTCACTATTGTTGCTTTCTCCCACTTAAGAACGGTTTCGACTTTTGACGGATCCACAGCAATCCCTTCCTTTGACATCACGTGACCCAAAAAATGCACTTCGTCAAGCCAAAACTCACACTTAGATAGCTTTGCGTACAACTGTTTCTCCTTCAGAATTCGAAGAACCACACTAAAATGTTCAACGTGTTCTTCCCGATCTCGGGAATAGATGAGTATGTCGTCTATGAAGACAATGACAAACTTATCTAGGTAGGGATGAAAGATCCTATTCATATAATCCATGAATATGGATGGAGCATTCATCACCCCAAACGGCATCACAAGGTACTCGTAGTGCCCATAGCGGGTTCGAAATGCTGTCTTTGGTACATCCTCTGCCTTCACATGAATCTGGTGATAACCCGATCGCAGGTCGGTCTTAGAGAAAACTGTCGCTCCCTTAAACTGATCCATTAAGTCATCCTCGGGAGAGGATACTTGTTCTTAATGGTAACCTTGTGTAACTGACGATAATCCACACACAAGCGAGAAGTTCCATCTTTCTTCTTCACTAACAGCATAGGAGCTCCCCACGGTGACACACTGGGTTAAACTGCTCCCCCAATAAATCCTCCAACTATTCCTTCAAGGATTCCAACTCTGTGGGTGCCATACGATACAGTGCCATAGACACGGGTCCTGTTGCTGATATAAAATCAATCGAAAACTCGATGTCCTGAACTGGCGGCAAACCTTGTACATCTTCAGGAAAGACTTTCAAAAACTCGTTCACGACAGGTACATGCTCTAAGACTAGCTCGCTCTTGACCTCCAAAGAAGATAGCAACATGTATCCTTGAGCTCCTGCTCTCAAAAAGGCCTTTATTTGGTTGGCAGTCAAAAATCCAGAATTTTCAGAACTAGGAAAGATTAAGGTTTTGTTTGCACAGTTTAACAGGATATGGTTAGAAGACAACCAATCCATCCCTAAGATTACATCCATTTGTGAAATAGGTAAACAGATCAAATCAATCAAGAACTTTCTATCTTCTACAGTAATAGAACAGTTCAAACAAACTTCAACAATTATAACAGGCTTTGCAGTAGGTGTAGAAATCACTACATCAAAAGGTAAAGAAGACACAGATAATCCCAAAAGGTTCACACAGTCATAGCCAATAAAGGAGTGTGTTGCACCTAAATCAAACAATACAGTTAAGGTTTTACCTTCCATGACGCACTGACCTTAGATCAAGTCTTCATTCTGAGAAGCCTCAACACCACTCATAGTATAAACTCTGCCCTTTGCCTTAGGCCTCGCTGCTCGCACATTGTTGATAGAAGGTTTAGCTTTTGGTTGCACACAATGGCATGAGATATGCCCCGGTTTCCCACACCTGAAGCATATTATCCCTTTGATTGAGCATTCTCTTGTGGCATGATCCTTCCCACACTTCAAACACTTGATTGGGGCATTTCCAAACTGATTGAAACCCCCACTGCTTCCTCCTACAGAACGTTGTTGTTGATCTTGCTGCTTTGAATATGGTTTCCATCGAGATATGTTGTCACGATCGTCGTTGCCTTTGTGGAACCTAGTCGGTCCAGAACTCTGTGCTCGCTTCTCCTTGATAGGCTCCAAGCTCTAATCAGGCGACACTTCTCCATCAACTTAGGTAACACATAAATCTCTAGAGGAACTACAACCCTTTTCAACAAGAGCCTCAGACCCCCTTCGAACTTCCTGCATTTCCACTCCTCTCTCGGGTTGTCTAAGAAATAGTTTGAGAACTTCGCCAATCATTCAAACTCTGCCCCGTACTCAGCCACAAACATTCCCCCTTGTCTCAGCTGGAGGAAGTTCATCTCTTTCTCGTGCCTCGTACTTGCAGAAAAGTACTTTTCCAGAAACTTCCCCTTGAAAGCATTCCAGTCTATAACTGTTGATCATGCATCAGCACCGGACAGGCTCCTTCCCACCAGTATTTGCAACACCCATTCTTGAGTGTCACATTCTCGAACGATTATAAAGCAGAAAATAATATTAATGCGGAAAATAAGAGTTTTCTTTTTTTTTTTTTTCTTTTCTTTTCGCAATGATGTAATGGGATTAGTAAAGTAAGTAATAATAAATGAACTTAGGTTCACCATGCATTTCTAGAAGTCATACAGAATTAAAGTACAGAAATAGAAACAATACTGTATACAGACATAGGTCCAAGCCTAACTGATAATAAGTATATGATTAAGTACTAGGAGTCACAGCTCCTCAAAAGGGTACAACTGCCAGTTGGACACAGCCTGGACAAGACAGAACAACATAAGGAGTCCCCTCCGGACTCAAGGTAGACGTTGAGCTAAGTCGTCGTTGCACCCATCTTCTCAAGCAGAAACAATAATACAAGCAGAGAAGATATACAGATATGGGTGAGATTCCCAATCATCAACACAGCAAAATAGCAGAAGTAAAAACGGGACGATGCACCAAGTAATAACATACCCAACATGCATACCATAAATCTCAATATATCATGTTAATCAATTAGCAGCATAAGACATCTTCAAAGACAAAATAGTGATGTACAACAAATAAATGTAATCACTAACAGCCATGCAATACGATGTACATGACTCAGTACCGTATGCCACAGGGGTAAACTTTGACCTCTACTCCATGGAGCTAACAAAATGTCGGAGATAGTGAATAGGAGGACATGTTCCGTGTATGCTAGTCATGGGCAAGATGCTACAACATTCGTAATGTGCACGTATCTGGCTTTACGGAAACTCTCTACCCCGAACATGAATAGTACGGCATCTAGTCGAGGATATCAGTGTATTGCTCGAATTCGTCATGACACAGAAGAGCTACCAACTGGTCACATGTCAGCCCTTCCAACCCAGATACCTCCAAGACTATTAAAACATCACCGTAGGATTCGCACCAGCATCTAGGTGTAAGTTCCACTCCTAGGCTCAAGGCCTTACAAACTCATGCAATGAAATGCCAATGCTTACACAAAGCAGATGCGATAAAGTAATGTCTATCCATCGGATAAACCTCAAGGTTCACTAAGGCTCTATTCCTTAGGAACTATATGCATCTTTGTATTATAAAAATTTTATCCACCGGATAAATCTCGTGATCCCTCCGGGATCGAATCATCACAAGGCTGAAAAAATTGAACGACTATCTTGGATCTGAATCACCGGTCCGTCATCAAACTACTGTTTCAAAACCCAAAATGTTTCATGTTTGTGTTTGTGTCTTATGAATTACATCTCAAGTCCTAAGTGTTATGGAGAAGGATTGAGAATCCTCTTAGATAAGTCTTTGATCCTTTCTAAGATATTAATTCCTTGAGTTCAAAGAAATGAAATGAGTATTGAATCACATTAATCTTATGAAGTCATTGATGAACTAAATCATCAAGGGTATAGTGCATGGTCTTGCTCCACCATATACTATACTTAATTATTTCTTTTCTTTTGCTCTAAGTTAATTACTTAACTCAGGTTTTAATGCATAGAACTTTACGATCTGATTTGAAAATTCTCGATTTAAGACTTTGTAAACCAAAACCTTTCTAATTGAAAACTCATTTGATTTAAAAGAACTTGGTTACTTGCTTGAAGTAAAGTATCTTAACTAATTTAAGAAGGCTTTTTCCTTACTAACTTAGTGTAAAACTGTGATATAAGTTTGCAGAAAAGAAAATGAAATTTCATTTAGTTTTCGAACTATGATTCATTCAAAACTAAACTTTAGGACAAAGTCCTCTTTACACTTTGAAGATTGAATGTTAACATGGTTTTTAAAAAGAATGTGACATCCTACTATACCTAAGGTAACTTCATATTAATTTTACTTTCATGAAATCACTTTCATCATTTTATTCTTAGAACACTTATTTAATTGAACAAACTTTGACTAAAGTAAAACACATTTTCACCTTAGTTAAAAACAAGAACAAACTCATGTTCTTCCTTTTGTATCCATTAAGGCTGAATCTATACCATGTGGGATGTAAAAATTTTGCTTCACTAACTTGTCAAGTAATAGCTCAAAATGATCACAATATTATGATGAACAATAATCATACATCATTCAACCATAAACAAGCATAAAAATCCTTACTTGATCTAGAGATCAAAGGATGGTTTTCAACATACATGAAAACATTTTTCCATCCAAGCATATATCATCATAAACATATACTAAGCATGGAAACAATATTACAATCATGTTCTCAAAGAGAACTTCACCAATAAAGTAGTGAACCCAAGCAAAAGGGTTTCACCCAAACCAACCATAAACAACCATTTTCATCTTCCATCAATTTTGGTGTGATGAGGTTCACTCCCCATACCTTTAGTGAAGAGGTTTAAGTGAAAGGAAAACTCCAAGCTCCTTAAGAGAAAGGATGGCCGAATCCTATAGGAGGAAATGAAGAGAAAAAGGATTTAGAAGCTCACCAACTCAAGAACAACTTCAAGGTTTTGGATGGTGTTCTTGGTGCTCAAGAACACACTTCACTAAAACAAGAAATTTCCTTCACCAAAGTTGATCCTTGGATCAAGACAAGATGAAGTATGGTTTTAGAATTGAAGAAAGAAGTTTGATTGGTGATTTTGATTGAAGAACCGTGTATGAAGAATAGAGAGAGAAGAGAGGATTTTTCAAAAACTTAAGAAATGAAAGCTTTGATCTTTAGAAGAAGTAAAAATGAAATTGGTTAGTGTTTTTTTGGACTTGATGGCTGAATGCCCATTGGCTTTAGGACCAAAATATTGGTTAAAGTGTGATGGAAATGAAGGACCAAGATCTAATGGAAGTGCATAGGTGTTGCTTCCATAACAAAAGTTGTAGAAGTTAACCAAATGTAGGTAGTTTAGCTTTTTCCAGGAAAGAAATGTTGACAAAGTGAAATTTATCATGAATTAACAACAAGATGATTGTCCAAACTCTACTTTACTATAGAGAGTTACGGTTAAATTTTAGGTTGAAAATTCAGATGAAAACCGGTATGTGTTTTCCACTGACAGTAAAATTTTACTGATTAGAAAACCTAATTTTGACTTGTGAACGAAACGGTTAGGTTTTATATTGAATTCTCGATGACCTGGTTTATTTTGAAACTTTTCACTAAAAGTGAAATAATATATTTATTCGGGCGAAATATTAAATCGAAAAATCGACGGAGTCGAAAACGGACGTCCAGAGACAAAATCGGACACCGGACGAAAGATACAGATCACCTGAGTGCGATGAGTCAGTGGGTGAGTCACCACCATTACTCACCACATGTCATGATTACTTCTCTAAAATATCTAGATATTTATGATGGAAAAGACAATTTTGCCCTTAGCCTTTTTATGAAGTACCATTTTTGTCCCTATGTGATTTTACTCTTTTGCCCCTAAGAACTAATGAAATCACACTTTTGCCCTTATGACTCACCATTATCATGATTGCATTTCTAAAATATCTAAGATTTCTTGCAAAAAGACCAAAATACCCTTGGACTTCTTTGTGAATTTCATTCATGTGCAACAAGTGTTTTGACAACATAAAAGGCTCAAAACAATATCCTATGATCATTAAGCTCATAATTGAATTTCAAATATGAATTTTCAATTATTAACTATTCTTTCGATTATTATTAATCAGGTTGTGTTCTCAGTCAAGTTATTCACACAAACAGTTATTAACCTTTCCATGAATTTGCTTGAAACTTTTCGCAACTAGTCGCGCTTTGAAGGTATTAACCTTTCCATCCATGTCAATCTTCTTTTTAAAGACCCACTTGCACCCTCTGGGTGTTATCCCTTCAGGTGGCTCCACCAAGGTCCAAACTTGGTTTGTGTACATGGATTCCATTTCGGATCCCATGGCTTCTAGCCACTTCTTAGATTCAGGGCCAGCTATGGCCTCCTGGTAGGTAACAGGCTCATCTTGATCCATGAGCAGTACATCACCTTCTTGAGTTAGGAGAAGTCCAAATCTCTCAGGCTGTGTATGTGATCTATTTGACCTACGCGGTTCTTAGGTTACTTGAATCGATTATTGAACCACAACATCTTGTGGATTCGGTTCTTGTTCCATTGCAGACGAGTTAGTACTCTGTGGTGCTTGGATTTCTCCAAGTTCTACTGTTCTCCCACTGTCTACTTTAGAGATGTATTCCTTTTCAAGAAACACTCCAGTCCTGGCGACAAACACTTTGTCATCAGAGGGGTTATAGAAATAGTATCCTTTCGTTTCTTTGGGATACCCCACAAAAGTACATTTATCTTATTTGGGTTCCAGTTTATTTGTGATTAAACGTTTGACATAGACATGACAACCCCAAATCTTCATAAAAGACAAACTAGGCTTTCGACCCTTCCACATCTCATGTGGTGTTTGTTCTACCGGCTTTGTTGGAACACGGTTAATTGTGAAAGCTACTGCAAGCAATACGTAACCCCAGAAATAGTCTGAAAGATCCGGGTGACTCATCATCGATCGTACCATGTCCAACAAGGTGCGATTCCTCCTTTCGGACATGTCATTCCATTGTGGGGTTCCGGGAGGAGTGAGTTGGGATACCATCCCACACTCTTTCAGATAGTCATCAAATTCTTGGCTAAGGTATTCACCACCACGATCTGATCGTATGGCTTTAATACTCTTGCCCAGTTGGTTTTCTACTTCATTCTTGAAATCTTTGAACTTTTCAAAGGTTTCAGATTTGTGTTTCATTAGATACACATATCCATATCTACTAAAGTCATCAATAAATGTGACAAAGTAGAAAAAACCATTTCTAGCAGGTTTGTTCAGTGGCCCACATACATCACTATGTATCAAGCCCAAAAGATCACTGGCCCTTTCACTATTACCAGTAAATGGGGCCTTAGTCATCTTTCCCAATAAACAAGATTCGCACGTATCAAATGATTCATAATCAAAAGAATCCAATAATCCATCTTCATAGAGTTTGGAGATGCGTTTCTCATTAATATGGCCTGAACAACAATGCCAAAGATATGAAGGATTCAAACCTTTGGGTTTGATCCTTTTCCTATTTATGTTATATATGGGCACATCGAGATCAAGAATGTAAAGTCCATTACTCAATGGTGCATTAGCAAACAAAACATTATCCAAATAAAGAGAACAACATTTGTCCTTAAAAATTAAATGAAAACCTTTCTTATCCAAACCAGAAACAGAAATAATGTTTTTGCTAATAATGGGAACATAATAACAATTATCAAGTTCCAAAACAAGCCCAGTAGGTAAAGTTAAAACATAATTCCCTACGTCTAATGCAGCAACTTTTGCTCCATTTCCGACGCGTAGGTCCACTTCACCTTTAGTCAATTTCCTCCTACTTCTTAGTCCTTGCACATTATTACAAACGTGAGCACCACATCTAATATCACATACCCAAGATGCTGAAGTAGATAAATTAACATCAATAACATAAATTCCTGAAGGGGAAGTTTCACTTCCCTTCTTTTTCTCTTCCAGGTATTTCTTGCAGTTCCTCTTCCACTGGCCAGGTTGGCCACAATGGTGGTAATTGCCTTCCTTAGCTATCCCGCCCATGGGCTTCAAGCCAGAAGTGCTAGGCTTAAACTTTTTCTTGCCCTTGCCCTTCTGCTTGCTCCAGGGCTTCTTCTTAGCCTGCTTTCTAGAATCAACCATCATTATGGCTTTATCTTTTCCCTTATTAGTGTTCTGCTCAGTAGTTCTCAACATGCCTAGAAGTTCTGGCAGAGTTTTGTCAATGTCATTCATGTTGTAATTCATGATAAATTAACTGTAGCTTTCTGTTAACGATTGCAAAACTACATCTGTAGCTAACTCTTGGCTCAGTGGAAAACCCAATCTTTCAAGGCTCTCAATGTACCCAATCAAAAGGAGTACATGAGGTCCAACTGGGCTTCCTTCTGCCAGCTTACAATTAAATAGGGCTCTAGAAACTTCAAAGCGCTCATGCCTTGCCTGCTCTTGGTAGAGCATTTTGAAACGTCCGATCATATCAAACGCCTCCATGTTTTCATGTTGCTTCTGAAGCTCAGAGTTCATGGTCGCAAGCATGAGGCAGCTAACATCCAGGGCATCATCCTGATACTTCTTATAAGCATCTCTGTCAGCCCTAGAAGCATCCTCGGGTAGTTCAGAAGCAGCCTCCTCAAGAACATACAACTTTTTCTCTTGCCTAAGGACAATCCTCAGGTTTCGGTACCAATTTGAAAATTACTTCCAGATAACTTGTCCTTCTCAAGGACAGATCTCAGTGACATATTATTAGTTGTGCTTGATGCCATGGATATCTACATAAAATAAATATGCAAAGTATAAGTATCATGATTTTAAAAACATATTTAATAGGTCTTTATTAAATACGCTCCCACTATTTTACTCAAATCAATGACCCTTATCATTGACTCGGAAAATCCAATTGAAAGATTTTCTAATGGGACCAAGATCTATATTTCACCTCGTTCTGAGTCAGTTGTGGCTGATCTCCCAGAACTCAACTATTTAGGTAGGAAACTCCTTTCCAATTACATCCAATGTAATTCTTGGACCAGTTGGGTGAATAACTCCTTATTCTAATCCATCATATGGATTAATGCCCAACCCCATGCCTCTAAACCGTTTCAATCCTATTGAATACACTTAGTTAAGTTCAACCTAATGGTTTGCAATAGGTTATTTCACCTTTCGCGTCTCACCGAAATATACTAAGGTACTCAGCTGTAGCATGACCCATACATAAATGATTCTGGCCTTGACAAGTGCCACGCATTAGGAGGCATTTAATCACTTAATTTATTGAGTTTAATAATTAAGTGATCTCACCGGCTTGTTTATCACATAAACGTCTCTCATAGCATACATGGCATACTAGCTTACATACATTCAAAACATATTAAGCATACAATGACATATTGCTATCAAACAATTTAAATTCCAAATTTAAATCATACATCTCATACATTTCATGCATCACATACATAAACATACAAGACATATAAAAGGTATTATGATTATGGCCTCCTAATGTGCAATAATTAAAACAAATTATTACAATCTTTGACCCTCGAGCAAACTTCCAAAGTTTCTCCCACTGGCGTCATGATTTGGTGTTGCCTCCATGCCATCCTGAGCAATTTACAAAATTTAAAATAAAATAAATAAAGTAAATGTCATGACACGCAGGCTGTATTTATAAAATAAATACAATAAATCATGACACGCAGGCCATATTTACCAAATAAAATTAAACATCAAAACTAGGGTCATAACCATATACCACACATTTAATAACCAATTTATAAATATGCAAAAAGGGACAAAATCACATTCTGTCCATCAACACGACCGTGTCAAACGGCGCACGGCCGTGCCAAATGGGGCACGGCCGTGTCGAAAACTCACTGATGCCGTTCAAAAGTGGTACGGTCATGCCAAACTGCGCACGGCCGTGCTACGCGTTCACTAAAGCTAACCCAAATGTAACACCCCAATTTTTACTGGTTCCTAAGACTGGTACAGTACACGAATCTTATCTGTGTCACAGTGGCAAAATTGTAAATATCAGGATATTTTAGAGGAATAATTATGACTACTTTAGAAAAATAATCATGACATGGATGACTCATGGTTGTAAGTCATGGTGGAGTAATCATCGGAGTGATGAGTCATGGTGATGATTCATCCACTGACTCATCACACTCAGGAACCGCGTCTCTCGTCTGATGTTTGATTTTATCTCTACTTGTCCACTTTTTGGATACATCACAGATATTTTTTTACTCTACATTACTGGTAGAGAATTATGGTTTCGGTTGGAGTTAATGATTCAAACGAAACCCGGTTTGCGTACGGGATTGCGGGAACTGGTAACGGATAAGCTTCACGTCGCTTTCATGCCACCTCACCTAGACACCTCACCTTATCCTATCCATATGTAATCATTACATGAGTGAATCACCTAGGTGAGTCACCATAGTAATGATGGCAAAGGGTGAGTCATATAGGTGACTCACCATAGTAATGATTATGGTGTAGAAAATGACAAGTTTGCCCCTAAAGGAAATGACCTTTTTGCCCCTAAGTAAATTTTATACAATCATTACCCTTCCTTCACATAATCCCCACGCCATTCATAGATATATATTCTATCTCACATTCCTTTCTCCTTTACTTTATTCTTTAAGTTCAAGTGTTGAAGTTTCTAGTACAACTTTTGGTGAATTTCCAATTTTGTTCCTTAAGTGAATGACCATTCTATCCTATCCTTATCTTTTCCTTCCTATATATATCTATCTCACGCCCTTTTATTCTCCACTTCAAGTTTTCACAACACCTTCAAACTTCTAACTCCATTTTCTCTTCATTCTTCAAGGATTCTTCAAGAACATGGTGCAGCAAACTTGCTTAGATTGATCTTCTTTATCATCTAAGAGGTAAAGATCTCATCTTTAAGCTCTAGATCTTCATCTTTCTCCATTGAGACTCTATGTGTTCATGCTTGTGCTTAAACTTCAAAAATTCATGAAAAATTATAGAAAAATCTAGATTCAATGTCTTCTTTCATAATCCAAGAGCTTGTAACCACAAAAGCTCTCTAACCTATTTTTATATAAGATGGCCGAATTCTCCATGTAGGAGAAATCATGAGATTTTGTTCCAATTTTTGTTAAAGAAGTGTTGATTTGATTCTATCACACCTAGATGTCCATTAATCCCAAAAGGATTGAATCAAAAACCTTTCCTACCCTAAATTGATGAAGGGGGCTGAAACCCTACACTTGAGAGATCTTGAGTTTTGTTTCAAATTCTTGAAAAACATGACTTACACTAGCTTTCTCTATGCCTAAGGATCATGAATCCAAGATTTGTCAAATTTTAACACTTCTAGCATTTTTCCTACATAGGGGCCGAAACCTAGCTCAGGAGACCTAGGTGTGTTTTGTTTGATTTTACTAATCTTGATGATGAGTTTTTGTGAAGGATAAGATCGTGTTCAAGTGCTCTAAAGGGTGTACGATTATCCGTTGAAGGAACGAGATTGTAACCGTGGGAAGGTTCTAGTGAGCTCGTGGACATTGCTACCTTGCTATAGGTAGGGAGAAGAACTTGTTATCATCGGGAAGGCAAGCGTAGTATAGTCTATATACATGTGTAGGGGAGCCTTAAACGCTACTAAGTCTATACCCTAGGCTAGGAGACAAATATTAAATGGATGATTGATATCCTTGATGCGAATGTGAAATATGTGCTAGGTGCTTTATATGACGCTCTATGTGAATTAATTGTGAACACATGCTCTAAGTACTCTATGTGAGTTATATGATTAATTATCTACTTGATTATATTGGCATGCTCATTATTATGATATGTTATTAGTGTAATTTATTGGATGTTTACGAATGAGCATCTGATAAGATTGATGAGTACATGATGAGATTGATGAACATATTATGAGCTTGATAAGCATATGATGAGATTGACGAAAATACAATGAGATTATGATGTTGTGCGGGTTGATACCGTTGTGATTCTAATTGATACCATTGTGGATCTAATGGAGCTGTGGGCTCGTGGATGCATGGCGTCGTGATATTGATTTTAATGTTGGTGCAAGGCATCGTGGTTATGGCTGAGTGCCTAGGTGTGAGGCTCCGGTATCATCTTGTCATGGATGTTTGTACATGCATATCATATCATATGTGATCCTAATGAGGGATGTCCAAATGGGGGCGATTTGTGATCCCTAAGATGGAATGTCCAATTGGGGACCTTATTGATCCTTTCGAGGATGTCCAAATGGGGACGTTATTGATCCTTACGGGGATGTCCAAGTGGGGACGCGAATTATTGATCCTTACGGGGATGTCCATGTGGGGACGTGCATTATTGATCCCGACGAGGATGTCCAATTGGGGACGTGAATTATTGATCCCGACGGGGATGTACAAATGGGGACGATATCGACCAATCATGAATACATGCATATAAGGATTAGTATCCTTCCTTAGAGGTGTGATCTGTGAGAAATAACTTTGAGATGGATGTGATGCATGACTTGGTGCATGTTTTATATATGTTATGTGATACATGTATGTATGCCATGCTACCGCTCCTTTCCCTTACTACTGCTCCTTTCCCTTACAGGATGATATATGTTTCTTACTCCCTGTCTTTTCTTTTTACGTCTTATATATATATATATATATATATATATATATATATATATATATATATATATATATATATATATATATATATATATATATATATATATATATATGAAAAGACTTTGTGGAAGATCCAGCTGCAGAGGAGTTGGGCGATGCTCCGTACGAGACTGAGGCCGATGGATGAGCCTGAAGAGTGTTGTATTAAGCTAGTATCTTTTGACGTATTTTACTGGAAGTTGGTACCAAGACACTCTACATGTAATTATTAATACTGTAGCCCTATTGATAGGGCAACTGATGTGTATAATATATATCTTTAAGTTTTAAAACTGCGTACTCTAATAAGCTGCATGCCTAAATGTGATTTTGCTTCCGCGCGAAATTTTCCACTTCGCTTCATATGAATAAAGCACGCTAACGATTATAATGCAAGTAAGGATAGTTAATACTTAGGTTCTTTAATGGGATGGCGGGTCATCCCACCAAACGTGCACAACCGTGCTACAGGGAGCATGGTTGTGCCAAACGACGCAGCAGGATTCTAGAAGCGAATCCTTGTTTATGTCAGGAGCACAACCAAGCACACAAAACATGTTCAAAGAGATTTATATCACTTACAAATCATACAAACATGCTTTTAAACATACAAATCATATTTGAAAGCAATAAAAATGTTATTATACAATGGCAAACAATCCTAGGATACGTGGCAAACTATGACCAGATGCTCTGATATCACTATTGGGGTTTCAGGAGGGATAATTTTTAAAATTTTTTTTGTAAAAACCTCTTGAGCGGAAAAACTTCTTTACTAAAAGACCACGTATCGCACATGAATCACAACGATATTGTGTTTACCTCTTGAAGCGTAGCTTTACTACAAACACTGTGAGCACGTCAGCAGCACTGGTAAATCATGAACACTGCTACGGTGTGAATGGCAACTTGATCTACACAGCTACAGAGCAGCAGATCCGAGGAACACTGCTGCTATCACCACAAAGGGAGAGGTTCTTCTCTATCACCAGTATTGCAAAGTAGCAATACCTCTACTCTGTCCATGCGAGCAAACCAACGTCAGAGATAGCATAGTGCTAGCTATCAGGATTGGAAGAGGAGCGGCTCACAGAGAGAGAAAGGAGGCGCGACTGTCAATAGAGTCCAGCGGCCGTTATGAGTGCTCTGTGTTCTGTCTTGCTTAAGTGACGTGCACAACTTACTAATAGCTGTCACTCACTTAATCTAACCCACTTGGGCTACTGTACGCTACAGGCCCAATGTCTAATTATTAATTAAATCATATTTAATTAATCAATTAAACTAATTCTCTGAACATTTGCTCTATGCGTGTGACCCTATAGGTTCTCAATTAATTGGCAATAATATTATTATTAATCATATTAATAATCAATTAATATTATAAACAATGAGCGGCATCTAGTAATGCATCATTGCTACCCAATTAAATAGAATATTGGTGATACAATTAAAACCATATTTTAACCATATATAATGTGAAGTCAACGTCCTTTCGTCCCAATGTCGTAATTGAACACAAGACATAAATGTGTCATCCTTGTTAAGTCCAATTATTTATTTCTTGATCTAGTAATTGACGTACGATCATGTGAGCCCAATATCTCCTATTGTCCCACCTTAGCATGGCCATGCATTTCTACGTCGTATACCATCAAGAGGCCTATAAACATTACTCCTATTATGTAGGAGGGACGAATCCTATCTACATCACTCACATTCCTCGACATGTTTCATTGCAGGCCCAATAACTATCTTTATAGTTGTCCTGTTACAGACAACGTTTAATAGTATTAAAGCCTACAACTACATATGTTAGGAATCGTAGTGACTTCAAGTCGAAGGACTACTTCAACATGGTCACCATGAGAATCGCTTATGACACTTACATAACTATTATGCAGCGTTCTCATAGCGGGTCACTCCAGCATAAATATTCCACTAATATTTATACGTATGTGAAGACTTGATATCTTATATATATGACCCGTGAAATGTGGTCATCAGTACACTCACATAGTAGTCTCAATGTATTATTATTGTCCTTAATAATAATAATAATACTTGACTATGGATATTTAAATAGTGTTCTATAATTCAATGGCATCTCACGGTCAAGTCATACTTGACGTTCCATTAAATGAACTATCAATTCTAAGGACTTTATTATGCTATAAATATGATCATCAAATACAATATAATAAATAAATGCCTCATATATAAAATATAGAATAAAGTCATGATACAATATATATAAATCCAAAATATATATTGGCTACTAGGGCTTACACCAACAAAAGGAGGGTCGCCTCACTCGATTTAAGACTTTGTAAACCAAAAACATTTCTAATTGAAAATTCATTTGATTTAAAAGAACTTAGTTACTTACTTGAAGTGAAGTACCTTAACTAATTTGAAAAGGGTTTTCTTTACTAACTTAGTGTAAAACCGTGTTCTAAGTTAGCGTAAAAGAAATGGAATTTCATTTAGTTTTCAAACTATGATTCAATTAAATCAAAACTTTAGGACAAAGTCCTCTTTATACTTTGAAGATTGAATGTTAACTTAGTTTTAAAATGAATGTGACATCCCATTAAACCTAAGGTAACATCATATTAATTTTACTTTCATGAAATCACTTTCATCATTTTATTTTTAAAACAATTATTTAATTGATTAAACTATGACTAAAGTAAAACACATTTTCACTGTAGTTAAAACACTTAAGGGCTGAAACCCTAGTTGATCTTTGGATCAAAATCACTTCTCGTTTGTTTTTGAAATACAAGTTACTAAAACACTTATTTGCTTTAAAAAACATTGAAGTTCAAGAACAAGCTTATGTTCTTCCTTCTCTAACCAACATGGCCGAATGCTATACCATATGGAATGTGAAGATTTTGCTTCACTAACTTGTTAAGTAATAGCTCAAAATGATCACAATATTATGATGAACAATAATCATACATCATTCAACCATAAGCAAGCATAAAAATCCTTACTTGATCTAGAGATCAAAGTATGGTTTTCAACAAACATGGAAACATTTTTCCATCCAAGCATACATCATCATAAACTTATACTAAGCATAGAAAAATTATTAAAACCATATTCTCAAAGAGAACTTCACCAACAAAGTAGTGAACCCAAGCTAAGGTTTCACCCAAACAAAACATAAACAACCATTTTTATCCTCGACCAATTTTGGGGTGATGAGGTTCACTTCCACATACCTTTAGTGAAGAGGTTTAAGTGAAAGGAAACTCCAAGCTCCTTAACCACAAAGTGGCCGAACCTAGAGGAGAGGAAAAGGTGAGACAGCCCCTTCCTCGGAGGTCCCATTAGTAACCCTAACTCATATTCTTAGAGTTACAGCGTAGCGTGATAGTACAAAATTGCGGAAATATTAAAACATTAAGTATACTAATACCATAATAATATATACAGACGTAAGAGTATTGGCTCCATCAGTAGAGCCTACAACAACTGAGGTAAACAAAGTCTCAGAGTACGCAACTGATAAATAACATGAAAGCTTAGCAGCAGAATAAAATAAAAATACAAGCGACTTCCTCTCCTGGCCCCAAAATACATGTCACTCAACCCATATACTAGCCATAACAACTACAACTACTAACCCCCAATGTCTAAAGTCCTCCAGCACCGGGATCTAGGGCTCTCCCGCCAGCATTTGGTTCTACGAGTATACCGTCAATTACCTCTGGCAAATCCTCAACAGGATCTTCTCGTACAGTCGAGAATAAAGAAAATACAACACAGAAGATATAGGGGATAAGAAACAGTAATATGTCATAAATGGGAAAGCAGCTATATAAAATAATTTATATAGATAGCATCACTTAGAATCACAACAGTGACAACTAAACAACTCCTAGATAATTTTCTCTTAACTACTGTCTCTCACACTCATGCAACTAACGACTATATGGACGCGATCACGACGCGACATCCCCAATAGATCAAGGTGTCCCATTCATCACTATGCCAGCCCCCATATGGCAAGGTTCGGTCAAAAGTCCGCAGGCTCAACTCGTCTCATGGGTACGACATATTCCCCCGCCCGCAGGCCAGGTCGGAATATTCGCCCGTCAACAACGCAACTTACAGTAACGACATGTTCCCGCGCCCACAGGCTAGGTCGGAACATTCGCCCGTCCGTTAACAACTCAACTTTCGGTAACGACATATCCCCCCGCCCGAAGGCTAGGTCGGGACATTCGCCTGTCCGTCTATAGTTATTCTAATGGGTACGATCATCTCCCCGCAGGTAAGATCGGAATCGCCCCAAAGCCAAACTAATCGGTACGATCATCTCCCCGCAGGTAAGATCGGAATCGCCCGTATGCCAACACAGTGATGAACAACAACTATGCAACATGAATCTTACTGGCTCATCTCAGGATCAACACTTAGTGCCTCAACCACGACTTATAAACAACCACAACCAACTTTCCTCCGGCTTAACCGGGTATCGACTTTATATCACAACATTAACAGATCAATTGTATCTCTAGGTTGAGCACTACTACATATATATATATATATATATATATATATATATATATATATCCTCGATTTTCTCACCACACATTCATCTCCCAACTTATCAGAAATCACTGCCTAGCTCTACTCAGACATCAACAGTCACAACAGTACATAAATAACAACCAGCAACAACCAGCAACAGATTCAATAGTAAAATCAACTTAGAGATAATTCATATTTAATCAATTATAAGCATATAATAAGCATAGAATATATCACATATATCATATTAAATATCCAATCACAGAGCATACATTCTGAGTATACAGTAAAATCAACCTAATGGTCAAACGACCTCTAGTAGATTTTGAGTTGCCCTACGCATATCAATATATATTATTTAAAGCTTGCCTCCCCGACGATATTGTGGTTCTTTCCCCCACCTTAGTGATGTTCTCGGGTGACTCTGGATACGGCTCCTCAATCTTCAATTGGGTGCGCGGTCGAACGTTCGAGTCCTGTCCGATTCTATACAACAAAACACAACTAGAAATTAAAACAGTTAAATCACAAACCCCCTAATCCTTTGGATTTGCTACTGACCCTATTTAATTAAATAGGCTAGGGATGTTGAAATTCTACCAACTCTTGGATCAATGATCCTTAAGCATACCTAAGACATAATCCATGATTAATTATCAAAGGTTTGAACCAAAACCCCTTAAACCCAAAACTTAGGGTTTCGGCCATCACCATGAAAAATCGGTGAGAGTTTGATTTGGCTTCTTAATCACTTGGATTACATGATTAAGGAGTGAAATAGGTGAAACCAAGAATCATTTCACAAAAATTGAAGCAAAACCCATTTCCCCCAAATACCCATGGTTCGGCCCCTTTTTGTTAAATAGTATAGAAAGATTATTTGATTTCATGCTCTTGGATAGTGATAGAGGAGGATGAAACTAGATCATAGAAATTGGTTTGGCATTAAAAGGATTTTTCTACAATTTTCTAGAGATTTTTGAAGTTTGGATCTTAAAACTTGAACTCATGAATTTTAATGGAGAAAATGAAGATTGAGAGCTCAAGAGTGAAATTTATACCTCTTAGGTGTTATAGGAGGATGAGAGGATCAACTTTGCTTCACAAATTTGCTTGAAAATCCTTGTGGAAGTTGAGTAAAAATGGAGGTGAAGTTATGAAGAAAAAATGGAGGAAAATGGAGAAGAAGAAGAAAGGAAGGAAGAAGAAGAAGATGGAGGTGAGAGAGAGAGGGAGAGAGTGGCTTGAAAATGAAGAGAGAGAGGGTGGTTATGTCACCTTTTTAGACATTTTAGGGACGTAAATGTCCTTTAGGAAAAAGACTAGGGGCATTTTGGTCTTTTCGCGTCCAGATATTTTCGTTCGTCATTATGACAGTGTCGAGTCATGGCACGCTTCCCGAGGTGATGTGACTTGATGTGACATCAATTTTATCCGTCAGCGGGTTCTGGTAAAACCCTTTACAGCTCTAATCGTGTCCCGGTTCGAGTATTCGTCCGAATATTTTATTATTATTTTCATTTTCGATGGTCAAGACCCATTTTTCGAAAATGTAGTGAACGTGATTCTAAGACTAACTGTCTCGTTCACGAGTCCAAATTAGGTCTCGATAGTAGTAAAACACTACTGTCAATGAAAACCGTAGACCGAGCTCCGTTTGAGTTTTCGACCCCAAATTTAACTATAGCCTCCTACGATATCGTAGATCTTGACTATGCTTTTAGCTTATTTTATTTCGCTTTCTAGACCCTCCGATAAAATACAAATCCATAAATACTGATTAATTAAGAAAATCTTGAAAATCAAGGCGTTACAAAAGGTGAGATCTTGAACTTGTTTTCACGAAAATGAAGAACTAGAAGATGATTACTCAAGGAAATAAGTAAGGAAATGAAAATAAAAAGGATTTAGAAGCTCACCATCACAAGAACAACTTCAAGGTTTGGATGATGTTCTTGCAGTTGAAGAACAAACTTCTCCAAATAAAAAAACTTCCTTCACCAAAGTCGATCCTTAGACAAAGACAAGGTGAAGTATGATCGTAGAAATGGAAAAGGAAATTTGGTTGGTGCTTTAGGAGGTAGAACTGAATATATGATGAAGAGAGAGAAGATAGGGTTTTTCAAAAACTTAAGAAATGAAAGCTTTGATTTTTAGAAGAAATAAAATGAAGTTGGATGGTGTTTTTGGGGACCAAATGGCCGAATGGCCTTGGTGTATTATGACCAAAATCTTGGTTAAAGTTGATGGAAATTGGTGTAAGAAAATGAAGGGTTATGATTGATGAAGGTATATAGGTGTTGGCACCATATTGAAAGTTGTAGAGATTAACCAAATGTAGGTAGTTTAGCTTTTTCTGTAAAAGGAAAAGTTGACAAAGGTGAAAGTTGTCATGAATTGACAAAAAGGTGACATCACCTCGTGAAACGTGATAAGCAGTCATAAACTTCTTCCGACTCTAGACTAGAGTAACCTCCCGACCCAGGGCCCGATTATGCCCCAGCCCTGACACGCTTCCCAAGGTAAAGTGGTTCTGATTAAAATAATAGTATTTTTGCCGGTTCCGACTCAAAACAACATAATAGGCTCAAAACAATATCGTATGATCATTAAGCTCATAATTGAAATTCAAATATGAATTTCCAATTATTTGCTATTTTTATGATTATTATTAATCAGATTGTGTTCTCAGTCAAGTTATTCACACAAACAGTCAAAAGGCAGCTATAGGAATTTTGGGATGTTACACCCCAGATAGTTACCAATTGGAAATTGGATTTAGCCAAATCTCATGTTAATGATTGGCATCACTTATCAGATTTCAACTTGCAATTCTAAGAAAGGAAAATGGGGTCCACACTAAGACTTAAAGCTGGATGGATTTATACGTAAAAGATATAATGGAAACTGATTCTTTTTAAAATAAAAGAAGAGAGGTGTTGCGTTCATGCCGCGGAGCAATGTAGAGAAAAAGAAGAGCGTCGATTGCAGGGATGTCAACAAAGAGAAGAAGATTCTTGGTCAAACACTAAGATTTGTTTTAGATAATATTTGGAGGTATACAAGAGGTGAGTAAAAATACCTTTTCTCACCCTTTCATGATACAAAGATTTGGGGTTTTGGGTTTTAAAAACAACAATGTATTTTGAGAGATTGATTTGGGAAAATTGGGTTTTTCTATGTTAGGGTTCAACAATACTAAATTGATTTGGGGGGTTTTGATTAAAATAAAAGTTTATTAAATTGAACATTTATTCTTGTGATTGATGATATGTTATGTATGATTGACATGTATATTTCGTTGATTGACATGCTTTACTTGAGATATGTTTGATTTGGCATGTGTAAATGACTATTATGCATGAGGCATGATGCGTGAGAAATACCTCCTATGAATGGGATATCGACAGTAACATCGCCATTGAATTGGGATGTCGAAATTATGTAATACCGCCAGTTGATGGGATATCGAAAGTAACATTGCCATTGAATTGGAATGTTGAAATTGTACTACCGCCTATTGATGGGGTTTCAAAAGCAACATCGTCATACATTGGGATGTCGAAAAATGAGTAATACCGCCAGTGCACATGGTGTTGGGGTTTCAAGAGGGATAATTTCAAAGACAATTTATAAGAACCTCTTGAGCGGAAAAACCCCTTTACTAAAGGACCACGTATCGCACATGAATCACAAAGATATTCCAGGTGAATTACATTCATTACAAATAGCTCTATCCAATTATAAAGTGCTTCTTGGAAGAGTGCTTCTTGGAAGAGTGCAACAAGAAATTGAATTCCAAAAAGAAAGCTAACTATCATTACAAATAGCTCTATCCAATCTCATTTCAGTATGAGATCTACCTCTTCTATTATTATTCCAGATCAACTCAGCTCCTCTAGTCAATAAATGAGTAAGAGTGCAACTGTTAGACCAAGCTCGAAAATCATCACAATATGGCCTAAAGGGCAGACATCGTCCTCTTTTTTCATGAGAGCCAAGGATTGCATTGAAGTCTCCAATAAAGCAACATGGGCCTGGATTATTTTGCTGAAGAGAAGCAAGTTCTAACCAAAGTTGTCTTCGACATAAATGAGTAGTGCAAGCATACACAACAGAAACAAATAAAACTTGACCATCCAAAGTAACAGGCAAAGCAATTTTTTGAGCATAAACTGAGATAATAGACGGAGATAGATGAACTGCACATATTCCCCATCAAAACAAACAAAGGTTTCATCCAACAACATCCATGGTTCAGATAAAAACAAAAAATTAGGCTTATGCAAAATGCAAAGCTTTTTTAACATCCACCTTGTATCTTGATTGGCTAAACTTATTCTAGCATTCCAATACAAAATCTTCATTATGAATAGTTCTTAGGACCACCCCTTGCACAGGCTTTATTAACATTAACTTTTGAAATTTGGTTCCTCTTCTTTTTCAGTTTTTTCTTTTGAGATTTAGAGAGAGCAACTGAAAAAACATGGTCTGCAAGATTAGCATGATTGGCAGGACTCTCAGGATCTTCACCAAAATCCTAATCTGATTCATCTGCCCAAAATTTGGATAGAATTTTGATGTCATTCCTGGCTGAAGATTCAAAGTCATTAATAGTGCCTGCTGCCGAATGATCAGAATCTGAAATGGAAGCTTTAGATTGAACGTTCCCATCATCCTGATTAATTTGTTTTGATCCCATATTTAAATTATCAGATTGACTATTTCAATTGCCTGATTGCAAGGAATGAGAGACATGATCAAGATCATTATTCTACTTTGAACCCGAATATGAATCTAAAACCTGAACTGGAGTTTCTTTATTAGCTTGATCTTCTTCCAGAACATAAGGAACATTCAGAGGCAGAGAAGAATTAGCATTAGCTACCTTAACAGGTATATTCTCAATTTCAAGATCCAAATTAGTAGCATCCTTATTGTAACGCCCCGATTTTCGAGTTTTTCTTTTAATCAGTATTTATGAACTTATATTTTATTCGAGGTCTTAGAAAGGGATATAAAATATTCCGAGACCATAATCATGCTCAGCAATATCGTAGGAAGCTACGATTAAGTTTTGAGGCGAAAACTCAAACGGAGTCTGGTCTGCGTTTTTACACTGACAGTATGATTTTACTGCTTAGGAGACCTCAAATGGACCCGTGAACGAGATAGTAAGTCTTAGGATTTGATTCTCTACGTTTTGGTTAAATTTCATAAAAATTTCAAAAAAATCACTTCCTGACCTCTGTTTGAGCGAAATCTTCAATCGGGTGGAGAACGGAGCTGCGTATGGACTAACCAGGACCCGACAACGGATAATATTGATATCACATCATGTCAACTCACTTGGGAGAGCATGGCAGAGTCGTCATGACGATCGGGAATTTCGGGACGTGAAATTACCAAAATACCCCTAACTTAAGTCTTTTCACCTTTTACCATTTTACCCTTTGAACCAAATGACCTTTTTACCCTTAATGAACTCTTTAGAAGGCTGGAACAGCCCTCTCAGCCCCTCATTCCACGCAGCCCAGCCCCTCAAGAACACCAAGAACACTTCACCTTCCTTAGAGAAAAAAAACCTCCATTGAATCCTTGAGAAAACCTTGAAAGCTTGTTGAAATCACTTGATTTCTTGACCAATCTTCCTCCATTTTAAGGTAAGATCACTTCTATGGTCTCATATCTTCTTGAATCTCTTTCAATATCAAGATCAAACCTCCATTTTCACGAAACTCATTCTTAGATCCAAAACTTTGAAAACCCATATGAAATTGTAGGAAAATCCTTTGGAGGTGAAACCAAGTTCTTTGAACTCACCTCATCACCCTCTATCTAAACCCAAGAGCTCATGATCCAAGTCTCATCCTAGCTCTAAAACCCCAAAGTGGCCGAAAACTAAGAGTGATGATGAATAGTGTTTTTCATCAAATTTTTGATTTCTAACTCTTGATTCCATCCTTAGCTTTCCTAGTGTCCTTGAATCCAAGTGATGGAAAACCAAATCAATTCCTAGCCTAAATTGCCCTATATGGCCGAGAGCTTCATGGGGAAAATCCATGAGTGCTGTTTCACATTTTTGAGTCATAGGACTTGAAATGGTGTTAACTAAGTTCATGAACCAACCGTCCAAAAGTTTGGAACCATATGAGATCCCTAACCCTTTTTACCTTTCATGGCCGAACCCTATACCTTTTAGGGAAAGGAAAACTGTGTTCTTATGTTATAGATTGATGTTGATTTGTTGTTTGAATTGAATTGTGTTTGATTGTTTTAGGCGACGCGAATGGAACCGGAGCCGGAGCCGAGAACCGATCAAGTTTGCATTGAACTTCCTTTGTGAGGTAAAGGGAGGTAGTCATTTAAGTTTGAGTAGCTTCATAGTGCATTTTTGGTATATGTATTATGATGACTTGATTGTTGAATTGGAGATTAGTTTGAATGATGTATGGATTTGTTTTACTTAATGAAACATAATTGCACTCTTGTTGATAATTTGTGGCATGGATGCCTTAGTTGATATTGTGATGATGATTATGGATTGTTGATGTCTATATATATATTTATACCCTGGATGAGCATAGGACTGGCTATGTCTCGATAATTTATTAAAAGACTCGAAATCCTAAATTTATGTTTTGAAAACCGTGTTTGAAATTAAAAAGTGGTTTTTGGGAAAACGTGTTGCTTTTTCAAGAAAAGTTGTCTTTCTTGTTGAAAAGTATTTTCTTTTGAAAAGTAAAAAGTGGTTTTGTGAAAAGTCGTACAAATCGTGTTTTATTTCGGTAAAACGTTTTAAAAAGACGTGAAACCTTAGAAAACGGTTTTTGTTTTCAAGAAACGTGTTTTTCACTAAAAAACGTTCTCTTGATCAAAAAGGATGTTTTGTTTCAAGAAAACCAAAGTATGTTTAGTTTCCCAAGGTTGTTTTGAGAAAGTTTGATCGAAAAGGAAAAATGATGAACCTTTGAGACGAACCCGAACCTAGTGGCCGGGACGTCGGGGCTAGTGTTTTGTGGATTGAGCACTCCGACTTCGTGTCCTGTGTTTTTGATTTGAGTGGGCTTAATGCCTTTTTGAAATGAGTCGTCGAGACTTTATGTCTTGACATTTGAAAGAATGAACACAAAGAAAACAGAAAAATTTCTGTGTACATGCATGAACCAGCAGACGTGCCATTTGGAACCAAGCTACAACTTTCGTAGTTGAGAATTCAGCCAGTTAAGACCACTGGGTCTATAGGGGCATTCTGTGTTCAAGATCCCACAAGTGGCCGGTGGCGTAGCAACCCCGTGCTGTGGTAAATCGGCTGCCAAACACGAATGAACTCGATCAGAGACTGGAGTATTCATGATATGGTGAGACGTGGTACCCTGGAACAATTGGAGTTCGGACCTAAATAGAGAGGCTGACTCATGAGAACAATTGTGTTACGGGTGTTACTACGGCCTATCGCTCGATGTTGGGAAGTTAGAATCTTCGGAGTACATGAATTAGAAAGATGATATTGAAGTCTCATGCATTATTATAACTGATGAAAGTGTTTGAGATGTTGTACTGTATTATATAAATAACTGTTCATATAACTGTATTTATCTATGGATGTTTATACTGCTGTTTGTCGCTTGTGCGGCTATCGTGATAACTTTATATGAGTATCTCACCTTTGCCTATACATGTTGGACACCTTGTTATGTTTTTGGAACACATGTACAGATGTTGATCATAGGTCCCCGCGGAGATGTGAGGGCTCGGACGATGGAAACTTCTGAAGGAGCCGACGTTGGGTTGTACCCCAATGGCTACTTTTAGCCGACCAGCTTAGGAGTCTTTTGTTTTTGAGCAGTCTTATATTATATTATTGCACACATGTTGAATTATTTCTAAGTCTGTAATATGTTATACATTAGACCAGGTTTTACGTTATGTTTATATTTTTATGAACAGTGAATATCAATGTGTGATATGAAATTTATTCCCCCGTCTTGAGTTGTTTGCCTATGCATGCATAAAATTTTTAGAACCGCCTTTTCGAACGTAGCTACTTAATTAAAGTATTTTCCGAAAGCAACCAGCGTTTTATTTTCTTGTTTTATTCCGCATTAGAGTCCGTGTATGTAGCACCCGCGAGGGGGGTGTTACACTTATGAGCATCTAGATTAGGCATACTTGATTCACCTTGAAACATAATCTTAGGGCTTTGATCAACAAAGATCTCTTTCCCTTTATTCAACAAAGTCTTTAAAGTTTCTTCATTAGAATTCTCAGCCTTTTCAGCAAAATCCTTTGGAACAAATCGAGCTACAAGTTTCCTGGAACCCAAGTAACCCTTATTTTCTTTTTTATGTAGATTTTGAACATTACCTTTATCCATCTTCTTGTAGTTTGATATCGGTGCCCAATAACTAGACAAGAAGATCAAAACGAAGGTAAGAACTCATACTCAATACTCACCAAGAAAGCAAAACTCTCTCTTTCAACCAAGATTTGATCACGGATCTGATTCACCATATCAATATCAACCAAAACCCTTGCATAGAGCCCGAGAGTCTTGTTAATTGTAGCATCATCAAGAGAAAGAGGAATTCCAATACCCTAATCAATGGCAAATAAAATTTTCGGCCTCCAATACTCTTGAGGAGTCCATGAATTCTAATCCAACATTGAGCATTGGTTTGTTTCATCAAATTTGGGCTAAAGTCTGGAGTCCAAGAAAACAGCCGCAAATTCCCAGGGGCGAGAGGCCAAGTACAAACTGCCAACATCTTTCTCATGTCTTCAACTGATGAGAATGAGAACTCATAATACCCCTTACCAATGGGAATCATCTTCTATTGGCCAATTCGATTCCATAATTTTAATAACTTAAGACGCAAGTCATTAACTTTTATAGTAGAGATAATATCAACAAGTATTTTATTGCGGAATGAAGCGTCTGATATCTTAATGTCTACATACACATTCATACTTGCACCTGTTTGAACTTATCATGTGTCTTAAGGCATGACATGTAACTAAGACATCAAGTGTTGCTTCTTATCTTTTTATTTCAAGAAGGTACCGTTGTTTTCTGAAACGATGAAGTTTTTCGGTTTTCAAAAAGGGGGAAACCCTTCTTTTATATCTCTCTCTTGCTTTTTTATTTTTCCAAATTACTTCAAACTGTTTCTTTCTCGAAAATTTTCCTTTTCAGAAAACCTCCTCTTTTTCTCTCTCAAACCCTAAACCAACTCCTCATGGCACTCAAGTCTTCTAAGGGCAAAGGAGCTCCCGGAGCACCCTTTATGTTTGTGGTCAGGATGGCTAAGTGGCTGAATATGGAAGAATCTCAGATTCTCAATGTAACGCCCTTCGACACATTAGTAACCCAAAATAAATAAATATTTAAATAAAACAAGGTAAATAAAAAAAATTTCTTATACAAATACTGAATAAATACTTAATATAATAATAATCCAAAATAATCGTTTACATCAAACTAAAACCGAAATAACACAATAAGTTAAAAAGCCTCAAAACCGGGCGTCTAGTACAACTCACACAAGAAAAACTAAATGATAAAAAAGGTCCTCCTCGCATATGTCCTACAATACTAACCAAGCTCTAAAACTAAAGAGATAGTCTTCAAGCGTCTGTGTGCTCAACAGGGTCGTCCCAGGGCTCTGAAAATAATACTACTAATGAGATATAAAATCCCAATGAACAGAAATACGGTTATAAAAGTTTTCACAAAAGCATTGTTCTCAGTCGGCGCAGTAACTGGAAAAGCTGTTCATAGTACCCGCTATTTTCCAAAATAGTAAATAATACACAATAATATCAATTTATAAACGTCAACCAATATTTAGGCATCATCATAACAACATGTTACAAGTATATACAATGTACAAATATCAAATAAATATCTGTGAATCTCAAGTGTCATATGACTATCAAACTCTACATAATAATGGCGTCCCATTGCCTACCTTTACTCATGAAAGGTATTTCGATGTCATTTTATCTTCAGTGACATTACCCATTTTTGATACCAACCATTATACACTAGTGGTATTACTCATTTCGACATCCCAACGTGTGACGATGTTACTTTAGATACCCCATCATGGCGGTATTTCATGTTTTCGACATTCCAACTCATTGACGATGTTACTTTCGATACCCCTATCATAGGCAGTATTGCAGCACTCAACAACAATCATGTATAACAGTTAATTAACCATGCCAAGATAACATATATCATCATATACTTCAAACAGAGCATGTCAATCAACCAAGTCACATATCATATATGCATATATATCATGTCATCAAATACAAGATTATTCATATAATTTAAGGTATGAACATTATAAAAGAAATCCCCCAAATTTATAAATTAGGATTTGAGCAAACACAAGACATCATTTTCAAAAACCATGTTTTGGAATAATACCCCAAACCCAAGACAAATTGCATCATGGAAAAGGTGAGAAAAAGTATTTCTCCTCACCTCTTGAAGACCTCCAAGAAGCTCCAAGCGTTTTTCACTAATGCATCAAGAAGCTCCTCAAGAATCTCCCCCATTTTTTCCTTCTTTAGGCTCCTTCTTCTCTAAAATAGCCTTCTCCAAGCTCTTCAATCCTCAAACGCAAGGAAGAGGGTGTTTGAGGGTGTAAAGAGGGTTTCTAGTCGCACTAGGGTGTTATAAGATGGTATTGTTAGACTCGTTCCCCCTCTAAAACCCTCGTGTTTTACGTTACTGATGTCGAGCACGGGCATGCTCCTATCCAGCACAGTCGTGCTCCTTGTTAAGAGCAAGGGTGTACTGATATGAGCATAGGCGCCCTAATAAGCGTCACTTTTTCACGATTTCCAACACGAGCGTGCTCCCATTGAGCATAGGCGTGGTTACCCGAGCAAGGGCATGCTGAGCACGAGCATGCTGAATAGTAAGGGTGCACTACATATGAGCACGAGCATGCTGAATATGAGCAAGGGCATGCTCATGTGTCAGGAAGTGAATTTCACTCAAAAAATCACACTTAACCAGTTTTTAATTATTTCTAATCAATTTTATTTACTTCAAGGGCCTAAAACATGAATTCTAAACTTTCCAAAAACTCATTGATTTTACCAATATTATTATGTCTATTCATTTTATTTTCTAGGATGTTACACTCAAGATTGTTCCTAGATGAGTGGTTGAGTTGGAAAGATCAGAAAAGTAGGTATGGACGTCTCTGAAGAATTCAACAATGCTGGATGGATGAAGTTCTTCTCTCCCAACGAACAGGTTTTTCCTAAACCTCTGTCTATATTTTGGGAAACTGCTTCGGTAAAAGAAAACAACTTGGATGTGGAACTTAAAGGAACCGTCATGAGTCATCTTCTCTCAATTCGGTTGATGATGATTGGTAGAGAAACCGACTATGCTTGTGAAGGCGCTGCCTTTTCTGAAGATTGGGAAGATACAGTTGGCACTGGAATAGTCAACATTGCTCTATATGGAAACCCTAACTCTCCTTCTCTCATGTCTTCTAAACTGATTCCAAAAGGAAGATTTCTACATGTTCTCCTTATCAAATGTGTGATGCCAAGACATGGAACACGAGATCATGTAAGCAAGATAGACAAGTTTGTCCTTTATCATTTAATTCACATGATCAAGGTGGATTTAAATGATTTGATTTTGAAATATATGGTGAAGAATGCCAAGGCTAGTGAACAAAAGAAGACTTTTGTATATGGCATGCTGCTGATAAAGATCTTTACAAATCTAGGCTTTGATTTGTTTGTTGGTCGGGGTCACCATGGGAATCCCCATTAATGTTAAGACTTTGTCTTAAATGAGGCTTAAGAAGCTAGATGGGGAGACTCCTCTTGAAGGACAAGAGGAAGAGGCTCAAGAACCCCTAAATCAAGGACCAACCTTTTTGCCCATTTCTGAAATGGAAGTATCAACTAACACCTCCACGAGCTTAAAAGCGTCTAAACTTCCA
Source organism: Ammopiptanthus mongolicus (assembly GCA_039655645.1). NCBI lineage: Eukaryota > Viridiplantae > Streptophyta > Magnoliopsida > Fabales > Fabaceae > Ammopiptanthus > Ammopiptanthus mongolicus. Next base: position 37,128,719 of record CM077343.1, on the reverse strand, counting down.
ATCAGGCGCAAATTGGTGATCACCGATGTGGATGAAGAACCTACTTCAAAGCATTCGAGAACAGAAGCATATGTTGAGGGGGAGCCCAGTCTGTCAGAGACTATCCCCAAGGTCCAAAAGAAAACGCTTAAGAGGAAGGCTTCTGAAGTTGAACAACCACTTCTCAGACGATTAAGAAGGATCAAAGCCTCTACCAGCTCCCACTCTCAAAACACAACTGCAGTCTCTTCTCCACCCAAGGTATCCTTATCCCCATCTCCTCAAAATTTACAAATTCATTCCCCTGCACACTCCTCTTCTCATCCAAAATCACCCAGATTACAATGACCTCCACCATCACCACTTATACCATCACCACTTTCATCCCCATAGGAAGCTGAACCCACTGTTCCTTCCTCTGATATAGCCCCTCCTCTCAAAACATTGAATTGGAAGGTATTTGCAGAATTTCTCAGGAAACCACATGCTGGCTTTCCTAAATCTCATTCCTCCATACAAACCTCGGTCCTTTGACCCCATACCCAAAGAACTTCTTGATCCTTTCACCACTAATTGAGTGGACTTTATGAAGATTGGCTTTCTAGAGTCTGAGCAATACTTGTCAAGATAGAATACTGCGATCAAGCACACCATTCATTGGATGCCTGATTCTAGACCAAGATGTAGTTGGGAATTTGCGTATTTAAAATCTGTAACACAGTGGAAAAATTCCCACCCAAAGATCCATGCGAATGGTCATGACTCATGATTGTAGTATTTACCTCTTATAGCGAAGCTTTACCGCGATTACTGCGAGGGGAAGAACAATTCTTCTCACTTGATCACGAGCACTATGAACACTGCTTTGAAGAGGAAGATGAACGCTATCACCAGTACTGCAATGGAGCAGCACCTCTACGTAGTCCACGCGAATAAATAACCGTCAGAGAAAGCGTCGTGCTAGCTGACGGCAGGGGAAAGGGGCGCGCCTGCCAAGGAGGTGGTGTGACGGCCGCTAGGTTATGCGCAACAATCTCTAGACGCTTAAGTGACGTGCACAGCCTTATAAGCTGTCACCCACTTAAGCTAACCTCAATGGGCTTGTACGCTACAGGCCCAATCTATAATTAATATTATTAAATCATATTTAATAAGTTAATTCATTCTCCGACTATTTGCTCTATGCGTGTGACCCTATAGGTTCTCAATAAATTAGCAATAATATTAAATCACATTTAATATTATAAACAATGAGTGGCATCTAGAAATACATCATTGTTACCCAATTAGTGAGAATATCTGCGATAAGATAAATACCTTATGGTAACCAAAATAACCGTGTAGTAAATGTCCCTTCGTCTATATGTCTTAATTGAACACAAGGCATAAATGTGTCATCCTTGTTAAGTTCATTTATTTATTTCTCAATAACCGAGTAGACGTGTAATCACAAATGGGCCCAATATCTGATACTGGCCCATTGCAGCATGGCCATGCACTTTCATGTCTCACTTTATTGAGAGGCCCATGACATTACTCCTGTTATGTATGAGGGGCGAATCCTGTCTACATCACTCACATCCCTCAACATGATTCATTGTAGGCCCAACAACTATCTTTATGATTATTCTTTACGGATAATGTTTGGTAGCATTAAAGCCTACAACCCCTCGTGTAGGAATCGTAGTGACTTCAAGTCGAAGGACTACTTAACTTTGGTTACCATAAGAAGCGCTCATGACACTTACATAACTGCTATGTAGCGTTCTCATAGTGGGTCGAAGTATAAATATTACTCTAATATTAATACCTATGTGAAGACTTGATATCTCATATCCATGACCCGTGAGATGTGGTCATTAGTCTGCCTACATAATAGTCTCGATGTATTATTGCCGTCCTAATTAACAATAATACTTGACTACAGATACTTTAAGAATAGTATTTTAATGTTCAATAGTGTCTCAAGATCAAGTCATGCACTTGACGTTCTATTGAACTGAAATAACTATTTTAAGGACTTTACTTCGTTTAAACAATTAATAGTATAAACTGAAATGCCTCATATATATATATATATATATATATATATATATATATATATATATATATATAAATCAAAGTCATGATACAAATGAAAATCTCAAGGACAACTAATGGCCTCTAGGGCTTACACCAACAATCTCCCACTAGCACTAGAGCCTATCAGGCATAAATCTAATACCCATCGACCTAGTTTGGCCATCATGCTTCTGCTAAGCAATAGGTTTAGTAAGCGAGTCAGCAACATTGTCAAGTGTTAGTACTCAGCATATCTTCACATCTCCTCTATCGATAATTTCTCGAATGAGATGGAAGTGCCTAAGTATATGTTTGTATCGCTGGTGAGATCTAGGTTCCTTGGCTTGTGCAATGGCTCCATTGTTATCACAATAGAGATCAATGGGATCCACAATGCTAGGAACAATACCAAGTTTAGTAATGAACTTCTTCATCCAAACAGCCTCCTTTGCTGCATTGGAGGCAGCAGTATACTCAGCCTCTTTGGTAGAATCAGCAACTGTCTCCTGCTTTGAACTCTTCTAGCTCACAACACCACCATTCAGGAAAAACACAAAACCAGACTGCGATCTGGAATCATCCTTATCTGTTTGGAAGCTAGCATTGGTGTAACCCTTTACAACGAGATCTTCCTCACCTCCATAAATCAAGAATGTATCCTTAGTTCTTCTTAAGTACTTGAGGATATTCTTGACAGCAGTCCAGTGACTCTCACCAGGATCAGACTGGTACCTGCTTATTATGCTTAAAGCATATGAGAAGTCTGGTCGAGTACATAACATGGCATACATGATAGATCCGATTGTAGATGCATACGGAATCTTACTCATGCGATCCCTCTCTTCATGATTGGAAGGGGATTGTGCCTTTGAAAGGCATATACCATGTGACATAGGCAAGAGTCCTTTCTTGGATTCATGCATGTTAAATCGTTTTAACACCTTGTCTATGTATGTACTCTGACTTAGGTCAAGCATTCTCAATGATCTATCTCTATAGATTCTGATATCTAACACATAGGTAGCCTCGCCTAAGTCTTTCATAGAGAAGTAATTCCCTAACCGCGTCTTTACATTTTGTAGGGTAGGGATGTCATTTCCAATAAGTAGTATGTCATCCACATACAGTACTAGAAAGACAACAATGTTCCCACTAACCTTCTTGTAGACACAAGGTTCATCTTCATTTTTGATGAATCCAAACTGTCTTACAGCATCATCAAAACGAAGATTCTAGCTTCTGGAAGCTTGCTTCAATCCATAAATGGATCGTTGTAATTTGAACACCTTTCCAGCATTCTCTAGAATGTCAAAACCCTCAGGTTGTGTCATGTACGCATCCTCGAGAAGATTTCCATTAAGGAAAGCAGTCTTGATATCCATTTGCCAAATTTCGTAATCCTGGTGTGCTGCAATAGCAAGCAAGATCCAAACAGATTTAAGCATTGCAACCGGTGCAAAGGTTTCATCATAGTCTATGCCATAAATTTGTTTGAAACCCTTAGCAACCAATCATGCTTTGTAGGTATGTACATTACCATCCATGTCAGTTTTCTTTTTGAAAACCCACTTGCACCCTACGGGTTTTACCCCTTCTAGTGGTTCAACCAAGTTCCAAAATTGATTAGTGAACATGGAATCCATTTCAGATCTCATGGCCTCTAGCCATTTCTCAGATTCTGAGCCAGTGATGGCTTCCGGGTAAGTCACAGGCTCATCTTGATCCATGAGTAAAACATCACCTTATTGAGTCATGAGAAATCCATATCTCTCAGGTTGGTGATGTACCCTGTTAGACCTATATGAGTCTTGTGCTACTAGAGCAGATTGTTGTTCCACAACATCTTGCGGAGATTGCTCCTATTCCATCATAGGTTCATTGCTATTTTGTGAATCTTGAATTTCTTCAAGTTCTATTTTCCTCCCACTAGTTCCTTTGGAGATAAACTCCTTTTCTAGGAATACACCAATCCTAGCAACAAACACTTTACCTTCAGAAGAATTGTAGAAATAGTATCCCTTGGTTTCCTTGGGATACCCCACAAATAGGCACTTATCAGGAGTTATTTTATGAGTCAAATAATTTTAATGAGAGAAACCTTGTTTCGAAGGCTCTGTTAGGGTTTACATGCTTCTCTAGGGTTTTGCATGGCAGTCCCTGATTGCCCTTACAATCTGCTCTTCCCGGAGATTGCTTCTCCTATCCCTTCTCAATCTTCTTCTCTTTCGCTCTCGTCTTCCTCCATATCGAGTCTTACTTCCACTTCGCCGATCAAGAAAAGCTTTGTTCAAGAAAAATTCCTGCAATATTCCTCAATGTCAACTACCTAAACCATGCTTAAAAGGAGATGAAATCTCCATTAAGATTTCAGAAGAGGAGTATCGTGCTGGTGTGGATTCATGTAACAATGTTTTACATGGGTGTTTGACACTTCAAAAAGGTGATTTACCTATTAAGATTGATGACTTATGGTTGAAGTTATCCAAGATTTGGCGTCTTAAAGGAACTTGGTCAATAGTTTCACTTGGAAAAGGTCTTTTCGAGTTCAATTTTGATTCTTTAGAGGATTTGAGGAGTCTTCGTTTGATTGGTTCATGGCATTTAAAACCTGGAGTGTTGAGAGTATTTGCCTAGACTCCGGATTTCAATCCCAGTTCTATAAGGCAAACCAATTTCCAATGTTGGGTTAAAATATATGGCTTATCAAGAGAGTATTGGCGATCTAAAACTCTTTTTGAAATTGGTAGTGCTTTAGGAGTTCCTATTGCATTGGATGAGGCTACAATCAAACGAACCTTCGGTCACTTTGCAAGGATTTTGGTAGATATTGATCTAAACCTTATGCTTAGGGAGAAAATCTTGGTTTAAAGGGAAGGATTTGCTTTTTTTGTTGATGTTAAATATGAGTGGCTGTCTCCTTTTTGCACTTAATGTCAGAATATTGGTCATTCTTTAGATCATTGCAGGTATAATTTGTAACACCCCGATTTTCACGTTTTCTAATTCTTCAGTATTTTAATGTCTTTATTTTATTCAAGGTCTTAGGAATGGAAATAAAATATTCCGAGACCATAGTCATGCTCGACGATATCGTAGGAAGCTACGATTAAGTTTTGAGTCAAAAACTCAAACGGAGTCCGGTCTGCGTTTTTACACTGACAGTATGATTTTACTGCTCAGAAGACCTCAGATGGACCCGTGAACGAGACAGTAAGTCTTAGAATTCGATCCTCTACGTTTTGGTTAAATTTCGTAAAAATTTCAGAAAAATCATTTCCTGACCTTCGTTCGGGTGGAATCCTCAATCGGGTGACGAACGGAGCCACATATGGACTTACCGAGACTTGCCAACAGATAATCTTGATATCACAACATCCCAGGACACTTGGGAGAGTATGCCAGAGTCGTCATGATGATCGGGAAAATCTAGATGCGAAATGACCAAAATGCCCCTAACCTTAGCCTTTTGCACTTTTACCATTTTACCCTTTTGGCAAATGACCTTTTTGCCCTTAAGTGACTTGTTTTAAGGCTGAACTCAGCCCCTCACACTCTCATTTTCGCACAGCCCCTCCAAAGATAGAGCTCCATAGTTGTTCTTGAGAGAAGAACACCATTGTTGTTCTTGAAAAAGCTTGAGTTCTTGTTGGAATCACTTGATTCCTTGAGCAATCTTTCTTCATTTCAAGGTAAGATCACTTCTATGATCTCTTAGCTTCTTGAATATCTCTTTATTTCAAGATCAAGATCCATTTTCATGAAAATTATTTCTTAGATCCAAAACTTTGAAAATCCATAGGAAATTGTAGAAAAATCATTTTGATGTGAGACCAATTTCTTTGAACTCACATCATTAATCTCTACCTAAACCCAAGAGCTTATGATTCAACTCTCATCATAGCTCAAAAAGCACATTAGGGCCGAACCCTTCTTGATGATGATGAATAGTGTTTTCATCAATTTTTGATTTTTAACACTTGATTTCATTCTTAGCTTTCCTAATGCCTTTGAATCCATGAAATGGAAAACCAAGATCAATTCCTAGCTTTATTCTCTTTAGGGTGGCCGAAACCCTCTTTGTGAGAATTGTTGAGTTTGGTTTGATTGTTGTTTAATGTTTGATTGTTTGGTTGTTTGTAGTTGGTGACAACTATCAGGAGGTTCACAAACCGATCAACCGACTTTGATCTGGGAATCTGCTCTTCAACAGGTATGGGGAGAAGAACCTCATCACACCAAGATGGTGGTGGTGAAGATGGTTGTTTAAATTATGTGTGGGTGAAACCCTTTAGTTTGGGTTCACTTTTAATTGTTATGTTTTGTTAAGTTCTTTTCAAGAACAATGAGTGTATGCTTTAGTATGTTGTGGTGTGTTTTAGCATATGTTGATGATGAGATGATTGAATGAAAAACCATTTTCATATATGTTGGAAAACCTACTTTGATCACTAGATCAAGTATGGACTTTTATTGTTGATTATGAGACCATGATGTGTGATGGACTTGGATATGTTGATTATGATGTAGTAATGTGTATTATTGTTATCATGATTGTGTAAGTGTTGTGAGCTATACTTTGATTGGTTGATGAAGTAAAACTTCACATTGATTCCTAGTTGGCTATTAGCCATGACCTTGAGGAAAGGAAGGATATGAATAGTTGTTGGACAAGTCAAGTTTTGATGTAAAGAAAGTGTTTTCAATAACTTGTGTTTTTCAAAGAAAAACCCTAAGTGACTTTAAATGGAATTAAATCTCAAAGTGCTTTCACCAAAGTGAAACATGTTTTATACCTTATCCTTAGTTCATCTAGCTAATCTAGTGACTCAAAATGAGAAAAGAAGTGTTTTCATGAAGAGAATCAAAATGGTTCCATAAGGTTGATGTCTTGTTTTAAGGCAACTTTTTGCTAAGCGAATTTACTTTCGCTACGCGAAAAACAGGGAAAGTCTTAGTTGGGCATCACTGCCTCACTTTCGCTAAGCGAATTCATATTCGCTAAGCCAACCCAGCAAATTTCGCTACGCGAATTACATCTCGCTGAGCAATCCAGAGAAGTCTCCAATAGAGGTGTAACCGTCTGAACTTTCGCTAAGCGAAATCATTCTCGCTAAGCGAATAAAGTGAAGTTTCGCTACGCGAATTCTGTCTCGCCGAGCGATCCAGAGGTGTTTCTAAAGAGGTGCAACCGTCTGAACTTGCGCTAAGCGAATTCATTTTCGCTAAGCAAATACAATATATTTCGCTACGCGATTTATGTCTCGCCGAGCGAACCAGAGGAGTTCCAAAGGAGGCATTACTGCCTCATTTTCGCTAAGCGAATGAAATTCCGCTAAGCGAATTTCATGTTTCAGAAAATGCTAGAAATGAAGTAAGTAGTTCAAATGTTGTTTCAAATCAAATGAGTTTTCAATTGTAAAAGTTGTTTGGTTTACAAAAAGAGTTTTCTAACTCAATCGTAAAGTTTTACGCGTGAAAAACCTAAGTTAAGTAATTAACTTAGAGTTGAAAACAAGGGTTAATTAAGTATGGTATGTGGTGGAACAAGACCATGTGCTATACCATTGATGACTTAGTACATCAATGAGTTCATAAGACTTAAGTGAAATCAACACTTGTTTCCTTAATTGAAAGACAAGGGATTAATATCTTAGAAAGGCTTAAAGACTTATCTAAGAGGATTCTCAATCCTTATTCATAATGCTTAGGACTTGAGACATAATTCATAAGACGTAAACACAAACACGAAACGTTTTGGTTTTCGAAACAGTAGTTCGATAACGGACCGATGATTCGGATCCAGGTTAATCGTTCAATTGTTTCTGTCTTGTGATAACCGGAATGAGAGAGATCCTGAGACTGTGCAGGTATGGGACTGTACAGTGGAAGGAATCCTAAGGCTATGCAGGTATGGGACTGTATAGTTAAGGGAAGGCATATAAGAATTGATTGGTACTACCCATACCAACAAGATTTATCTTCTTTTCGGGAGCTTAGAACATAAGTACTTTATAGTTAAGCATACTTGACTTAGAGTAATTATGGGATGGGTGACCTTCTGGGAAGTTTCCTAGAAAGCGTGTGAGTGAGGACAAAACACGCTGAAAAGACTTGTGTTGGTTTGTGGGGACAGTCGGCGATTCTGAAAGCAGTCTGGATCATTCCAAAGGAATCACGAGATATTTATCCGATGGATAAATGGTTTATCCGATGGATAAATGTTTTATAAAACAAAGATGTGTGTAGTTCCTAAGGAAGAGAACCTTAGTGAACCTTGAGGTTTATCCAATGGATAGACATTGTTTTATCGCATCTGCTTTGTGTAAGCATTGGCATTTCATGTGCATAGTTGTAAGGCCTTGAGCCTAGGAGTTGAGCTTACACCTTGATGCGGGTGCGAATCTTACGGTGACGATCTTCAATGGTCTTTTTGGAGGTATCAGGGTTGGAAGGGCTGACATGTGACCAATTGGTGATTCTTCTGTGTCGTGGCGAATCCGTGCAATACACTGATATCCTCTACTAGATGCCGTACTTTTCATGTTTGGTCGAGAGTGTTACCGTAAAGCCAGATACGTGCACGTTACGAATGTTGTAGCATCTTGCTCATGGCTGGCAGAAACCGGAACATGTCCTCCCATTCACTCTCTCCGAATGTTTTGTTAGCTCCATGGAGTAGGGGTCAGAGTAGTACCCAGTGACATTGACATTGAGTCATATACATTGCATTGCATTGCATGGCTATTGATGTTTATGGTTATTGATGTTTACGTTTACTGTTATACATCGCTGTATTGTTTAAGGATGCCTTATATTATGCTGTTAAATGTTTAGCATGCTATTATGTTGTTAACTGCTTAACATGATTTATATTGAGAACCTTGTAAGCATGTTGGGTACGCTGTTACCCGGTGAGTCGTCCCGTTTTTGCTACTGCTGTTTTGTTGTGTTGATGAACGGGAATCTCACCCATATCTGTATGTTTTCTGCTGGTACTTGCTGTTGCTGTTTGAACAGATGGACGTGACGATGGTTCCGTTCCGCAGTCCCTTTGAGTTCGGAGGTGGACTCTTTTGCTGTTTTAGTTTTGTTGTCGGCCAGACTATGTCAGTTTTTGTAGTACCTTTTGGGAGCTATGACTCCTAGTACTTATTGTATTTTCTTATGTTAGTCATACATTAGACTTATGTCTGTATACAGTAATGTTGATGTTTCTATTTTTGTTTTCTGTTTATGTATTTATAATAATGTATGTATGTCCTAGTAATGTATGGTGAACCTAAGTTCACTTATCAGTATTATTTATTACCTTTACTAATCCCATTACATCTTTATGAAAAGAAAAGAAAAAGAAAAATCGTATTTTCCGCATTAATAAATATTTTCGGCCTTATAAACGTTCGGGAATGTGACACTCGGGAAAGGGTGTTGCATAATTCGGGTATGATGAAGAAGAAATCTGCTACAAAAGCACAGTATGTTCCTAAACAACTGAAAGGTGGAGATAAGAATTCTTCTGATGGTATGAAGCATGTTGAAGATAATGTTGAGAAAATTCAGAATTCTGCTAAAGGTAAACAAATTGTGGAAGATGATGTTGTTAATGCTGGAGATAATCTTGCGTTACATAGGACCCATGTTGAAAAAGGAGACTGCTCTTATGCGACTAAGACAGTATTGCATCCGATATCTGGTCTTTACTTGGTTTTAGAAAGAGTAGTTAATAATTCTCTTGTGATCTTTGAAATTCCTGCTGCTGATACTGCTTGTAATGCCTCAATTCATAGTGAATCAGTTGATACAGTTTTTGAAGGAGACTTCGTTCCTAAGTCTCCTACTTGTGCCTTGCAGAAGTCTGCAGATATGATTAATGATCAGGGTTTTTCTACTCCTGGTGAAGGCTTGCCTGTGTCTGTTCAGAAAGAGGTGACTATTGGTTCTAAATTCTGGCAATCTGGTGGTGTTGAGGATGAATTGGAGGATTTTGTTGCTGAACCAACAACACCTACAGAGAGTTTTTCAAAATTTCTTTCTAAAAATCAGAAAAAGAAGTTGAGGAAACAGAATAAAACTCAGACTGAAAGTAATGTTGACAGATACCTTACTAGAGCTAAGGTTGGAGCTGCTAAGGTTACTTAATGAAGGTTTTTTATTGGAATATTAGAGGAATTGCCAATCTAGATTTTAGATTGGTTCTGAAAAAGTTATGTTCTCTTCATAACCCTGATTTGGTATTTATTTCTGAACCCTGGATCATTATTGCTCAGATTCCTGCTGGTTTTTGGAAAAGTTTACATTTAAAAGTATTTGTAGTTAATGATAGGTTGTCTTTAACTCCAAATATTTGGTGTCTTTGTGCTGAGAATATTTCCCCTACTGTGATTGCTAATTGTTCTCAACAAGTTTCACTTTCTTTACTCTTGAATGGTCAAAAAATATTTATTTCTGCAATATATGCTGCTACTACTCATATAGCAAGGAGGGTTCATTGGACAGAGCTGGCTCAATTACAACAATCGAATCCGGGTCCTTGGTGTTTTATAGGAGACTTCAACTCAGTTTTAGGGGCTCATGAGCAGAGAGGTAGATCTTTGCCTTTGGCAATCTCCTGTTCTGAGTATAGAGACTGGACAAATAATTTGAATTTGACTCATTTGTTAACGAGAGGGTCTGATTTCACTTGGAGTAATGGTTGGAAAGGAGGTGCTTACACTGAGAAACAGCTGGACAGAGTAGCGTGTAATGATAGTTGGTTTTTTTTTTTTTTTTGGGATTCTGCTTCTTGCTGCACTTTGCCAAGAAGTAAATCAGATCATTTTCGTCTTTTGCTAGTTATCAAAAAAGGAGCTTTTTCTCATCCATCTCCTTTCAAATTCATTGGCATCTGGAATGAGCATAAAGATTGCAAGAGATTGATTTCTGAAGTTTAGGGCAGAACTGTTGTTGGATGTCCAATGTTTGTATTGTCTCAAAAATTAAAATCTCTCACGTTGGAGTTGAAAATTTGGAATAAAACAGTTTTTGGCAATGTGCATCATAGAGTGCATAATGCTTTAGCAGAGGTTGAGTCTGAGACGACCCCACTTACGTAGGATAATCTCATTAACCTCAGATCATTCCCAATGCTCTGAGACCAAATGATGCAACAATTTTCCCGAGTGTTAGATCCCCAAAATATAATAAAGGCAAAAATAATCTTAAGACGGAAAATACGGGTTTTCTTTTCACAAAGATATACTGAAATTAGTACAATAAGTGATAATAGATAGACGTAAATTCACCACACATTTCTAAAAGTCATATTGCATTAATATACAGGAATATAAATAGTATTGTTTGTTTACAAACATCAAGTCAAATCGATCTAATAATAATTACATACATAAATAAGTATTAGGATTCACAATTCCTCAAAAGTTACAACTGCTAATTGGATCTTGCTTGGCCAAAACAAAATAACAAAAGGAGTCCCCTTCCCGGACTCAAGGTAGACGTTTGACTGACTCGTCGACCTGTCCATCTGCTCAAGCAGAAACAGCAACACAACTAGAGAAAATATACGGATATGGGTGAGATTCCCAATCATCAACACAGCAAAATAGCAGAAGTACAAATGGAAAGACAGAACAAGGGAATCATACCAGTTAGGCACATCCTAATTCTCAATATATCATGTTAATCAATTATCAATATAAAATCAATTATCAACATATGTATAAAGCATCAGCATATATATAAAGCATTCTTAAAATGCAATAGTGATGTACATCAACAACAGCTATGCAATGCAATGCAATGTATATGACTCAAATGCCAGATGTCAAACGGGTACTCTGACCCCTACTCCATGGAGCTAACAAATTTCGGAGTGAGTGAATGGAAGTACATGTTCCATCTACGCCAGCCTTGGGCAAGATGCTACAACATTTCATAACGTGCACGTATCAGGCTTTTACGGAACACTCTCAACCAAACATGAAAAGTACGGCATCTAGTTGAGGGTATCAGTGTATTGCTTGGATTCGCCACGACACAGAAGAGCAACCAACTGGTCACATATCAGCCTTTCCAACCCTGATACCTCCAAGACTATTCAAGTCGTCACCGTAAGATTCGCACCCGCATCAAGGTGTAAGTTCAACTCCTCGGGCTCAAGGCCTCACAACTCATGCAATGAAATGCCAATGCTGATATTAAACAGATGCGATATCACCATGTTTATCCACCGGATAAACTTCAAGGTTCTCTAAGGTCTTTTCCTTAGGAGCTATACATGTCTTTGTATCATAAAGCTTTTATCCACCGGATAAATCTCGTGATCCCTTCGGGATCAAATCATCACAAGACTGAAAACAATTGAATGACTTTCTCGGATCCGAATCATCGGTCCGTCACCGAATTACTACTTCAAAATCCAAAACGTTTTCAAAATCCAAAACGTTTTCATATTTGTGTTCTTGTCTTATGAATTACATCTCAAGTCCTAAGGATTATGATAAAGGATCGAGAATCCTCTTAGATAAATCTTTGATCCTTTCTAAAATATTAATCCCTTGAGTTTTAACTTAGGAAATGAGTCTTGAATCCCTTAAATCTTATGAAGTCATTGATGAACAAAGTCATCAATAGTATAGTGTATGGTCTTGTTTCACCATATACTATACTTGATTATCTCTTTTCTTTTACTTTAAGTTCATTGCTTAACTTAGGTTTCGGTTTGCATGTATAAAACTTTATGACTTAGAGTTGAAAACTCTCAAGTTGAGATTTAGTAAGCAAAACTTTTTCTATTTAAAAACTCATTTGATTTCCAAAACTTTTCTACTTAAAAACTCATTTGATTTCTAAAACTGTTCTACTTGAAAACTCATTTGATTTTCAAAATAACTTTGTACTTGCTTTAAGTATAACAAATTTAAAAAGGATTTTTCTTTACTAACTTAGTGTCAAACCATAATCTAAGTTATTGTAAAAACTAACTATACTTTAGATAAAACATAATTTCAGCTTGTTCTAACTCCTACTTCATTCTTGGAATCACTAATAAATTCTTGGATCAAAGTCACTTTTTATTTGGTTTTGGAAATACAAAGTACTAAAACACTTTCAAAACATTAAAGTTCAAGAACAAATGCATGTTTTTCCTTTTTATCATATCATGGCCGAAACCATACCTCCAAAGAGGATGAAGAATAGCTTCACTAATCTTGTCAAGAAATAGCTCAAGACACCCACAATATTGTAATGATATATCATTCAATCATAACTATATGCATAAATCCTTGTTTGATTTAGAGATTCAATTATAGTATTCAACATGTATAAAAGTATGTTTCCATCCAAACATACATCATCATAAGTCTATACTAAACATAGAATCATGTTCTTAAAGAGAACTAAGCATAGAATCAAACATAGAATCATTAAGACAATCATGTTCTCAAAGAGAACTTCACACACAAAGTAGTGAACTCAAACTTTGAGTGTCACCCAAACAAAGCATAACAACCATTTTCATCTTCTACCAAATTTGGTGTGATGAGGTTCACCCCCCATACCTTTAGTGAAGGGATGTGAATGAAAAGAAACTCCAAGCTCCTTAGGGAAGTTGATGGCCGAACCCTATAGGATAGAAAAGGTAAGATCCTTAACTTGTTTTCATGAAATTGAAGAACTAGAAGATGATTACTCATGGTAATGAGTAAGGAATTGAAGAGAAAAAGGATTTAGAAGTTTACCAACACAAGAACAACTCTAGGGTTTGGATGGTGTTCTTGGTGCTCAAGAACAAACTCCTCCAAATCTTCTCCAAATCAAGAAACTTTCTTGTGAAGTGACTAACATACCCTTGGACTTATTTATGAGTTCCATTTGTGTCCAACTAGTATTTTTAGTCAAAGTATTCACACAATAAATTAAAAGACAGCGATAGAAATTTTGGGATGTTACAGAGTCTATCCAGCAGAAAATTGATATCGATGGCTCATCTGATGACTTGATGGCCAAGGAAGCATCTGCTCAATTGGAGCAGCAGCATGCTTTATTTATTCAAGAACAATTTTGGAGGGATAAGGCTAGAGTTTCTTGGCACACAGAAGGTGATAGAAACACAACTTATTTTAACAGGTTAGCTAAAATAAGAAATGTTTCTAAACAAATGTCTATATTGAAATCTAGTGATGTTGTTTTGAGTGATGCAGCAGACATTGAGCAGCATGTATTGTCTTTTACTCAGATTTGTATGTATCTAATAATATGATTGTTTAGCCAATGGATTAATTGCTAAAGTTATTCCAAAGTTAGTTACTATGGAAGATAATACTTCTTTAATAGTTATGCCTTCTTCTACTGAGATCAAAACTACAGTTTTTGCAACGAATGGTGGGGGAGCTCTAGGTCTAGATGGATTTGGTGGTTCATTTTACCAAGCTCATTGGGAGATTGTTGGTGATGATGTATGTAATTCAGTTAAGCATTTGTTTGTTCAGAATTGGATCCTTCCTAATCTTAACTAAAATCTAGTAGCTCTCATTCCTAAATTTCCTGAAGCTGACAGAATTGAAGACTACAGACCAATAGCCTTGGCCAACTTTCAATTTAAAATCATTAACAAGGTGCTTGCTGATAGGTGGGCAACTATAGCTCCTAAGCTAGTTTCATAGCATCAAAGAGGTTTTATAAAGGATAGGCATATCTCTGAATGTCTTTCTCTAGCATCAGAATCCATTAATTTGCTGGATTATAAATCTTTTGTAGGAAATATTGCTCTTAAATTTGACACAAAAAAGGCATTTGATACACTAGATTGGCATTTTTTTGCTGGATGTTTTAGCAGCTTTTGGTTTTTGCAACACCCCAATTTTTCACTGCTTTTATATATCAATAAGAGAATAATTAAGTTTATATTCTATTCGAGGATTTAGAAAATGAAATAAAATAAACCGAGACTATATTCATCCTCAACACTATCGTACGAAGCTACGATTAAAATTTGAGCTGAAAACTCAAACGGAGCCCGGTCTACATTTTTACACTGACAGTAAGATTTTACTGCTCAGGAGACCTAAGTTTGATCCTTGAACGAGACAATAAGTCTTAGGATTTAATTTCCTACGTTTTCGTTAAATTTGAAAAAAAATCACTTCCTGACCTTCGTTCGAGTGAAATCTTGAATCGGATGACGAACAGAGCTGCATATGGATTTACTGGGACCCACTAACGGATAATCTTGATGTCACATCAAGTCACATCACATGGGAAAGCATGCCAGAGTCATCATGACGTTTGAAAATATTTGGACGTGAAAAGATCAAAATACCCCGACCTTTTCTTAAATGACATTTTAGTCCTTGAAGGAAAAGACTAAAATGCCCTTAAGTGACCCAATTTTTGGCCCATTCAGCCCACCCCTCCCACGCACCAAACCAGCATATGAGAGCTTCAAACACTTATCTCATTCACTTCATCTTCTTCCCTGAACCAAACCACCATTTTCTTAAGAGAAAAAGCTTAAATCTTTGAGAGAAAAGTGTGATTCTTCACCAATCTTCTTCATTCAAGAGGTGAGATCACTTCTATGATCCTTAAGCCTCATGAATATCTTTTATTTCATGGTTTAAGAGTTTGATTTCTTGAGTTCCAACTTCATGAGCCTATTTTCAAAAATTCCTAGAAAAGTGTAGAAAAATCCTTTTAATGTGAAACTAATTTCTGAGCTAGCTTCATCACCTTCTACCTCTATCCGAGAGTATATGATCAAATTCTCATCCTAGCCTAATTTATTTGAAAGGGCCGAACCCTAGAAATTTTGGGGGAAATTGGATTTCTTCAATTTTTATTCTATGACACTTGATTCCATCCTTTCCTTTCCTTTAATCTTTGAATCCAAGTGATTGGAAAACCAAATCAATTCCTAGCCTATTTTTCTCTTCATGGCCAAAACCTATAAGTGTGTAGAACCATGAGTTTTGTTTCAATTTTTGAGTAATAGGACTTGATTTAGTGTTAACCATGCTTAAGAATCGACCATCCAAATGATTGGAACCAAATGAAACCCCGAGCCTATTTTACCAATTTTGGCCGAACCTTAGACCATTTTTGGAGGCGGAAAATTATGTTAATTTGATATTGTTATTTTGTATTTATTGTTTTTGTGAATTGAATTGTGCTTGATTGTTTTAGGCGACGTGGACAAAACCGGAACCGGAACCGATAATCGTTCGGGAATTAATTAGAAACTTAAAGATGTAAAGGGAGGTATTTCATATTAAGTTTGGTAGCCTCATGGCAATTGGTTGATTGATGTGTTATTGTTGAATTGATATATATATATATATATATATATATATATATATATATATATATATATATATATATATATATATATATATTGAAAATTGTGTTATGTACGTGATTGATTATTGAATATGTATTGTGGCATGGATGCCTTGACTGAGATATATTGGTTATGTTGATTTGATATTGGTGTGTATATACATATATTTATATCTTGGACTGGTTAAGAGCATAAGACTGGCTATGACTCGAGAAAGAAAATTAAAATACTCGAAAATCGAAATCGAAGTTTGAAAATTAGATTTTGAAATAAAAAAGGAATCTTGGGAAACGTGTTATTTTATCAAGAAAAGTAACTTTCCTTTTTGAAAAGTTAGGTCCTTTTGAAAAGGAAAAAGTTGTTTGAGGAAAGTTAATGCAAAGTGAGATTTTGTTTAAGAAAAACTTTTTCAAGGAGACGGAACCTTTAGGAAAAAAAAAGGATTTGTGAAGAAAAAGAGTTTTCCCCAGAAAATGTTTTCTTTGAAAAAGAAATGTCTTAGTTCAAGAAAATGAAACTGTGTTTTGTTTTCCAAAGTTGTTTTGTGAAAGTAAAACCGAAAGAAAAATGATGATTGCAAACCTAGTGACCGAGACGTCGGGCTAGTGTTTTGTGGATTGAGCACTCGGATTTCGTGTCCCGTGTTTTAAATGAATGGGCTTAATGTCCTTTAAAACGACTCGTGAGCTATATGCCTCGACAAACGAAAGAATGAACGACAAAGAAAACAGAACTTTCTGTGTACATGTAAATCGATTCTGCAACACCCTTTCCCGAGTGTCACATTCCCGAACGTTTATAAGGCCGAAAATATTTATTAATGCAGAAAAATACGATTTTTCTTTTTCTTTTCATAAAGATGTAATGGGATTAGTAAAGGTAATAAATAATACTAATAAGTGAACTTAGGTTCACCATGCATTACTAGGACATACATACATTATTATAATACAGAAAACAGAAACGGAAGTAACAACATTACCATATACAGACATAAGTCTAATGTATGACTGACATAAGAAAATACAATAAGTACTAGGAGTCGTAGCTCCCATAAGGTACTACAAAAACTGACATAGTCTGGCCGATAACAAAACTAAAACAGTAAACGAGTCCACCTCCGAACTCAAAGGGACTGCTAAACCGAATCATCGTCGCGTCCATCTGTTCAAGCATCAACAGCAAGTACCAGCAGAAAAACATACAGATATGGGTGAGATTCCCGTTCATCAACACAACAAAACAGCAGTAGTAAAAACGGGACGACTCACCGGGTAACAGCGTACCCAACATGCTTACAAGGTTCTCAATATAAATCATGTTAAGCAGTTAACAACATAATAGCTTGCTAAACATTTAACAGCATAATATAAGGCATCCTTAAACAATACAGCGATGTATAACAGTAAACGTAAACATCAATAGCCATAAACATCAATAGCCATGCAATGCAATGCAATGTATATGACTCAATGTCAATGTCACTGGGTACTACTCTGACCCCTACTCCATGGAGCTAACAAAACATTCGGAGAGAGTGAATGGGAGGACATGTTCCGGTTTCTGCCAGCCATGAGCAAGATGCTACAACATTCGTAACGTGCACGTATCTGGCTTTACGGTAACACTCTCGACCAAACATGAAAAGTACGGCATCTAGTAGAGGATATCAGTGTATTGCACGGATTTGCCACGACACAGAAGAATCACCAACTGGTCACATGTCAGCCCTTCCAACCCTGATACCTCCAAAAAGACCATTGAAGATCGTCACCGTAAGATTCGCACCCGCATCAAGGTGTAAGCTCAACTCCTAGGCTCAAGGCCTTACAACTATGCACATGAAATGCCAATGCTTACACAAAGCAGATGCGATAAAACAATGTCTATCCATTGGATAAACCTCAAGGTTCACTAAGGTTCTCTTCCTTAGAAACCACACACATCTTTGTTTTATAAAACATTTATCCATCGGATAAAACATTTATCCATCGGATAAATATCTCGTGATTCCTTTGGAATGATCCAGACTGCTTTCAGAATCGCTGTCTGTCCCCACAATCCAACACAAGTCTTTTCAGCGTGTTTTGTCCTCACTCACACGCTTTCTAGGAAACTTCCCAGAAGGTCACCCATCCCATAATTACTCTAAGTCAAGCACGCTTAACTATAAAGTACTTATGTTCTAAGCTCCCGAAAAGAAGATAAATCTTGTTGATATGGGTAGTACCAATCAATTCTTATATGCCTTCCCTTAGCTATACAGTCCCATACCTGCATAGCCTCAGGATTCCTTCCACTGTACAGTCCCATACCTGCACAGCCTCAGGATCTCTCTCATTCCAGTTATCACAAGACAGAAACAATTGAACGATTAACCTGGATCCGAATCATCGGTCCGTCATCGAACTACTTTTTCGAAAACCAAAACGTTTCGTGTTTGTGTTTACGTCTTATGAATTATGTCTCAAGTCCTAAGCATTATGAATAAGGATTGAGAATCCTCTTAGATAAGTCTTTAAGCCTTTCTAAGGTATTAATCCCTTGTTTTTCAATTAAGGAAACAAGTGTTGATTTCTCTTAAGTCTTATGAAGTCATTGATGTACTAAGTCATCAATGGTATAGCACATGGTCTTGTTCCACCATATACCATACTTAATTAACCCTTGTCTTCAACTCTCAGTTAATTACTTAACTTAGGTTTTTCACGCGTAAAACTTTACGATTGAGTTAGAAAACTCTTTTTGTAAACCAAGCAACTTTTACAATTAAAAACTCATTTGATTTTTGAAACAACATTTGAACTACTTACTTCATTTCTAGCATTTTCTGAAACATGAAATTCGCTTAGCGGAATTCCATTCGCTTAGCGAAAATGAGCCAGTAATGCCTCCTTTGGAACTCCTCTGGTTCGCTCGGCGAGACACAAATCGCGTAGCGAAATATATTGGATTCGCTTAGCGAATATGATTCGCTTAGCGCAAGTTCAGACGGTTACACCTCTATTGGAGACTTCTCTGGATTGCTCAGCGAGATGTAATTCGCGTAGCGAAATTTGCTGGGTTAGCTTAGCGAATATGAATTCGCTTAGCGAAAGTGAGGCAGTGATGCCCAACTAAGACTTTCCCTGTTTTTCGCGTAGCGAAAGTAATTTCGCTTAGCGAAATGTTGCCTTAAAACAAGACATCAACCTTATGGAACCATTTTGATTCTCTTCATGAAAACACTTCTTTTCTCATTTTGAGTTACTTGATTAGCTAGATGAACTAAGAATAAGGTATAAAACATGTTTCACTTTGGTGAAAGCACTTTGAGATTTAATTCCATTTAAAGTCACTTAGGGTTTTTCTTTGAAAAACACAAGTTATTGAAAACACTTTCTTTACATCAAAACTTGACTTGTCCAAGAACTATTCATATCCTTCCTTTCCTCAAGATCATGGCTAATAGCCAACTAGGAATCAATGTGAAGTTTTACTTCATCAACCAATCAAAGTATGGCTCACAACACTTACACAATCATGATAACCATAATACACATTACTACATCATAATCAAACATCCAAGTCCATCACGCATTATGGTCTCATAATCAACAATAAAAGTCCATACTTGATCTAGTGATCAAAGTAGGTTTTCCAACATACATGAAAATGATTTTTATTCAATCATCAACATATGCTAAAACACAACACAACATACCAAAGCATAAACTCATCATGATATTCTTGTTCTCCATGAGAACTTAACAAAACATAACAACTAAAAGTGAACCCAAACTAAAGGGTTTCACCCACACATAAAGTAAACAACCATCTTCACCACCACCATCTTGGTGTGATGAGGTTCTTCTCCCCATACCTGTTGAAGAGCAGATTCCCGGATCAAAGTCGGTTGATCGGTTTGTGAACCTTCTGATAATTAACACCAACTACAAACAACCAAACAATCAAACATTAAACAACAATCAAACCAAACTCAACAATTCTCACAAAGAGGGTTTCGGCCACCCTAAAGAGAATAAAGCTAGGAATTGATCTTGGTTTTCCATTTCATGGATTCAAAAGCATTAGAAAAGCTAAGGATGAAATCAAGTGTTAAAAATCAAAAATTGATGAAAACACTATTCATCATCATCAAGAAGGGTTCGGCCCTAATGTGCTTTTTGAGCTATGATGAGAGTTGAATCATAAGCTCTTGGGTTTAGATAGAGAATGATGAGGTGAGTTCAAAGAACTTGGTCTTACCTCAAAAGGATTTTTCTACAATTTCCTATGGATTTTCAAAGTTTTGGATCTAAGAAATTCTTTTCATGAAAATGAAGATTGATCTTGAAATAAAGAGATATTCAAGAAGCTAAGAGATCATAGAAGTGATCTTACCTTGAAATGATGGAAGATTGCTCAAGGAATCAAGTGAATCCAACAAGTGATTCAAGCTTTTCAAGAACAACAATGGTGTTCTTCTCTCAAGAACAACTATGGAGCTCTATCTTTGGAGGGGCTGTGCGAAAATGAGAGTGTGAGGGGCTGAGTTCAGCCTTAAAACAAGTCACTTAAGGGCAAAATAGTCATTTGCCAAAAGGGTAAAATGGTAAAAGTGCAAAAGACTAAGGTTAGGGGCATTTTGGTCATTTCACATCTAGATTTTCCCGATCGTCATGACGACTCTGGCATACTCTCCCAAGTGTCCTGGGATGTTGTGATATCAAGATTATCTGTTGGCGAGTCTCGGTAAGTCCATATGTGGCTCCGTTCGTCACCCGATTGAGAATTCCGCCCGAACGAAGGTCAGGAAGTTATTTTTCTGAAATTTTTACGAAATTTAACCAAAACGTAGAGAATCAAATTCTAAGACTTACTGTCTCGTTCACGGGTCCATCTGAGGTCTTCTGAGCAGTAAAATCATACTGTCAGTGTAAAAACGCAGACCGGACTCCGTTTGAGTTTTCGACTCAAAACTTAATCGTAGCTTCCTACGATATCGTCGAGCATGACTATGGTCTCGGAATATTTTATTTCTATTCCTAAGACCTCGAATAAAATAAAGACATTAAAATACTGAAGAATTAGAAAACGTGAAAATCGGGGCGTTACATTCCTACCCCTCTTAAAAGAATTTCGTCCTCGAAATTCCGTGACTTAAAACTAAACCCACTCGATCGCTGAAGATTAAGGAAAGAAATTTTCAACAAAGGAAATTTTTCCTGGTAAAGAAAATAACAAAAGAATTTTACCAATCTGGAATGAATACAGGAATATCCAGTATGCAAAAAGACTCTTCAGTAGGTTCGTGAGTGTAAAAATGCATAGCTAATACATGTTTACATCCATGACTCTAATAAAGTTCCTTCTTTCATAAGAACCTTCCAATAAACTTGGGAATCAAAAGATAAACAGTCTGGCAAAAATCAGACTGGATCACCTTCACCAAAAGTAAAAGTGATTAGACTAAGTTTCATCAAGAAACTTCCAGTATCAAGAAGTTGTTTATGTTATAACTCAAGAAATAGTCATAACAAAACTTTCAGTGAAGTAATACGAAAATGTCCAGACCAATGGACACCATATTACCAATTCACTCAATTGTCTAATACATTGAGGAATACGTAGGAGTGTGAACACAAATGTTCCCTTGAGATCAGGCAGCACTAACACAGGTGAAGTAGTCAACCTTCTCTCTAATCCTTGCAAACTTTCCTCACAAGCTTTAGTCCATTCAAATGCTTTATCCGTCCTTTGAAATCACATGACCCAAAAACTTTACTTCGTCGAGCCAAATCTCACACTTGGACAACTTTGCATATAGCTGTTTCTCCTTCAGAACCTACAGAATCACACTAAGATATTCAGCGCGTACTTCCTGGTTTCGCGAATAGATGAGTATGTCGTCTATGAAGCAACGACAAACTTATCTAGGTATGGACGAAAGATCCTATTCATGTAATCCATGAATATAGCTGGAGCATTCGTCATACCAAACGGCATTACAAGGTACTCATAGTGCCCATAGCGTGTTTGAAACGCTGTTCTTGGTACATCTTCTGCATTCACACGAATCTGGTGATAACCCGATCGCAAATCAATCTCGGAGAAAACTGTCGCTCTCCTCAACTGATCCATCAAGTCATTTATCCTCGGAAGATGATACTTGTTCTGAATGGTAACCTTATTCAACTGGCGATAATCCACACATAGGCGAGATGTTCCATCTTTCTTTTTCACCAACAGCACAGGTGCTCCCCACGGCGACACACTGGGTCTAACGAACTGTTTTCCCAATAAGTCCACCAACTGTTCCTTCAAGGTTTCCAACTCAGCAGGTGCCATATGATAAGGTGTCATAGACGCTAGTCCTATTCCTGGCACAAGATCGATCACAACTCGATGTCTCGAACTGGCGGTACACCTAGTACGTCTTCAAGAAAGACTTCCGGAAACTCGTTAGTAACATGTATTCGTTGAGCTCCTTCTCTCAAAGAAACGTTTTCTTGGTTGGCAATCCAAATCCAGAATTATTTGAATCAGGGAAAACTAAGGTTTTGTTTACACCGTCTAGTTACAAGATAACCAATCCATCCCTATGATCAAATCCATTTGCGAAAGAGGCAAACAGATTACGTTCTATCCACTACGGAAAATAGAACAGTTCAAACAGACTTTCGCAGTTATAACAGGCTTGGCAGAAAGTGCAAGAATTACCAAATCTAAGGGTAAGGAAAGATACAGATAACGTTCTACCTTCCACGACGATCTGACCGTGAATCAAATCCTCCTTTTTGAGAAGTCTTAGCATCATCCCCAGTATAAGCTCTACTCATTGCCTTAGGCTTCGCTGCTTGCACATCGTTGACAGAATGTCTAGCTTTTGATTGCACACAGTTGCGTGAAGTATGCCCTGGTTTTCCACACTTGAAGCATATGATCCCCTTGATCGAGCATCCTCTGGTTACATGATTGTTCTTGCCACACTTCATGCACTTCTTTGGGGCACTTCCAGATTGACTAATACTCCCACTGCTTCCCCCTACAGAACGTTGTTGTTGACCTTGCTGTTTTGAATATGGTTTCCATCGAGATCTATCATCACGACCATTGGTGCCTTTATGGAACCTAGTCGGTCCAGAGTGACGTTGCCTTCCTCCACAAGTCTTCATCAGATCTTCAATTACGAAGCATTCATCTACCAACACCGAGAACTCTTTGACCTTAAGAGGTAGCACCTCTCCTCGAATCTCGTCCCTTAAACCTTCTTCGAACTTTGTGCACTTCCACTTCTCATCGGGATGAAGATGGAAATACCTCGAAGACTTCAGCAGGAACTCAAAACAATCAGCATATTCTTTGACAGACATTCCTCCTTGACGTAGCTGCAGGAACTCCAGGTCTTTCAACTTGTCTGGCACTAGTCGGAAAATACTCGTTCTGAAGAACTCTGCTAGCGACAACTTACAAGAAATCAAAAACATTACTACCCTGTCCAATATCATTCCCCTTCAGAAGCAATAATGCGGAGAGTAACAAACAATCGTTGTCTTCTTCACAGAAACACAACACAGAGAACAAACAACACAAAAGGATAGACCGAAGTCATCATCCTCTCCAACATTGTTTTCTCTCAGAAACAATAGCACAGAAAACAATCAGAGAAAACACAACACAAACAAGATAGACCATAACCTACAAACCCC
Organism: Ammopiptanthus mongolicus; assembly: GCA_039655645.1. NCBI lineage: Eukaryota > Viridiplantae > Streptophyta > Magnoliopsida > Fabales > Fabaceae > Ammopiptanthus > Ammopiptanthus mongolicus. Next base: position 37,104,653 of record CM077343.1, on the reverse strand, counting down.
AAAAAGACTCGGCCAGCTCTGATACCAAATAATGCAACACCCTTTCCCGAGTGTCACATTCCCGAACGTTTATAAGGCCGAAAATATTTATTAATGCAGAAAAATACGATTTTTCTTTTTCTTTTCATAAAGATGTAATGGGATTAGTAAAGGTAATAAATAATACTAATAAGTGAACTTAGGTTCACCATGCATTACTAGGACATACATACATTATTATAATACAGAAAACAGAAAACAGAAACGGAAGTAACAACATTACCATATACAGACATAAGTCTAATGTATGACTGACATAAGAAAATACAATAAGTACTAGGAGTCGTAGCTCCCAAAATGTACTACAAAAACTGACATAGTCTGGCCGATAACAAAACTAAAACAGTAAACGAGTCCACCTCCGAACTCAAAGGGACTGCTAAACCGAACCATCGTCGCGTCCATCTGTTCAAGCATCAACAGCAAGTACCAGCAGAAAAACATACAGATATGGGTGAGATTCCCGTTCATCAACACAACAAAACAGCAGTAGTAAAAACGGGACGACTCACCGGGTAACAGCGTACCCAACATGCTTACAAGGTTCTCAATATAAATCATGTTAAGCAGTTAACAACATAATAGCTTGCTAAACATTTAACAGCATAATATAAGGCATCCTTAAACAATACAGCGATGTATAACAGTAAACGTAAACATCAATAGCCATAAACATCAATAGCCATGCAATGCAATGCAATGTATATGACTCAATGTCAATGTCACTGGGTACTACTCTGACCCCTACTCCATGGAGCTAACAAAACATTCGGAGAGAGTGAATGGGAGGACATGTTCCGGTTTCTGCCAGCCATGAGCAAGATGCTACAACATTCGTAACGTGCACGTATCTGGCTTTACGGTAACACTCTCGACCAAACATGAAAAGTACGGCATCTAGTAGAGGATATCAGTGTATTGCACGGATTCGCCACGACACAGAAGAATCACCAACTGGTCACATGTCAGCCCTTCCAACCCTGATACCTCCAAAAAGACCATTGAAGATCGTCACCGTAAGATTCGCACCCGCATCAAGGTGTAAGCTCAACTCCTAGGCTCAAGGCCTTACAACTATGCACATGAAATGCCAATGCTTACACAAAGCAGATGCGATAAAACAATGTCTATCCATTGGATAAACCTCAAGGTTCACTAAGGTTCTCTTCCTTAGAAACCACACACATCTTTGTTTTATAAAACATTTATCCATCGGATAAAACATTTATCCATCGGATAAATATCTCGTGATTCCTTTGGAATGATCCAGACTGCTTTCAGAATCGCCGACTGTCCCCACAATCCAACACAAGTCTTTTCAGCGTGTTTTGTCCTCACTCACACGCTTTCTAGGAAACTTCCCAGAAGGTCACCCATCCCATAATTACTCTAAGTCAAGCACGCTTAACTATAAAGTACTTATGTTCTAAGCTCCCGAAAAGAAGATAAATCTTGTTGATATGGGTAGTACCAATCAATTCTTATATGCCTTCCCTTAGCTATACAGTCCCATACCTGCATAGCCTCAGGATTCCTTCCACTGTACAGTCCCATACCTGCACAGCCTCAGGATCTCTCTCATTCCAGTTATCACAAGACAGAAACAATTGAACGATTAACCTGGATCCGAATCATCGGTCCGTCATCGAACTACTTTTTCGAAAACCAAAACGTTTCGTGTTTGTGTTTACGTCTTATGAATTATGTCTCAAGTCCTAAGCATTATGAATAAGGATTGAGAATCCTCTTAGATAAGTCTTTAAGCCTTTCTAAGGTATTAATCCCTTGTTTTTCAATTAAGGAAACAAGTGTTGATTTCTCTTAAGTCTTATGAAGTCATTGATGTACTAAGTCATCAATGGTATAGCACATGGTCTTGTTCCACCATATACCATACTTAATTAACCCTTGTCTTCAACTCTAAGTTAATTACTTAACTTAGGTTTTTCACGCGTAAAACTTTACGATTGAGTTAGAAAACTCTTTTTGTAAACCAAGCAACTTTTACAATTAAAAACTCATTTGATTTTTGAAACAACATTTGAACTACTTACTTCATTTCTAGCATTTTCTGAAACATGAAATTCGCTTAGCGGAATTCCATTCGCTTAGCGAAAATGAGCCAGTAATGCCTCCTTTGGAACTCCTCTGGTTCGCTCGGCGAGACACAAATCGCGTAGCGAAATATATTGGATTCGCTTAGCGAATATGATTCGCTTAGCGCAAGTTCAGACGGTTACACCTCTATTGGAGACTTCTCTGGATTGCTCAGCGAGATGTAATTCGCGTAGCGAAATTTGCTGGGTTAGCTTAGCGAATATGAATTCGCTTAGCGAAAGTGAGGCAGTGATGCCCAACTAAGACTTTCCCTGTTTTTCGCGTAGCGAAAGTAATTTCGCTTAGCGAAATGTTGCCTTAAAACAAGACATCAACCTTATGGAACCATTTTGATTCTCTTCATGAAAACACTTCTTTTCTCATTTTGAGTTACTTGATTAGCTAGATGAACTAAGAATAAGGTATAAAACATGTTTCACTTTGGTGAAAGCACTTTGAGATTTAATTCCATTTAAAGTCACTTAGGGTTTTTCTTTGAAAAACACAAGTTATTGAAAACACTTTCTTTACATCAAAACTTGACTTGTCCAAGAACTATTCATATCCTTCCTTTCCTCAAGATCATGGCTAATAGCCAACTAGGAATCAATGTGAAGTTTTACTTCATCAACCAATCAAAGTATGGCTCACAACACTTACACAATCATGATAACCATAATACACATTACTACATCATAATCAAACATCCAAGTCCATCACGCATTATGGTCTCATAATCAACAATAAAAGTCCATACTTGATCTAGTGATCAAAGTAGGTTTTCCAACATACATGAAAATGATTTTTATTCAATCATCAACATATGCTAAAACACAACACAACATACCAAAGCATAAACTCATCATGATATTCTTGTTCTCCATGAGAACTTAACAAAACATAACAACTAAAAGTGAACCCAAACTAAAGGGTTTCACCCACACATAAAGTAAACAACCATCTTCACCACCACCATCTTGGTGTGATGAGGTTCTTCTCCCCATACCTGTTGAAGAGCAGATTCCCGGATCAAAGTCGGTTGATCGGTTTGTGAACCTTCTGATAATTAACACCAACTACAAACAACCAAACAATCAAACATTAAACAACAATCAAACCAAACTCAACAATTCTCACAAAGAGGGTTTCGGCCACCCTAAAGAGAATAAAGCTAGGAATTGATCTTGGTTTTCCATTTCATGGATTCAAAAGCATTAGAAAAGCTAAGGATGAAATCAAGTGTTAAAAATCAAAAATTGATGAAAACACTATTCATCATCATCAAGAAGGGTTCGGCCCTAATGTGCTTTTTGAGCTATGATGAGAGTTGAATCATAAGCTCTTGGGTTTAGATAGAGAATGATGAGGTGGGTTCAAAGAACTTGGTCTTACCTCAAAAGGATTTTTCTACAATTTCCTATGGATTTTCAAAGTTTTGGATCTAAGAAATTCTTTTCATGAAAATGAAGATTGATCTTGAAATAAAGAGATATTCAAGAAGCTAAGAGATCATAGAAGTGATCTTACCTTGAAATGATGGAAGATTGCTCAAGGAATCAAGTGAATCCAACAAGTGATTCAAGCTTTTCAAGAACAACAATGGTGTTCTTCTCTCAAGAACAACTATGGAGCTCTATCTTTGGAGGGGCTGTGCGAAAATGAGAGTGTGAGGGGCTGAGTTCAGCCTTAAAACAAGTCACTTAAGGGCAAAATAGTCATTTGCCAAAAGGGTAAAATGGTAAAAGTGCAAAAGACTAAGGTTAGGGGCATTTTGGTCATTTCACATCTAGATTTTCCCGATCGTCATGACGACTCTGGCATACTCTCCCAAGTGTCCTGGGATGTTGTGATATCAAGATTATCTGTTGGCGAGTCTCGGTAAGTCCATATGTGGCTCCGTTCGTCACCCGATTGAGAATTCCGCCCGAACGAAGGTCAGGAAGTTATTTTTCTGAAATTTTTACGAAATTTAACCAAAACGTAGAGAATCAAATTCTAAGACTTACTGTCTCGTTCACGGGTCCATCTGAGGTCTTCTGAGCAGTAAAATCATATTGTCAGTGTAAAAACGCAGACCGGACTCCGTTTGAGTTTTCGACTCAAAACTTAATCGTAGCTTCCTACGATATCGTCGAGCATGACTATGGTCTCGGAATATTTTATTTCTATTCCTAAGACCTCGAATAAAATAAAGACATTAAAATACTGAAGAATTAGAAAACGTGAAAATCGGGGCGTTACAGATTCCCCAACACGGATGAACTTAATCAGAGACTGGACTATTCAGGATATGGTTATGACGTGGTACCCCGGAACAATTGGAGTTCGGGCCTAAATTTAGAGGCCGACTCATGAGAACAATTGTGTTACGGGTGTATTTGCGGCCTATCGCTCGATGAAGGGAAGTAGGAATCTCCGGAGTACATGAATTAGAAAGATGCTATTGGAGTCTCATGCATTATTATAACTCACGATAGTGTTTGAGATATTATGTTGTATGAATATCTGCTATTATAATTGTATTTATATGTGGATATTTATGCTGTTTGTCGTTTGTGCGGCTATTGTGATAAACTTATAAAATGAGTATCTCACATTTGCCTGTACATGTTGGACACCCTGTTGTGTTTTTGGAATACATGTACTGATGCTGATCAGAAGTCCCTGTGGGCACGTCAGGACTCAGATGATGGAGTCTTTTGAAGGAGCAGGAAAAGAGGATCCCTCCGAATTCCTCTAGGAATCGGAGCTGACTTTGGGGTTGTTCCCAATGGCTACTTTTAGCCCGGCCAGCTTAGGAGTTTTATTTTTGAAGCAGTCATATATTACCTGCTATGTGTATGTTGACTGTATTTTTAAGCCTGTAATATGATGTACTAGATCTGAACCTCTTCTATTAGTTAAACTATGTTTATAAGGAACTTATATGCTTCGGCATACTTATGTCATAATTATATTACGATGAATCTTAAATATTGATGTGTGTTATAAAGTTTATTCCTTTGTCTTGAGTTTGAATTACTTGATGCATGTAGAAAATTTTTAGACTCACGTTTTCGAACATAGTTAATGAATTAAAGTATTTTCCGAAAGTAACCAACATTTTATTTTGTTATGTTTTCCGCGTTTTGAGTTCGAGTACTTAGCACCCGAGGGGGTGTTACATTAGTGGTCAGAAATTTTGTGGTTGGATTAAAACAATCCTACATTCTGCAAAGCTCTCTTTTTCTGTTAATGGGAAAGCTGTAGGCTTTATATCTTGCAAGAGGGAGGTCAGGCAAGGAGATCCTCTATCTCCGCTGTTGTTTTGTTTGGCTGAAGAGGTGCTTAGTAGAGGCATTACATATTTAATTAACTCAAGTATCTTGCAAAAAATGGTTGGTTGTAACATCCCGGTTTCTCTTGACTCTGATCGAGCTGGTTAACCTCGATCGGGGCTTTGGATGATTGTGTGAATTGTTGTGTGTTAGTTTTAGACCTAGTTCGAAGCTTAGGAATGGGCTCGAACAAGGTTGGAGGTGCCTAAGGCGTTAAACGAGTAACTGAGGAAGTCAGAAGGCTGGAAGTTCTTCTCTCGCTGAGCTTGAAGCTCAAGCGTGGTAGGGCTCCACGCTCAAGCATTCAGACACTTAAGCATGGGAGGAGTTGGATGCCTCAGGGTGCTGAGTGCGCTGAGCAGCTGCTCTGAGTTTGAACGCGTGTGAGACACGTGTCAGGTCAGGGAGCAGGCGGAGTGGACGAGGTCCCACGCTCGAGCTTGGAGAGATCCCACGCTAAAGCGTGCCAATGCTCAAGCGTGCAGTGTAAAGAACGCTTAAGTGTGGATAGCAAAAACCATAAGTGGCGCTTCCACTTTCCTCTTCTCATTTGCACGAAATTTCCTATGTTTTTTGAGAGTTAGAGTGAGAGGCTCTGAGTTTTAGAGTGAGAAAGCTTGAGGTTAGAGGTGATCGAGCCGTCGGAACACGATTCCGACTACACCGTTGCAATCGCGTCGAAGTTTTACACAACTCCAGCGGATTAGTTCCTTGATTCGCCCAGGTAAACTCGAATCCCTAACACGCGTTCTTCGTGTTCTTGGCGTTCTTCGAGTCTTTACCTTTTCTTTGATCTTTTGGACTTGCCCTAGGGCTAATCCTTTTGTATATGTGTTATGCTCGTTATTAGGGCAAAGTGCGTGCTCTTGATTTCCCGCAAATTGAGGACTAAGGCCGCGGCTACCAAGGAGATTGGGGGTGTTCTTGTAGCTACCATTGAAGGACGGCTGAGCTTGAGGAAGGAGGAACGAGCCGGTGATCTCGTGGATTTGCGTGCCGATAGTTCAGGTGGGGAGAAAGAGTACTGTTGCCGTGTATCTCGAGGTATGGCTCGTGGACGCATGGCGTCGAGGCTGTGGCCGTGTGGATGCAGTGGCATTGTGTTGTTTCTGATTGAGAGCTTAGGCGTGAGATCCGGTGTCAAGCCCATTGAGGATGTTTGCTGCATATCATCATCAGCTGCCAAGTGGTGAGGCCGTGTGACAGGTAGTATGGGCTGCCAGCGTCATACGAGGTTAGCGGTACCTGAGTGCGGGTACGGAAAGTAGATGGGGCGGTCAAGTGAGTGGCCTTGGGGATGATGCCGGTCTCAGGAATAGTTTACAGTGACGGATGAGGTAGCTCCAATCCTGTCGTGACGCCCGATCCAGGCCGGTTTGCCCGACTAATCCCAGAGTTTTCCAGTTGTTCTAGGCTAATGTTCTGAGGTGACCGAGATACCCCGGTTCCGGTATGGAAGGGGAATGCACTCTTATTGGTCACGGCGAGCGGTTCGGTTTCTTGGGCAAACTAACTCCGTTCCGACACAAAACCTGTTCCGGTGTGGACTTGTTCAGGTGTGGAACCGTTCCAGTTGGGAACCTGCATAAGTACGTTTTTCGGCCGACATGCTGCATGGGATTAGTATCCCAGTCTAGAGGATTGATCTGAGTGTGAGACTCATGGGATGGATGTCTATTGCAATTATTGTCTCGAGAGATGTGTGCTGCAATGCAGTAAATGTTATAAATGTGATATCTGTTATATGCTACCTGTTGTGTGTTTATTGCATTACTATTGTTTTCCGACCTTATGATGCGCTGTATTTCTTATCTCCCTTCCGTTTTTCCTTGTTTTCTGTTTGGTGATCGCTTGAAGACGACGAGCCAGCGGAGATTCAGCATGTACCCTAGGCTTCACCCGTTCATCACGGGGGCACCGCGGATGCCGGTTGTAACGCCCCGATATTCACGTTTTCTAATTCTTCAGTATTTTAACGTATTTATTTTATTCGAGGTCTTAGGAATGGAGATAAAATATTCCGAGACCATAGTCATGCTCGACAATATCGTAGGAGTTGAGTCGAAAACTCAAACGGAGTCCGGTCTGCGTTTTTACACTGATAGTATGATTTTACTGCTCAGAAGACCTCAGATGGACCCATGAATGAGACAGTAAGTCTTAGAATTCGATTCTCTACGTTTTGGTTAAATTTCACAAAAGTTTCAGAAAAATCACTTCCTGACCTTCGTTCGAGCGGAATCCTCAATCGGGTGACGAACGGAGCCACATATGGATTTACCGGGCCTCGCCAACGGCTAATCTTGATACCACATCATCCCAGGACACTTGGGAGAGTATGCCAGAGTCGTCATGACGTTCGGAAATATCTAGATGCAAAATGACCAAAATGCCCCTAACCTTAGTCTTTTACACTTTTACCATTTTACCCTTTTGGCAAATGACCTTTTTACCCTTAAGTGAGCTTTTAAACAGCTGAACTCAGCCCCTCACACCCTTCATTTTCGCACAGCCCTCTCAAGAGAAGAACACCATAGTTGTTCTTGAAGAAACTCCATCTGTCTTCTTGAAAAGCTTGAATCACTTGTTAGAATCACTTGATTCCTTGAGCAATATTCCTTCATTTTAAGGTATGATCACTTCTATGATCTCTTAGCTTCTTGAAACTTTCTTTATTTCAAGATCAAACTTCATTTTCATGAAAATTATTTCTTAGATTCAAAAGTTTGAAAATCCATAGGAAATTGTAGAAAAATCCTTTTGAGGTAAGACCAATTTCTTTGAACTCACCTCATCATTCTCTACCTAAACCCAAGAGCTTATGATTCAACTCTCATCATAGCTCAAAAAGCACAATATGGCCGAACCCTATTTGACGATGATGAATAGTGTTTTCATCAATTTTTGCTTTCTAACACTTGATTTCATCCTTAGTTTTCATATTGCCTTTGAATCCATGAAATGGAAAACCAAGATCAATTCCTAGCTTTATTTACCCTAGGATGGCCGAAACCCTCATTGTTAGGATTGTTGAGTTTTGCTTTGATTGTTGTTTAATGCTTGATTGTTGTGTTGTTGTAGTTGGTGACGATCGTTAGGAGGTTCACAAACCGATCAATCGACTTTGATCTGGATATCTGCTCTTCAACAGGTATGGGGGGTGAACCTAATCACACCAAGATGGTGGTAGTGAAGATGGTTGTTTAAGTTTATGTGTGGGTGAAACCCTTTAGTTTGGGTTCACTTTTAATTGTTAAGTTTTGTTAAGTTCTCTTGAAGAACATAGTTGTCTTGATGAGCTTATGCTTTAGTATGTTGTAGTGTGCTTTAGCATATGTTGATGATGATATGATTGAATGAAAATCATTTTCATTTATGTTGAAAAACCTACTTTGATCACTAGATCAAGTATGGACTCTTATGCTTGATTATGAGGCCATGATGTGTGGTGAACTTTTATGTTTTGATTATAATGTAATAATGCGTAATTGTTGTTCATCATAGTTTGCGTTAGCATTTTGAGCTATATTTGCTTAGTTGGTGAAGCAAAGTGTCCATTTTTCATTGGAGTAGGCTTGTGGCCTTATTAAGAGGAAATATAAGAACATGTGTTGTTCTTGATCTAGCAAGGTTTTGAAGCAAGAAAAACGATTTCATAACCTATGTTTTCAAAGAACAAAAAGAGTGATTTTGATCCAAAGATCAAATGAATTTTTAACCTTTAAAATGTGTCACCAAAGTGGGAAAATGTCTTTTCTTTAGCCATAGGTCACCTAATCAAACTAAGTGTTTCAAAAGAGAATTAAGGAAGGAGTTAGGGAAAAATGAAAATAGGGCACTCGCCCAGCGAACCCTGTCTCGCCATGCGAGACAGAGGAAAGACAAGGCATTCGCTTGGCTAACATTGTCTCGCCATGCGAGACAGTGGGCTGGCCCGAGCAGCAAAGATATAACTTCTCGGTCTCGCGTCGCGAAGTCTTTCTCGCCTCGCGAGCCAGAAGGACTGTCCAAGCAGTAGAAGAGATAGCTTCTCTGCCTCGATTCGCGATACCCTTCTTGCCTCGCGAAAAAGAAAGACTGTCTAAACAGTAAAGATAACTTCTCAGCCTCGCGTCGCGAAACATATTTTCGCCCCGCGAGAAATGGTTTTGTTTATAAAAAAGTGTTTTTCAATTCAAACTGTAAATTTTTATGCATTAAAACCTAAGTTAAGTAATTAACTTCGAGTTGAAGACAAGGGTTAATTAAGTATAGCATGTGGTGAAACAAGACCATATACTATACCATTGATGACTTAGTACATCAATGACTTCATAAGACATAAACACAAACACGAAATGTTTTGGGTTTTGAAATAGTAGGTCGATGACGGACCGGTGATTCAGACCCCGATCAGTCGTTCAATTGTTTCAGTCTTGTGATGACTCAATCTCGGAGGGATCATGAGATTTATCCGGTGGATAAAGGTTTTGTTTTTCAAAGACGTGATAAGGAAGAGAACCTTAGTGGAACTCGAGGTTTACCCAGGGGGTAGGCATTGCTTTTTCGCATCTGCTTTGTGTAAGCATTGGCATTTCATTTGCATAGTTGTAAGGCCTTGAGCCTAGGAGTTGAGCTTACACCTTGATGCGGGAGCGAATCTTACGGTGACGATCTTCAATGGTCTTTTTGGAGGTATCAGGGTAGGAAGGGCTGACATGTGACCAGTTGGTAGCTCTTCTGTGTCATGGCTAATCCGTGCAATACACTGATATCCTCTACTAGATGCCGTAATTTTCATGTTTGGTCGAGAGTGTTTCCATCAAGCCAGATACGTGCACCTTACGAATGATGTAGCTTCTTGCTCATGGCTGGCAGAAACCGGAACATGTCCTCTCATTCACTCTCTCCGACGTTCTGTTAGCTTCATGGAGTAGGGGTCAGAGTAGTACCCAGTGACATTGGCATTGAGTCATATACATTGCACTGCATTGCATGGCTGTTGATGTTTACATTTACTGTTATACATCGCTATATTGTTTAAGAATGCCTTATATTATGCTGTTAACTGTTTAAAATGATATTAAGCTGTCAACTGCTTAACATGATTTATATTGAGAATTTTAGTAAGCATGTTGGGTATGCTGTTACCTGGTGAGTTGTCCCATTTTTACTGCTGCTGTTTTGCTGTGTTGATGAACGGGAATCTCACCCATATCTGTATGTTTTCTGCTGGTATTTGCTGTTGCTGCTTGAACAGATGGACGTGATGATGGTTCAGTTCAGTAGTTTCCTTGAGCCCTGATGCGGACTCGTTTTGTGGTCTAGTTTCGTTGTCGGCCAGACTGTGTCAGTATTTGTAGTACCTTTTGGGAGCTACGACTCCTAGTACTTATTATTTCTTATTATCATATACACATTAAACTTATGTCTGTATACAGTAATGTTGATGTTTTTGCTTTATGTTTTCGTATTTATAATACAGTATGTTCTAGAAATGCATGGTGAACCTAAGTTCATTTATTAGTATTACTTACCTTCACTAATCCCATTAAATCTTTGTGAAAAGAAAAAAAAAATCATATTTTCCGCATTAAAAAATATTTTCGGCCTTATAAACGTTCGGGAATGTGACACTCGGGAAAGGGAGTTGCACCGGTGCTAAGGGATATTGAGATTATCTACCACGATGAGAGGGGATGGCGGGTGAACCCCTCTACCATTTTTATGGTCCACACAGGACCAGTCAGCCTGATGTTTCAGAGCCGTACATCTCCGTATGTAGATATTATTGGTCCCCATCGCATCCACCAGTTCCTCCCCTTTCCGAGGATGTGGCGCCCTCCGAGGCACAGGGAGCAGGACTACGCTTGGATAGCACCCCAGTCATCGGTTGTGACCAGCAGGAGAGGTTACGTCTACCAAGGCTAGCGTAGGAGGACCGAGCAGTACTTGAGGACTTACCGCAGGCGTAGGATCGTGGTGTCCAGTTCTTCGTCAGAGTATGAGCTGATTGTACGTTACAGGCGTACTCATGGCGAGGGTCAGGGTAGCTCAGGGCATCCTCACCACTGATGGTGAGAGCCTGCCAGTGCGTCCTAGGGAGTGAGTTGAGAGCTTTTGATGTATCTTTTGAGAAGGGACGGGGGTTGCTGGTGAGCTTCGAGTGTTCTTTTGCTCTTGATATATTTTTTGTTTCTACCCGACCGTATGTATATGTATGTACAGTGCCCTACTGATGGGGCTAACTTATGCATGTTATTATACAGTAATTGCTTATTTTGCGCTTTATACTCTGATCATCATTTGCTATGCTTGCCATTCTTGTTTACGTCGTTTTGTTTTCCTCAATGCTGCTTGTGTACCATGCTATCGCTTTATATACGGCTAGGCATAGTCAATGATAATAATAATAAGAGGTTGGGACTAATGGGAAGGCTTCAAATGTATGGGGTCGTCTCATTTTGATGGTATCAGAGCGTCGAGGACGTTCTGCAGCCAATGGGATTATCCTCCTAAGAGTGGAGGGTCGTCTCATTATTATGGTATCAGAGCAGTTCGATTCTAAATCGGACTGTGAAGGTTAAGTGTACTCACTTTGACGATTGATAACCGAGTGGTATCAACTGTGTCGGGTTTTGGGTGGAGTGTCCGATGCGCGAGTTATCGAAGTGTGATAACTGTTTTCATTCATAAGGCATATGATATATTTAACTGTTAGGTGCTATTATATGTCTTATGAATCGGCACTGATGGCTCCTTTTTACAGGAAGCTAAATGGCACGTGGAAGAGGAAGGTCGACAACTAGACCTAATGATGATAATAATAATTGCTACCACTCAGGGATAGGGAGTGGTGGTGACACCTCTGAAGCCATGCGGGCCATAAGGGACTTGGCTACCGCCATGATGCAGCAGACTCAACAGACTGCCCAGTATATGTAAAGGCAGGAAGAGAGGGAAGTCAGGTAGGATCAGCTGCATCCTGTAAGGGAGAATGAGATGGTGAATACCGGTCTCAATGCCTTCATGAAGGGAAATCCTCCCCAATTCCACGGAGAGTATAACCCTGAGGCTGCGGAAATGTGGTTACAGGAGATAGAAAACGTCTTCAAGGCCACACATTGTAGAGAGGCCAGAAAGGTCACATATGCTTCCTTCATGTTAGTAGGAGCAGTAGAGGCTTGGTGGAGAACCAAGGCCAAACTGCTAGAGGCCGGAGGAAGGGTGTTGACATGGCAACTATTCAGGGAGTGTTTTCTGGAGAAATACTTTCCGAGGAGCATCCGGCAAGTAAAAGAAAAGGAGTTCATGAGTCTGAAATAGGAACAACTATCCGTGGGAGAGCACGCGATGAGGTTTGAAGCACTACTCAAATTCTCTCAGTTCTATCAGATCCATCCGGATGAAGAATGGGTCTGCTGGAGGTTAGAGGATAGGTTGAGGCTCGAGTTGAAGCGAGCAATGCTGCCTTTGAGCATTGGATCTTTTCCCGAGTTGGTGGCGAAATGCACAGTGGTTAAGGGACATGACCGAGCAGGGACTGTCATCCAACAAAAGACAAGTGGTGGACCTGTTCGGGGTAGTCAAAGTGGCAGAAACAGCAAGTTCCAAAGGAGAGTGGAGCCGTATAATCGCCCGGCTCGATTCAATGTCAACCATAGAGTGAGCGGCTCCAGTCAGACACAACAAGGGATCAAGACTTGTTTTCAGTGCGGAGGACCGCATTTGGTCAAGAGCTATCCGCAGACCCAACATATCAAATGTTTTAATTACAATCAGATGGGTCACTATGCATCAGACTGCAAGCCCGAAGTGAGCAAAAGGACTCAGTTTCAACAGCAGAGTGGTGGAGCGAGATCAGTCGTGGCAAGTCAGCAGAGCAGGCCACAGACGACCGGAAGGGTGCTTGCCGTGCGAGGTTCTAAAGTCTCCCAAAGTCCTGATCTGATCCAAGGTAAATGCTTAGTTTCTGGTAAGCTTTTGTTGGCTCTGTTTGATTCGGGGGCTACGCATTCTTTCATATCGGTAGAGTGTATTGATCATTTAGGGTTGCCTGTTTCTACTTTGCCATATGACTTAACTGTTTCAACACCTACCGGTGATTCTCTAACAACCCTATCTGTATGCCGCAAATATCCTGTTACGGTAGAAAACCGTCATTTTCTTGTTGACCTTATCTATTTGCCTATGCAATAGATAGATGTAATCCTCGGCATGGACTGGCTTTCGGCCAACCATGTAAAGTTGGACTGTTCAAATAAAACTCTCAGTTTTTACGAGCAATCTGGATTGATGCCTGCCAACAAGAGTGCTCCGATAAATGAACGATTGGACGAGTATATGGTGTTGTTCTCTTTGGAAGTGAAGGAGACTCCTAGTGTTGAAGCTTTGCCTATCGTGCGAGAATTTCCGAATTTGTTTCTTGATGACATTCCTGGATTACCACCAGAGAGAATGGTGGAGTTTGCCATAGACTTGGTACCGGGATCTGGACCTATATCGATAGCACCGTATCAGATGTCTCCAGTGAAGCTGATGGAGTTAAAGAAGCAGTTGGACGAGATGCTAGGCAAGGAATTTATCAGACCTAGTGGGTCTCCGTGGGGAGCTCCGGTGTTGTTTGTGAAGAAGAAAGATGGAAGCTCAAGACTGTGCGTAGACTATCGTTAGCTGAACAAAGTGACGATAAAGAACAAGTATCCGTTACCACGGATAGATGATTTGATGGATCAGCTGAAAGGGGCAGCTGTGTTTTCTAAGATCGACCTGCGATCTGGATACCATCAAATTCGGGTTAAGAAGGAGGATGTGCCAAAGACTTCTTTTCGAAGTCAGTATGGTCACTACGAGTATTTGGTTATGCCGTTTGGTGTGACTAATGCTCCAGCCGTGTTGATGGATTATATGAACAGGATCTTCCAACCGTTCCTCGATAAGTTTGTTGTTGTTTTTATCGATGACATCCTTGTATACTCTTCGAGTAAAGAGGAACACCAAGAGCATTTGAGGGCGGTGTTGCAAGTGCTAAAAGACCGGCGGTTATATGCTAAATTGTCGAAGTGTGAGTTTTGGTTAGAGGAAGTTCAGTTTCTAGGCCATGTGATCAGTAAGGAGGGAATCGTAGTGGATCCTACGAAAGTTGAGGCCGTAGTGAGTTGGGAAAGCCCTAAGTCTGTAAACGAGGTGAGGAGTTTTCTTGGTTTAGCGGGCTACTATCGGAGGTTTATAGAAGGATTCTCTAAGATTGCGTTACCTATGACGCAGTTGACGAGAAAAGGGAAGACGTTTGAGTGGTCAGAGGCTTGCAAGCAGAGTTTCTAGGAGCTGAAAGGAAGACTGACCATGTCACCTGTGCTGGTGTTACCAGATCCTTTAGAACGATTCAATGTATACTGTGATGCATCTTATCAAGGCTTGGGATGTATGCTCATGCAAGACAGGAAAGTGGTGGCTTATGCCTCCAAGTAGTTAAGAGTACATGAGCAGAACTACCTAATGCATGATCTGGAATTAGCTGCGATAGTGTTTGCATTGAAGATATGGAGACACTATCTTTATGATGCTAAATTCAATGTGTTTAGCGACTATAAGAGCTTGAAGTATCTGTTCGACCAGAAGGAGTTGAACATGCGGCAGCGAAGATGGATGGAATTCATAAAGGACTATGAATTCGACCTGTAATACCATCCAGGTAAGGCGAATGTTGTAGCGGATGCGCTAAGTAGGAAGCCCCTACATTTATCTGCGATGATGGTAAAGGAGCTAGGGCTTTTAGAGGCATTTAGAGATCTGAACCTAGATGCGGAAATCGTCGAGGATAAGTTGAATTTGGGGATGGTTAGAGTAACTAGCGATTTCCTGAACCTGTTGTGGAAGAAGCAAGCTGAGGATAAGTACCTCGATAATGTGAATCGGTTGATAGAAGAAGGTATGACTTCGGAATTCACAAGAGGTATAGATGGTCTGCTTAGGTATGGTGACCGGTTTTGTGTGCCGGCGGATAGAGAAGTTAATAATATGATCTTGGAGGAAGCACACAAAAGCAAGATGAGTTTCCATCCAGGGGATACCAAGATGGATCATGATCTGAAGAAGCTGTTCTGGTGGCCAAGGATGAAGAAAGACGTAGCAGCTTATGTCCTAACCTGCTTGTGTGTCAGGAAGCGAAGATTGAACACCAGAAGCCAGCAGGGTTGTTACAATCGTTAGACGTCCTAGAATGGAAATGGGATAGTATTGCTATGGACTTTGTTTCTGGGTTGCCGAGAACTCAGAAAGGGTGTGATGCAGTATGGGTAATCGTCGATTGGTTGACAAAGTGTACTCATTTCTTACCAATCAACCAGAGTCACTCTTTGGAGCGATTAACTCAGATTTACATCAAGGAAGTTGTAAGGCTGCATGGGGTACCTTCGTGTATCATTTCGGACCGCCATCCAAGGTTTACCTCAAGGTTTTGGAGGAGCTTACACAGTGCAATGGGAACTAAGTTAAGAATGAGTTCTCCTTATCATCCTCAAACGGATGGTCAGTTGGAACGAACAATTCAGTCATTGGAGGATCTCTTAAGGGCGTACATGTTGGAAAACACGGGAAGTTGGAACGAGTTTCTTCCATTGATCGAGTTTACTTACAACAACAGTTTCCATTCTAGTATTGGGATGGCGCCGTACGAAGAACTGTATGGTCGAAAGTGCAGGACTCCATTGTGCTGGTTTGAGACGGGAGAAAGTCAACTGTTAGGACCAGAGTTGGTACAGCAGACGATGGAACAAGTCCGTAAGATACGGGAAAAGATGAAGGTTGCAAGGGACAGGCAGAAGAGCTATGCTGACAAGAGGAGGAGGCCTTTAGAATTCCAAGAGGGTGACCATGTTTTCATGAGAGTTACCCCAAGAACTGGAGTGGGCAGGGCAATCAGATCCAGGAAGCTAATACCTAAATTAAGAGGACCGTTTCAGATTCTTCGACGAATTGGCCCTGTAGCCTATCAGATAGCTTTGCCAACAAATCTTTCAAATCTTCATGACATCTTTCACGTCTCTCAGCTCAGAAGATACTATCCCAATCCATCACACGTGTTAGAGCCTGAATCAATCCAACTGAAAGAGAATCTGGAGTACGAAGCTTCACCTGTTCGGATCTTGGATAGAAGGATCAAGGAACTACGTGGTAAGCACATTCCGTTAGTAAGAGTGGAATGGAACCCAGTGACTGGTGATTCAACCTGGAAACGCGAGGCTGAGATGCGCTAGAGTCATCCTTATTTGTTCACAGGCATACGACGGAAATTTCGAGGACGAAATTTTCTGTAAGGGAGGTGGTAATGTAACATCCCGGTTTCTCTGTGACTCTGATCGAGCTGGTTAACCTCGATCAGGGCTTTGGATGATTGTGTGAATTGTTGTGTGTTAGTTTTAGACCTAGTTTGAAGCTTAGGAATAAGCTTGAATAAGGTTGGAGGTGCCTAAGGCGTTAAACGAGTAACTGAGGAAGTTAGAAGGCTGGAAGTTCTTCTCTCGCTGAGCTTGACGCTCAAGCGTGGTAGGACTCCACGCTCAAGCGTTCAGACGCTTAAGAGTGGGAGGAGTTGGATGCCTCAGCGTGCTGAGTGCGCTGAGCAGTTGCTCTGAGTTTCGACGCGTGTGAGACACGTGTCAGGTCAGGGAGCAGGCGGAGTGGACGAGGTCCCACGCTCGAGCGTGGAGAGATCCCATGCTAGAGCTTGCCAACGCTCAAGCGTGCAGTGTGAAGAACGCTTAAGCGTGGACAGCAGAAACCATAAGTGGAGCTTCCATTTTCATCTTCTCATTTGCACGAAATCTCCTAAGTTTTCTTCGATTTAGAGTGAGAGGCTCTGAGTTTTAGAGTGAGAAAGCTTGAGGTTAGAGGTGATCAAGCCGCCGGAACGCGATCCCGACTACACCGTTGCAATCGCGTCGAAGTTTTACACAACTCCAGCGGATTAGTTTCTCGATTCGCCCAGGTAAACTCGAATCCCTAACACGCATTCTTTGATTCTTTACCTTTTCTTTGATATTTTGGGCTTGCCCTAGGGCCAACACTGTTGTATATGTGTTGTGCTCATTATTAGGGCAAAGTGCGTGCTCGTGATTTCCCGCAAATTGAGGACTAAGGCTGTGGCTACCAAGGAGATTGGGGCTGTTCTTGGAGCTGCCATTAAAGGAGGGCTGCGAGCTTGAGGAAGGAGGAACGAGCCGGTGGTCGCATGGATTTGGGTGCCGACAGTTTAGGTGGGGAGAAAGAGTACTGCTGCCGTCAGGAAGGCAAGAGTAATGTAGTTGTGATTTCTGCTATGCGTAGGGAAGCCCTGACCCTACTAGTGGTTGAGCCCTGATAAAGTATCTAGACCCTAGGTTTAGCTTACTTTGGGCTATCGCCGTTAAGTTTGGAAACCCTAGGTTAGAGAACTATTAATCGAGGATGTTTGCTGATGTATGACTGTATGTTGTTGGCTGTTGTTGCTCTCTGTCTGCCTATATGCTACTTGGTATATGTGATATGCTGCTAGCTGCTTATATGCTGTTGTTGATGTTACTGCTACTATGGTGATATTGTTGCTATTTCGATGTTGTATGCTGTCATATTAAGAGTTATGGCGGAATGCCATAGAATAAGTTTGGTTGTGTGCCGTGTTGTTATCGGGTTGATACCGTGGATGGTGTCGTTGCTGTTGTACTGACTTCTTGAGGCTGTGGCCGTGTTTCTTGAGCTGTGGCTTGTGGACGCGTGGCATCGAGGTTGTGGCCGTGTGGATGCAGTGGCATCGTGTTGTTTCTGATTGAGAGCTTAGGCGTGAGATCCGGTATCAAGCTCGTTGAGGATGTTTGTTGCATATCATCATTAGCTGCCAAGTGGCGAGGCCGTGTGACAGGTAGTATGGGCTGCCAGTGTCATACGAGGTTAGCGGTACCTGAGTGCAGGTACGGAAAGTAGATGGGGCGGTCAAGTGAGTGGCCTTGGGGATGTTGCCGGTCTCGGAAATAGTTTACAGTGACAGATGAGGTAGCTCCTATCATGTCCTGACTCCCGATCCAGTCCGATTTGCCCAACTAATCCTAGAGCTTTCCAGTTGTTCCAGGATAACGTTCCGAGGCGACCGAGATACCCCAGTTCCAGTATGGAAGGGGGATGCACTCTTATTGGTCACGGCGAGCGGTTCGGTTTCTTGGGCAAGCTAACTCCGTTCCGACACAGAACCTATTCCGGTGTGGACTTGTTCAAGTGTGGAACCGTTCCAGTTGGGAACCTGCATAAGTGCCTTTTTCGGTCGACATGCTGCATGGGATTAGTATCTCGATCTAGAGGATTGATCTGAGTGTGAGACTCATGGGATGGATGTCTGTTGCAATTGCTGTCTCGAGAGATGTGTGCTGGAATGCAGTAAATGTTATAAATGTGATATCTGTTATATGCTACCTGTTGTGTGTTTACTGGATTACTACTGTTTTCCGACCTTATGATGTCTGTTTGGTGATCGCTTAAAGACGACGAGCCAGCGGATATTCAGCATGGACCCGAGGCTTCGCCCGTTCATCACGGGGCCATCGCGGATGCCGGTTCTAGGTGATATTGAGATTATCTACCACGATGAGACGGGATGGCGGGTGGACCCCTCTACCTTTTTGATGGTCTACACAGGACCAGTTAGGCTGATGTTCCGAAGCGGTACACCTCCGTATGTAGATATTATTGGTCCCTATCGCATCTACTAGTTCCTCCCCTTTTCGAGGATGTGGCGCCCTCCGAGGCAGAGGGAGCAGGACTACCCTTGGGCAGCACCCCAATCATCGGTCGTGACCAGCAGGAGAGGTTACATCTACCGAGGCCAGCGCAGGAGAACCGAGCAGTACTTGAGGACTTACCGCAGGCGTAGGATGGTGGTGTCCAGTTCTTCGTCAGAGTATGAGCCGATTATGTGTTACAGGCGTACTCATGGCGAGGGTCAGGATAGCTCAGGGCATCCTCACCACTGATGGTGAGAGCCTGCCAGTGCGTCCTAGGGAGTGAGCTGAGAGCTTTTGATGTATCTTTTGAGAGGGGACGGGGGTTGCTGGTGAGCTCCGAGTGTTTTCTTTTGCTCTTGATGTATTTTTGGTTTCTACCCAACCGTATGTATATGTATGTACAGTGCCCTACAGATGAGGCTAACTTATGCATGTTATTATATAGTTATTGCTTATTTTGCGCTTTATACTCTGATCATCGTTTGCCATGCTTGCCGTTCTTGTTTACGTCGTTTTGTTTTCCGCAACGCTGCTTGTATACCACGCTATCACTTTATATACGGCTATGCATAGTCAATAATAATAATAAGAGGTTGGGACTAATGGGAAGGCTTCATATGTATGGGATCGTCTCATTTTGGTGGTATCAAAGCATCGAGGACGTTCTGCAGCCAATGGGATTATCCTCCTAAAAGAGGAGGGTCGTCTCACTGCTCCTAAAGGTTATTCTCCTCCTAGTCATATCCTATATTCAGATGATATTATAGTTTTTTGCATAGCTACAAAGAGAAATCTTGATGTTTTGGTGTCTCTTTTTGTTGAATATGGCCAAGCTTCGGGTCAATTATTGAGCTTGGGAAAATGCAAGTTTTACACAGGTAATATTAAGCAGCACAGGCTTACAACAATTGCTGCTGTTCTTGGTTTCAATAAAGGCAGTCTTCCTTTTGTCTACCTTGGTGTGCCTTTGTTCAAAGGTAAACTAAGAAGGGCTGTTTTAGAACCTATTGCTGACAAAATTAAAAATAAGCTGTCTAAGTGGAAAGTAGCACTTTTATCTACCATGGGTAGGGTCCAACTTGTAAAGTCTATTATTCATAGTATGTTAGTTTATAGCTTTCATATGTATGCCTAGCCTATTGGTTTGTTGAAATCTATTGATAGTTGCATTAGAAACTTTGTTTGGTCAGGAGACGTTAATATAAGGAAGATAGTTACAGTCTCATGGAGAACTGTTTGCTCTCCTTTAGCAGAGGGTGGCCTTGGATTAAGGTCTTTGAAAAATATAAATGCTTCTGCTCTTTTGAAACTCAGTTGGGAAGTGTTATCTTCTCAAAAGGATTGGGCTATTTTTTTACGACAAAGATTTTTCAGGAATAAATCTCCAATCAGGAACTATGTGAAGTCTTCAATCTGGCCTGGTATCAAGCTCTATATTAATGTTGTTGTTGACAATTCTATTTGGCAAATTGGAAATGATAAACATGTGAATTTCTGGAAAGATAAATGGTTGGATCAACCTATTGTGGAAATTCTTAATATTCCTAATCATATTCATAAGTTCCTGCAGGCTTCAGTTTCTGATTTTATTAGAAATAATTCCTGGTTCATTCCACAGGATCTGTCTTCTACTCCTGTTTTGAATTCTGCAATTAGTAATGTGGTCTTGCCTTTAGATCCTGTTGAAGATATGTTGTGTTGGGCCAAAAATTCAACAGGAAAGCTTTCTCTCAAAGAAGCTTATTTCTATTTGCATCCTCTGAACAATGCTGATCCTTGGTGCAAATTATTATGGAACTCTTCTATTCCTCCTTCCAGGTCCTTTCTTGTATGGAGATTACAGCATAACAAACTTCCTACTGATGATAACTTGATCAAAAGAGGCTGCATCACAGTTTCAGTTTGCTGTCTTTGTGGGAAAGCTGCTGAATCCTCATCTTATCTTTTTCTTAGTTGCTCATTTGCTGTTAATATCTGGGATTGGTTTAGCTCTGTTGTTAACATTGCTATGGACCTTTCATCATTTAAAACTGTCCTTCAATTTGTAATTTATCTCATTGGTCTTCTCAAGCAAAAGATGTGTTACTAGCTGCGATTATCAACATTTTCTGGTTTATTTGGCATTGCCGAAATAAATGCAGGTTTGAAAACAAGATTATTCATTGGAAGTCTACTATCAGTTTGATCAAGACTGCTATTTCTCTTACTAGAAAATATTCAAAAGGTTTTTCTTCGAATTCAATTCAAGAATTTGTAATTTTGAAATTTGTTGGTCATGTATGCAAGGCTCCTGTGATTAAAGAAATCATCTGGATTCCCCCCTTCTTGTGGATGGATCAAATGTAATTCTGATGGAGCTGCTAAGGGTTGTCCAGGTCATGCTGCTAGAGGAGGAATTTTTAGAGGCAGCAAGGCTGAAGTCATTGGTTGTTTTTCCTTCTATCTTGGTATTTCTTGCTCATTTCAAGCTGAGTCGTTGGCTGCCGCTTTTGTTATTGAAACTGCAGTGGACAGAGGCTGGTCTAGCTTATGGTTGGAGTGTGACTCTTCTTTGGTGGTTTTAGCATTTTCTAATCCTTCAATTGTTCCTTGGAGGTTGCGGGTTAGATGGCTTAATTGTATTCACTTGACTAGGAAGATGAGATCCTTAGTTTCTCATATTTTTAGGGAAGGAAACAATTGTGCGGATAAGTTAGCTAATTTTGGTATTTCATCTAAGTGTAGTACTTGGTGGAATCTCATTCCTCATTTCATTAGGGAGGATTTTTTAAGGGATATATATAGTCTCCCTAATTATAGGTTCGATAGTTTGTTCGCATGGGTTTGATATCTGTCCCCCCTTGTTGTTTTTTTGTATTCCTTATTTTTTTATTTATTCAATAAATATTGGTATGCTGCAGATGATTGTTGAGCTCTGAGGTGCCAACCTAGTTGGGATTTCTTTGCTCATTGTGATGCTTTTGCATACCAATGCCCCTTAAAAAAAAAAAAGCACTTACCAGATTTGGGTTCAAGTTTATTAGAAATTTGACATTTCACATAAACCTCACAACCCCAAATCTTCATAAAAGACATACTAGGTCGTCTGCTAGTCCATATCTCATATGGTGTCTTTTCAACCGTCTTAGATAGAACATGGTTAAGTGTAAAAGCTGCTGTTAATAAAGCATATCCCCAGAAGGAGTTTGGAAGGTCTGCAAGACTCATTATGGATCGAACCATATCTAATAAGGTCTGATTCCTCCTTTCAGATACACCATTCCATTGTGGTGTTCTAGGAGGAGTGAGTTGAGATAATATCCCACACTCTTTCAGATGATCATTAAACTCCAGGCTTAAATATTCACCACCTCGATTTGATCGAAGTACTTTAATATTCTTGCCCAGTTGGTTTTGTACTTCATTCTTGAATTCCTTGAATTTTTCAAAGGATTCGGATTTATGTTTCATTAGATACACAAATCCATATCTACTGAAGTCATCAGTAAAAGCGATGAAGTATTGAAAACCACCTCTAGCCGATGTGTTTAGGGGTCCACATATATCACTATGTATAAGGCCCAAAAGATCACTTGCCCTTTCACTATTACCAGTGAATGGGGTTTTAGTCATCTTTCCCAATAAACAAGACTCGCATATGTCATATGATTCATAATCAAAAGACTCCAATAGTCCATCTGTAATATCCTTCCCTAAAGGTATTCTAATCTTTTCATTTCAGATTTATTTATTTATATTTATATTTATTTATTTTTTTTACCATGAGTTTGATTGGATCCTTTTATATTTCATAACTGTGCACTTAAATGATTGATTGAATTATGAAGTGATTATTTGTTGATTAAAGATGGAATAGAAATTTTTTTTTTTTATGTACAATTATGTTGGGTTAATTATTATTAATCTAGAATTTTATCCTTTTAATCATACACACACACCCACTTATTTTAATCCTCCTTATCCATCTCCATCCTTAGAAAATCCATGAAAGGACCAATACCTTTTGAGCAAATCTTGCCCAATTGGTGAACCAATCATCTCATCCCCCTCAAGATGAGGTTTTTTGGCCAGCCATAGGGAGAGAGGACCGAACATCTCTTTTCTTTCTTTTCATTTTAGAGTCAAGGAAAAATCTTTCCCCTTCCTCGCATCCTCTCTAAAATTCGGCCAACCTTCACCCCACCACCACTGAGATGACCCCACTTACATAGGATAATCCCATTAAGTTCGGAACCCGCTTACTATGTTATTATTAACTATAACCTGGTGATATTATTACGCGCTTATTAAACGAACGGCAAGACGGTAAAGCATCCACGAGAAGCACGTACATAAAAGCATGCATCAGAGTAAAGCACAACGGGAAAGATAAAACATATACATGCATTATATAAGTATTTACGTGGTTGCCCCCTCAGTAGGGCTACTGTAATACAGACATCACTGTACAGCTGAAACTGAAAGATAAAACATATATATCAGACTCCAAAAGAAAGAAAAGCTTTCAAATATCTTCACCAGCGCTCCCCAACCCTGCACTCAAAATACATCAGCCTCTCCACTCAGTCCTAGAAGAAGCCGCACTAGCTAACCCTCACCGTCAGTGGTAGGGATGACTTGAGCTACCCTGTCCCTCTTCGTATGTACGCCTATAAACCCGCACAGGCTCGTACTCGGAGGAGGAACTCGACACTACTATGCAGCGCCTTAGGGCCGCCCTCATATATCGATTTGAACGTCTCCTCTGGCCTCTATGCACGAAGCCCTTCCTGCTGGATACAGCTGAAGTCTGTGGTGCCACCCATCGGTAGTCCTGCTTTCTCTGGTTCGGTTGTCGCCACATTCGTGGAAAGGGAAGGAACTGGTAAACTTGGTAGGGTCCAATGATGTCAGCAGAAGGTGGAGTACCTCTCCTGAAGATCTGGCTAACTGGTCCTGTATATACTACCAAAAAGGTCGAGGGGTCCACCCGCCATCCCCTGTCGTCATGATACACAACCTCAATATCTCCTAGCACCGGCATCTTCGGTGCTCCGGTGATAAACGGGTGTCTTCTCGGGTCCATCCTCTGGTACTGCTGGCTCCTCGTCTGCTTGTAGAACGAACATACCCATAAAAAGGAAAGAACACAGGGAGATAAGGTATACAGCACATCAAATATAGGGATGATGCATTGTACAGCTGAAACTGAAAGATAAAACATATATATCAAGACTCCAAAAGAAAGAAAAGCTCTCAGACATCTTCACCAGCTCTCACCAACCCTGCACTCAAAATACATCAGCCTCTCTACTCAATCCTAGAAGAAGATGCACTGGCTAACCCTCACCATTAGTGGTAGGGATGACCTGAGCTACCCTGTCCCTCTCCGTGTGTATGCCTATAAGCCCGCACAGGCTCGTACTCGGAGGAGGAACTCAACACTACTATGCGGCTCCTCAGGGCCGCCCTCATGTACCGGTTTGAATGTCTCCTCTGGCCTCTATGCACGAAGCCCCTCCTGCTGGATACAACTGAAGTCTGTGGTGCCACCCATCGGTAGTCCTTTCCTCTCTGGCTCGGTGGTCACCACATTCGTGGAAAGAGAAGGAACTAGTAAAGTCGATAGGGTCCAATGATGTCTACGTAAAGTGGAGTACCTCTCCTGAAGATCAGGCTAACTGGTCCTGTATACAACCAAAAAGGTCGAGGGGTCCACCCGCCATCCCCTCTCGTCATGATACATAACCTCAATATCTCCTAGCACCGGCATCCTCGATGCTCCGGTGATAAACGAGTGTCTCCTCGGGTCCATCCTCTGGTACTGCTGGCTCCTCGTCTGTTCGTAGAACGAACATACCCATATAAAGGAAAGAACACAGGGAGATAAGGTATACAACACATCAAATATAGGGATGATGCAATGCAGCATATATAGCAGACACAACCATCTCTCAACATCCCGACACCACGGTCGTTTCCTAACTAGATGTGACACGTACACTTTCTATGCATGCCGGCCGGTACTAAACACCCTACTAAGGGCAACATCTCGTCCGCTCAACGGACCATAAGTTGGTTTGTTCCGGTAATCCGTTCCGCTCGCCGTGACCCATAAGAGTGCATCACCGCTCCACTGTCCCAGACAAAGAGGGCTATCTGGGTCTCCTTGGAAGATCCACCGGCAACTGGAAAGACTCAGGGCTCTAGTCGGGATAACCATACTTGCCCAGGACCGCCACGACACGATAAGAGCTACCTCATCGGTCTCTTGTGGGTACACCTGTGTCAAGTATATCCCCAAGGTTTTTTGCACCCGCTCTCAGTGTACCAACCTCGTATAACTCACGGCATACGGCTCGCCACTTGGCAACAATGCATATGCTATGCATGTCATCCATCTCTCTTGAGCTGATATCACAACACATGCAAACCTGCTCTTAGCAACATGAGCTCCAAGCTCCAAGGATCCACACACACGAGCTCCAAGCTCCAAGCTCCACTTAACACATATGAGCTCCCAGTTCCCATCATGACCTTATGAGCTCCAAGCTCCGATTATAACCTCAAATATCGACTATCAGCTCAAACATCCACCACGGCATCAGAACCCTAATCAGACTAAACCTCCAATCTCAGGGGTACACGCATAACGAAGTACATACAGCAATCAATCAATAGCAGTATGATCAATGCAACAACGAAAATCTCAAGTGCAACAGTAAACATCTCATGTAACAGCATGTCATCATATCGTGCAGATATACCATATACCATAGTTAACAGATAAGTAGATACTCACGAAAACAACCATATAGCCATCACGTCAACCATTAAAAAAATCTGCTAACCTAGGGTATCAACATAGTGGTGCTAGCCCGAAGTAGAATAAACCTAGGGTTTAGATACTTCATTAGGGCTCAACCTCACTTAGGGTTTAGGGTTCCCCTACACACATTCAAACAACACTATATAGACTACGCTTGCCTCCCCGAGTGTGTAACTCTTTCTCCCCACCTGAACAGTCGGCACGCAAATCTAGGCAATCACCGATTGCTCCTCCTTCCTCAAGCTCGCAGCCACCCTCTTATGGCAGCTCCAAACAGCACCTCAACCGCGGCCTCAGCTCCAAGCCACGCACCCCCGCGAGCACGAATTTGTCTTAATCACGAGCGCAACACATACATAACAGTGTTAGCCCTAGGGCAAGCTCAATACATCAAAGAAAAAGGTAAAGTCTCGAAGAACACCAAGAACACGAAGAACACGTGTTAGGGATTCGAGTTTACCTGGGGCGAATCGAGAAACTAATCCGCTGGAATTGTAGAAAACTTCACCACGATTGCAACCATGTAGTCGGAATCGCGTTCCGGCGGCTCGATCACCTCTAACCTCAAGCTTTCTTTCTCTAAAACTCAGAGCTTCTCTCTCAAACTTGCAGAATCTCTCTCCAATTTCGTGCAAGTGTGAAGATGAAAATGGAAGCTCCACTTATGGTTCTCGCTGTCCACGCTTAAGCGTGGTTCACTTTGCACGCTTGAGCATTGCCACGCTCTAGCCTGGGATCTCTCCACGCTCGAGCCTGGAACCTCGTCCACTCCGCCTGCTCCCTGGCCTGACACGTGTCTCACACGCGTCCAACTCAGAACAGCTGCACAACGCACTCAGCACACTGAGGCGGCCGTCTCTTACCACGCCTAAGCATCGTAACGCTTGAGCATGGCGTTCTCCCACGCTTGAGCGTCAAGCCCAGCGAGAGAAGAACTCCCAACCTTCTGACTTTCCCAGTTTCTCGTGTTACACCTTAGGCACTTCCAACCTTGTTCAAGCCTATTTCTAAACTTCCAACTAGGTGCCAAACTAACACACAAGCAATCACACAACCAAACAAACACCCAATCAAGGTCATCCATGCAACACCCTTTCCCGAGTGTCACATTCCCGAACGTTAATAAGGCCGAAAATATTTATTAATGCGGAAAATACGATTTTTCTTTTTCTTTTCTTTTCATAAAGATGTAATGGGATTAGTAAAGGTAATAAATATTACTAATAAGTGAACTTAGGTTCACTATGCATTACTAGGACATACATACAGTATTATAGATACAGAAACAGAAAACGGAAAACAGAAACATCAACATTACTGTATACAGACATAAGTCTAATGTATGACTAACATAAAAAAATATAATAAGTACTAGGAGTCATAGCTCCCAAAAGGTACTACAAAAACTGACATAGTCTGGCCGACAACAAAACTAAAACAGCAAAAGAGTCCACTTCCGAACTCAAAGGGACTGCGGAACTGAACCATCGTCACGTCCATCTGTTCAAACAGCAACAGCAAGTACCAGCAGAAAACATACAGATATGGGTGAGATTCCCGTTCATCAACACAACAAAATAGCAGTAGTAAAAACGGGACGACTCACCGGGTAACAGCGTACCCAACATGCTCACAAGGTTCTCAATATAAATCATGTTAAGCAGTTAACAACATAATAGCATGCTAAACATTTAACTGCATAATATAAGGCATCCTTAAACAGTACAGCGATGTATAACAGTAAATGTAAACATTAATAGCCATAAACATCAATAGCCATGCAATGCAATGCAATGTATATGACTCAATGTCAATGTCATTGGGTACTACTCTGACCCCTACTCCATGGAGCTAACAAAACATTCGGAGAGAGTGAATGGGAGGACATGTTCCGGTTTCTGCCAGCCATGAGCAAGATGCTACAACATTCGTAACGTGCACGTATCTGGCTTTACGGTAACACTCTCGACCAAACATGAAAAGTACGGCATCTAGTAGAGGATATCAGTGTATTGCACGGATTCGCCACGACACAGAAGAATCACCAACTGGTCACATGTCAGCCCTTCCAACCCTGATACCTCCAAAAAGACCATTGAAGATCGTCACCGTAAGATTCGCACCCGCATCAAGGTGTAAGCTCAACTCCTAGGCTCAAGGCCTTACAACTATGCACATGAAATGCCAATGCTTACACAAAGCAGATGCGATAAAACAATGTCTATCCATTGGATAAACCTCAAGGTTCACTAAGGTTCTCTTCCTTAGGAACTACACACATCTTTGTTTTATAAAACATTTATCCATCGGATAAATATCTCGTGATTCCTTTGGAATGATCCAGACTGCTTTCAGAATCGCCGACTGTCCCCACAAACCAACACAAGTCTTTTCAGCGTGTTTTGTCCTCACTCACACGCTTTCTAGGAAACTTCCCAGAAGGTCACCCATCCCATAATTACTCTAAGTCAAGCACGCTTAACTATAAAGTACTTATGTTCTAAGTTCCCGAAAAGAAGATAAATCTTGTTGGTATGGGTAGTACCAATCAATTCTTATATGCCTTCCCTTAACTATACAGTCCCATACCTGCATAGCCTCAGGATTCCTTCCACTGTACAGTCCCATACCTGCACAGCCTCAGGATCTCTCTCATTCCAGTTATCACAAGACGGAAACAATTGAACGATTAACCTAGATCCGAATCATCGGTCCGTCATCGAACTACTGTTTCGAAAACCAAAATGTTTCGTGTTTGTGTTTACGTCTTAAGAATTATGTCTCAAGTCCTAAGCATTATGAATAAGGATTGAGAATCCTCTTAGATAAGTCTTTAAGCCTTTCTAAGGTATTAATCCCTTGTTTTTCAATTAAGGAAACAAGTGTTGATTTCACTTAAGTCTTATGAACTCATTGACGTACTAAGTCATCAATGGTATAGTACATGGTCTTGTTCCACCACATACCATACTTAATTAACCCTTGTCTTCAACTCTAAGTTAATTATTTAACTTAGGTTTTTCACGCGTAAAACTTTACGATTGAGTTAGAAAACTCTTTTTGTAAACCAAACAACTTTTACAGTTGAAAACTCATTTGATTTAAAACAACATTTGAACTACTTACTTCATTTCTAGCATTTTCTAAAACATGAAATTCGCTTAGCGGAATTCCATTCGCTTAGCGAAAATGAGGCAGTAATGCCTCCTTTGGAACTCCTCTGGTTCGCTCGGCGAGACATAAATCGCGTAGCGAAATATATTGTATTCGCTTAGCGAATATGAATTCGCTTAGCGCAAGTTCAGACGGTTGCACCTCTTTAGAAACACCTCTGGATCGCTCGGCGAGACAGAATTCGCGTAGCGAAACTTCACTTTATTCGCTTAGCGAGAATGATTTCGCTTAGCGAAAGTTCAGACGGTTACACCTCTATTGGAGACTTCTCTGGATTGCTCAGCGAGATGTAATTCGCGTAGAGAAACTTGCTGGGTTAGCTTAGCGAATATGAATTCGCTTAGCGAAAATGAGGCAATGATGCCCAACTTAGACTTTCCCTGTTTTTCGCGTAGCGAAAGTAATTTCGCTTAGCGAAATGTTGCCTTAAAACAAGACATCAACCTTATGGAACCATTTTGATTCTCTTCATGAAAACACTTCTTTCCTCATTTTGAGTCACTTGATTAGCTAGATGAACTAAGGATAAGGTATAAAATATGTTTCACTTTGGTGAAAGCACTTTGAGATTAAATTCCATTTAAAATCACTTAGGGTTTTTCTTTGAAAAACACAAGTTATTGAAAACACTTTCTTTACATCAAAACTTGACTTGTCCAAGGACTATTCATATCCTTCCTTTCCTCAAGGTCATGGCTAATAGCCAACTAGGAATCAATGTGAGGTTTTACTTCATCAACCAATCAAAGTATGGCTCACAACACTTACACAATCATGATAACCATAATACACATTACTACATCATAATCAAACATCCAAGTCCATCACACATTATGGTCTCATAATCAACAATAAAAAGTCCATACTTGATCTAATGATCAAAGTAGGTTTTCCAACATACATGAAAATGGTTTTTCATTCAATCATCTCATCATCAACATATGCTAAAACACAACACAACATACCAAAGCATAAACTCATCATGACATTCTTGTTCTCCATGAGAACTTAACAAAACATAACAACTAAAAGTGAACCCAAACTAAAGGGTTTCACCCACACATAAAGTAAACAACCATCTTCACCACCACCATCTTGGTGTGATGAGGTTCTTCTCCCCATACCTGTTGAAGAGCAGATTCCCAGATCAAAGTCGGTTGATCGGTTTGTGAACCTCCTGATAGTTGTCACCAACTACAAACAACCAAACAATCAAACATTAAACAACAATCAAACCAAACTCAACAATTCTCACAAAGAGGGTTTCGGCCACCCTAAAGAGAATAAAGCTAGAAATTGATCTTGGTTTTCCATTTCATGGATTCAAAGGCATTAGGAAAGCTAAGAATGAAATCAAGTGTTAGAAATCAAAAATTGATGAAAACACTATTCATCATCATCAAGAAGGGTTCGGCCCTAATGTGCTTTTTGAGCTATGATGGGAGTTGAATCATAAGCTCTTGGGTTTAGATAGAGAATGATGAGGTGAGTTCAAAGAAATTGGTCTCACATCAAAATGATTTTTCTACAATTTCCTATGGATTTTCAAAGTTTTGGATCTAAGAAATTCTTTTCATGAAAATGAAGATTGATCTTGAAATAAAGAGATATTCAAGGAGCTAAGAGATCATAGAAGTGATCTTACCATAAAATGAAGGAAGATTGCTCAAGGAATCAAGTGAATCCAACAAGTGATTCAAGCTTTTCAAGAAGAAAAATGGAGTTTCTCTTCAAGAACAACAATGGTGTTCTTCTTTGGGCAGAAATTTCGTGAATGAGGGCTGGATGGGCTGAGTTCAGCCTTTAAAACAAGTCACTTAAGGGCAAAAAGGTCATTTGCCAAAAGGGTAAAATGGTAAAAGTGCAAAAGGCTAAGGTTAGGGGCATTTTGGTCATTTCGCGTCTAGATTTTTCCGATCGTCATGACGACTCTGGCATACTCTCCCAAGTGTCCTGGGATGTTGTGATATCAAGATTATCTGTTGGCAAGTCTCGGTAAGTCCGTATGTGGCTCCGTTCGTCACCCGATTGAGAATTTCGCCCGAACGAAGGTCAGGAAGTTATTTTTCTGAAATTTTTACGAAATTTAACCAAAACGTCGAGAATCAAATTCTAAGACTTACTGTCTCGTTCACGGGTCCATCTGAGGTCTTCTGAGCAGTAAAATCATACTGTCAGTGTAAAAACGCAGACCGGACTCCGTTTGAGTTTTCGACTCAAAACTTAATCGTAGCTTCCTACGATATCGTCGAGCATGACTATGGTCTAGGAATATTTTATTTCCATTCCTAAGACCTCGAATAAAATAAAGACATTAAAATACTGAAGAATTAGAAAACGTGAAAATCGTGAAAATCGGGGCGTTACAATCCACCTTAATTAGGGTTACAGAAAACAGGGATGTTACACTTTCCTTTCTCCATTTCTTCTAACACCATCTTACAACCTACATCAATCTTTCTCTAACATCCTACTCCATACACTTACCCACTCATAAACACCCAAACCAAGCAAAGAGGGCAGAAATGCAAGACCTCTAAACCCCTCAAAGAGTTCAGCCAAATAGAGGTAGTGTTGCTAGGAAAATCCTTCCTCTAACAATCTACAAGTATGATATTTTCAAAAGGGCTAGAAGGGCTGTCATCTTCCTTCATTGAGAGCTAGGAACCACTACAGTTGGTGACCAAAAGGGGAGTAAAGGTCAGCTTAGGAAGGAACTCAAGAGAGACCAACATTAACAACCTTGATTCTATTACATAGTCATGTGAGTTTTGTTGTTTGTAACATTGGGTAACCATAAATCCAAATTTCTTGTTAAATGTTTCAATTAATTCTGTAATATGCATGATTGAACTCATAATTGATGTTGAACAACTGATTTTTGGTTGCATGTTGTATAGAGGTTGATTTTGATGAAAAATTCATAAGGGTGCTGTAAAAATCTCTTAAACCCGTATGCACCCCTGTCAGTATTTCATCCATAACTTCCTCCACCAAGATGATTTCGAAGTGATTCTTGTACCACTGAAAACTAGACTTAATTCCTTTCGACATAGACTCTGGAATGGATAAATTTCGTTAAGTATGGAGGGAGAAAAACGGCATGCAAGTTGCTGTTAATGTAGTAAAATCTGTACTGATACTGTTGTGATGTTAAATTTGTAATAAATTGTAATGATATTGGATTGAGTTAATTCCTATGCCATTAGAAAATAGACAAAATTTGTGATAGTATAGGCTTTGAAATTTCGAAATTTGACTCAGTTTGGAAGTTGAAAACTCTGTTGTAAGTTGCTGAAAACTCCTGCTGACAGATTTTGGAAAGGATAGTCCCCTAAATTGTGTGAATTGTTTTAGGGATATTTTTTTAAACTTGTTATCAGTATTTTATTGACATGTTCAGTTTTGGTTGAGTCTTAAATATCTCCTAATTGTTATTGAATGGATGTTTTGAGCAGTGAATTAAATGGTGGGAATGGTAACCATAGACCTTTCTTTTCAAATTGTGATAGCTTTGATAATTATAAATGATGGTTTGGTGCTTACTGCCATGGACACTTGTTGTTCCCTTTGTGAATGGATACAAATTTTGAGAAAATGAATTATAGCATGGCATTAAGAATTTAAAGTGGTCTATAGTTGGTGAAACATAAAGTTTCGAAACTAAATTTAGCCATTATGGCCACAATAGCAATTGTGGGTGAGACATGTTTTTCGTAAGTCATTCATCTTCTTGAAGGCTAGGATATGGTACTAGCAATTAAGAGACGCCTGATTGTTGTCATAGAGCTCTGACTGCCATATCAAAATCTTTTTAAACTAGAGTACTTAAAGTCGCTCACACTTGAAGTTACTTAGTGAATGTTTTATGTTTTAAAATGCCCATGCTCAAATTCATTTTCAATTGCTTAAAAGGTATTGATTATTCATATATTCTTGCTTGAAGCAAAAGCTCGCTGAGAACAAAACATACTTTGGTTTTCTCGAAACAAAACATCCTTTTTGATCAAGAGAACATTTTTCCGTGAAAACACCTTTCTTGAAAACAAAAACTTTCCGTGAAAACACCTTTCTTGAAAACAAAAACCTTTTTCTAAGGTTTCACGTCTTTTTAAAACGTTTTACCGAAATAAAACACGATTTGCACGACTTTTCACAAAACCACTTTACTTTTCAAAACAAAAATACTTTTCAACAAGAAAGACAACTTTTCTTGAAAAAAAACAACACATTTTCCCAAAAATCACTTTTTGATTTAAAAACACGATTTTCAAAACATAGATTTAGGATTTCGAGTCTTTTAATAAATTATCGAGACATAGCCAGTCCTATGCTCATCCAGGGTATAAATATATATAGACATCAACAATCCATAATCATCATCATAATATCAACTAAGGCATCCATGCCACAAATTATCAAATAGACAATTATGCACAACATTTAACATCCAATCAATCCGGGATATAAGTATACATATACATCATTCAAACTCATCTCTAAATCATCACTCAAGACATCATAACACATATATCAAACATGCACTATGAAGCTACTCAAACTTAAATGACTACCTCCCTTTACCTCTCAAATTTGCTTAGTCCAAACTTGATCGATTCTCGGCTCCGGCTCCGATTTCGTTTGCGTCGCCTAAAACAATCAAACACAATTCAATTCAAACAACAATTCAACATCAATCTATAACATAAGAACACAAGTTTTCCTTCCCCTAAAAGGTATAGGGTTCGGCCATGAAAGGTAAAAAGGGTTAGGGATCTCATTTGGTTCCAAACTTTTGGTTAGTTGGTTCATGAACTTAGTTAACACTATTTCAAGTCCTATGACTCAAAAATGTGAAACAACACTCATGGATTTTCCCCATGAAGCTCTCGGCCATAAAGGGCAATCTAGGCTAGGAATTGATTTGGTTTTCCATCACTTGGATTCAAGGACACTAGGAAAGCTAAGGATGGAATCAAGAGTTAGAAATCAAAAATTTGATGAAAAACACTATTCATCATCACTCTTAGGGTTCGGCCACTTTGGGGTTTTAGGGCTAGGATGAGACTTGGATCATGAGCTCTTGGGTTTAGATAGAGGGTGATGAGGTGAGTTCAAAGAACTTGGTTTCACCTCCAAAGGATTTTCCTACAATTTCCTATGGATTTTCAAAGTTTTGGATCTAAGAATGAGTTTCATGAAAATGGAGTTTTCATCTTGATATTGAAAGAGATTCAAGAAGATATGAGACCATAGAAGTGATCTTACCTTAAAATGGATGAAGATTGGTCAAGAAATCAAGTGATTTCAACAAGTTTTCAAGGTTTTCTCAAGGATTCAATGGAGGTTTTTTCTCTAAGGAAGATGAAGTGTTCTTGGTGTTCTTGCGGGGCTGGGCTGCGTGGAATGAGGGGCTGAGAGGGCTGTTCCAGCCTTCTAAAGAGTTCATTAAGGGTAAAA
This sequence comes from Ammopiptanthus mongolicus, assembly GCA_039655645.1. Lineage (NCBI taxonomy): Eukaryota > Viridiplantae > Streptophyta > Magnoliopsida > Fabales > Fabaceae > Ammopiptanthus > Ammopiptanthus mongolicus. The sequence continues at coordinate 37,070,028 of CM077343.1, read as the reverse complement.
AGGTCATTTGGTTCAAAGGGTAAAATGGTAAAAGGTGAAAAGACTTAAGTTAGGGGTATTTTGGTAATTTCGCGTCCTGAAATTCCCGATCGTCATGACGACTCTGGCATGCTCTCCCAAGTGAGTTGACATGATGCGATATCAATATTATCCATTGTCGGGTCCTGGTAAGTCCATACGTGGCTCCGTTCTCCACCCGATTGAAGATTTCGCTCGAACGGAGGTCAGGAAATGATTTTTTTGAAATTTTTGCGAAATTTAACCAAAACGTAGAGAATCGAATTCTAAGACTTACTGTCTCGTTCACGGGTCCATCTGAGGTCTTTTGAGCAGTAAAATCATATTGTCAGTGTAAAAACGCAGACCGGGCTCCGTTTGAGTTTTCGACTCAAAACTTAATCGTAGCTTCCTACGATATCGCTGAGCATGATTATGGTCTCGGAATATTTTATATCCCTTTCTAAGACCTCGAATAAAATATAAGTTCATAAATACTGATTAAAAGAAAAACTCAAAAATCGGGGTGTTACACTGGGAAAGACTCTAGAGACTGGCCAAAAACTGATATTGTACTACTCATCAGAGTAATGCCCCTCTGGGTCATCCTCCTCGTCCTCATCCTCCAAGGCCTGCATGTCATAGCCACTCATGATCTGCTCCGCATACTGCAACTCCTCCTCATCAGTCCTCAACCACCACACGTCTTGACTTGCGCTAGCAGGAGCTACCTCAGGAACGTCCTCCGATACATCTGCTAGTACCTCCTCATCCTCCTCCATCTTCTCATTGTCAAACGAGAGGATAACGAGTGGAACGGAGAAGAATACCCTGGAGGAAGTCGGTGTGCTCTTACAAGCAGTCATCCTCCCATTCGCTTGCTGGCGAGGAATCAGAGGGTGTAGCTCCCAAGGCTCATAGGTAGGTCCTGGGAGTAGGACAATGGGAACGGACGGTACGGCAGCAGACGCAGGCAGAGTAGACATAGATGGTACAGTGGGTGGGGGGTGGCATGGAAGCAGGGTCAACATATACGTCCCGGGTCTCCTCCCGATGAACTATAGGTTGGGTACAAGGCAGTCGCGGATGATCAGTAGGTGGTGGTGGTGGTAGCTGGTTGACCCCTGAGCTACCCTCACCACTGATCCGCAAAGTGAAAACTCTCTCGGACAGGCTTGTCATTGAGAAAGGTAACTCCCTCCTGCTCGTGAGATTCACGACTCCAGTGTAGGTGCGCCGTCCGTCAGGAAGGATTGTCCAAGCGTTAGCCCCGTCGTGAAGTGTCAAGTCTAAAGTCAAACGAGAAGGTGGGTCGCTTGCCATATCTACTCACCATAGCAAGATGAAACCCATGCGAGCAACGTGACAGCAAAAGTAATGAGGTGAGATTCCGCATATCGCACAACTATAACAGCACTGATAAAAGTCACGCACACACGCACCCAATCGGCAATTAGTGCATGGGCTTTCATAGCATAACAATTAAATTACACGGCATCACAGTTAAAATATCAATCAACAATAATATGGGTCAAATGTCAACTCAGGTATGCAATGACACTAATGCAACATGACTCAGACCCCTACTCCATGGAGCTAAACATAACAGAGTGAGTGATTGGGAGAACATTGTCTGCATTATCTCAGCCCATAGTGCCACATCCAATGATTGCAATCATCATAACGGCTCACGCCAAACGTTCTTTACCCAAATCGTGATTTGCCCGGTGTTTCAGTCAGGACGTCAGTGTTTTTTGATGGATATCCACAACACAGAGGAGCTATTCTCTGGCCACATGTGTTTTTCCCAACCCCCGACGTCCCCAAGATCCTCATGATCGACACCTCAGACAATCGCACCTGCACCAAGGTGTAATCTCAACTCCTAGGCATCACGCCCAACTCATGCATAGATGCATATGCATGTCAAGAAATGCCACAAAATAGCCACGTACTACTTCATCACTGTAGCACCACGTTTATCTCTTGATAAACCACAGGATACCCTTACGGGACCCACTTTCACACGACTTGCCATCAGTCGCCCATCCTTGGTTCCGTTCCTTGCAATCAAGTACCACTTCGTCGTTCGTAGCACAATGTTCATGTCTTATGATACATTAGTCCATAACCTAGATGTATTATGGAGGTTAGGATCCACGAGGATCCCCTTCATCAATCTTCTCACTTGTCTAACAAGGAACATTACTTTTATAGGTAACTCTTTGTGATTAAACATTATGGAGTCCTTAGTATATGTCTTTTACTAAAATCTTTATAAGTCCATTAAGGAGTTCATATAGATTTCTTTAGGAGATAAAGCCTATTTATACTATTATAGTGAAAAGCTTCAAAGTACTATCCTTATAGTAAAGTAGTTGATGAAATCTCCTTTACTAATATATAGTTTGAAAACTCTAATCAAGCGCCCGTAGGTGTCTCATTTAGTGTAAAACTCTTTTGAATTAGTTTCCTAGTTCTATTACTTAGTGTAAAAGAAAGCATACTTCTTATTCGAAAATCACCAATTTATTTTCAATGAAATATGACTTATAAGGTTTTGGAAAGTTCAAAAGGTGATAGTGTGAAACTCTTTGTTTTTAAAGAAAGGTTTTGTAAGAATCCTATTCTCTCAAGAAGACTTACTAACCAAAAGTCCTTTAAAAACCATTTTGATTAACTATGAAACTCTTGGTTCTTGAAAATCTTTTTTTTTTTCAAAAACAACTTATTAAAATTAGTGGTTGATCAACATCAAGCCAACTTATTCTTAAAATAGACCCTTCATGAAATCCAAATACACTCATTTCACAACTCATGGTTCTTTGGAACCAAAACTTGGTTTCTTTGGAAACCTTTTCAATTTATGTACCTCTTATACTTTAGTATGAACATATAAAACCCCATAGCATCAACATTTTAAGGCCCTAACCCTACTATCTAGGTGAAGGCTGAATGCCCTTATAGAAGTAGGATAGGTTTTCTTTGTTTTATATGCATTGTCAGAACCATATTAAGTCCATTATACCATCACTTAAACATGGAAGCTTTGGCTTCCCTCCTCAACATGACAAGGCCGAACCTCACATACACATATTCAACAAAATGAAGCCATTCAACAACATCCAAGGTAGCTAGAATAATCACATAAACACATAAGCATATTATCAAGGCAACTTAGAACATAAACAAGTTCAATATTCTAAAATCCTATCCTTAGGTCTTTGGACTTAAGAAAATTTTTTCACCATGCCAAAATAATTTTCTTCTAGCATATACAAACACAATCACCATATCAACACAATAACATAATTTAATATAACCACAAAGTAAAGAACTTTATAAGGAAACCCTAGATCTAGGGTTTTCCTTCAACAAAAATAGGAGGCCTTTGTCACCACCATTTAAGGTGTGATATGGTTCACTCCCCCATTACCTTTGTGAAGCTTCCTTGAAGAGATGAAGATGAAGACTTGGTCACCAAAACAACTATGAAACCGTGACCTAGAGGAGAAACAAACAAGTTCAAATCTTGATTTTTCAACTTCATAAACAATCATAACACAAGGATGTTCTCAAGAGTATTAAAGAAAAGAAACTAAGTTAGAAACTTACTCTTGAGTATAAGTTCAAAAACAAGTTCAAGAAGCTTGAACCTTCTTGAATGATTCTTGAATATCTTTTAGTAAACAACTTCAAATGAAGAAATTCCAAATATGAAAGTTGTTTAGATGAATGAGATAAACAAGTATATGAAGTTAAAATGATGAAATAAGATGATTATGGACAATTACCAAGCTTGGCCGAATGCAAGAGGGAAGAGAGAGAAGAGAGAAAGTCTTGAACTTTTGTGATTTGAATGAGAAGTGAATGGAATAGTATTTTTGGTGTCTTGAACACCTAATGGTCGAACGCCTTGGCTTGGTGGACTCCAAAATCTTATTCAATCTTGGTCTTAAAGAATGGAGGGCCAAGATGCAAGTAGATAGATGTGTTGTTGCTTAATGGAGGGCTTAAGGACAAGATTAACCAAAAATGGTTAAGATACTTTTTCCATTAATGGTTAGTGTCATAAACTTGACTTGAAATGATGGAAAGCAAATCTTGGCTTCTCCCAAGATGGAATGGCCGAATGGCCTTAACTAAATGTAACTAGAATAGTTACATTCCCATTTAGTTAGGAATTAGGTAATTAGGGTTTTTACCAAAAATGGATAATTGGTTTTTACTACTTTTGGTAAATTTTTGGATTTTAAGAAAGCTAATTCTCTTCATTAGGAATAATCAAAAAGGTAATGGAAAATTTAATTCAACATTACATTCCACTCAATTCCCCGTTTCCCGGGCTCGGGCACGTAACCTGATAACGATCAAAACAGAACTTTTATCGGTTTTCATCTCGTAACGACAAAGGAAACTTTACCACAACATAACCATCATATAAACATCAACATATACATAAATATAGGGTCATACTAAACACAAGGTATCAATCACAATGTTATGGTGATTATAACCGATTACAGAAAACGGGGGTGTTACATCTTATGTTAGATTCTAGACGCTAATGTAAGGCATTACACCATCTTCATGGAGTTTGGAAATGCGCTTCTCATTTTTGTGGCCCAAGCGACAATGCCAAAGGTAAGATGGTTTCAACTTGTTCGATTTGACCCTTTTGGTATTAATGTTATAGATGGGCATATCAAGATCAAGGACATAGTCCATTATACATTTGTGCACTAGCATAGAAAATTTCATTTAAATAAATAGAGCAACATTTGTCCTTTATTATAAAATGAAAACCACTCTTTTCCAAACAAGAAACAAAAATAATATGCCTACTAATAGCAGGCACAAAATAACAGTTCTCCAACTGAATAATAAGCCCAGTAGGTAAAGTCAGTACATAGGTTCCTACAGCTATAACAGCAACTTTTGCTCCATTGCCAACTCGTAGGTCAACTTCGCCTTTTGCCAATGGTCTACTCCTTTTTAGATCCTGCATATTTGTACAAATATGAGATCCACATCCAATATCTAATACCCTTGATGCAGAAGTAGATAAATTGACTTCGATAACATATATACCTGAGGTGGAAGTCTCACTTCCCTTTTTCTTGCTCTCTTCTAGGTATTTGGGGTAGTTCCTTTTCCAATGTCCGGTCTGATCGTAGTGGAAGCAAGTGCCCTCCTTAGCAACTCCACCCGTAGGTTTTAAGCCAGAAGTGCTAGGTTTGCACTTATGGAAGCCCTTGCCTTTGCCCTTATGCTTATACATGGGTATCTAGGGCCGCTCTTGCCCTTTCCAACTTGGACCATCATGATTGCTTTCCCCTTTCCTTTATTAATATTTTGTTCAGTAGTTCTCAACATGCTCAACAATTCTGGCAATGGTCTGTCAAGATCATGCATATTGTAGTTCATGACAAGCTGACTATAACTCTCAGGCAACGATTGCAGAACTACGTCAGTGGCCAATTCTTGGCCTAAAGGAAAACCCAACCTTTCAAGATTCTCAATGTACCCAATTAATTGAAGTACATGAGGACTCACAGGGCTTCCCTCTGCCAGTTTAGAATTGAAAAGGGTTTTGGAAACCTTGAATCCCTCATGCCTTGCCTACCCTTGATAGAGCATTTTGAGGTGCACGATCATATCATATGCCTCGATGGTCTCATGTTGCTTCTGAAGCTCAGAGGTAATGGTAGCAAGCATGAGGCAGCAGATGGCTAAGGCATCATCCTGATGCTTCTTATAAGCAACTTTCTCAGCCTTAGAAGCATTCGCAGCAGGTGGCTCCTCAGGAATTTGTTCTTCAAGAACATACAGCTTCTTTTCATGCCTGAGGACAATCTTCAGGTTTTTGTACCAATCCAGGAAATTTGTTCTAGACAACTTGTCCTTCTCAAGGACAGATCGCACTGATAGATTATTTGATGTGTGGTTTGCAGACATGGTTATCTACAACAGAAATATACAGATTATAAGTATCATGCATAAACATATTTAAAAAGATCTTTTATTAAATATGCCTCCCACTATTTTACTCAAATCAATGACCCTCACCATTGACTAGGAAAATCCCGTTGGAAGATTTTCTAGTAGGACCAAGATCCATATTTCACTTCATTACGAGTCAGCTTTGGCTGATCACCCAGAACTAGGCTATTTAGGTAGGAAACTCTTTCCAATTTCATCTCATATAATTCTTGGATCAGTTTGGTGAATAACTCTTATTCTAATCCATCTTATGGATTAATGCCCAACTCCATGCCTCTAAGCCCTTTTCAATCCTATTGAAGTTGGCTTAGTTAAGTCAAACCCAATGATTGACAATTGGATATTACATTTATCCCATCGCGTCTTACTAGTATAGACAAAGGTACTCTGCTTTGGCAGACCTACGCTCAATTGATATTAGTCTTGACGAGTGTCATGCATTGGAAGGCACATTCAAACGTGACTTAATATTTCCTTTTGAGGGATTTATTTATAAATTTGATCTCACCATAAGTTAAACTGTTTAACCTACTATATACTAACATGCATCTCATACATATATAGCATATAACAAATGTGACATGGTTATGGCCCCTAACGCATTGATTCTCCCAAGTCAATGAGAGAATCTAATCTAAAACCCTAGTAGAGTACAAGCTTCACCAAGCATGATCACCTACCAAGTCATCCTCTTCTGAAGTCGTCTTCTTGTATCCACCATAACATTACAATTGGTAGAAACCTCTTTTACATTTGAGGGGAATAAGGTGAGAAAAGAATGTACACATGGAAATTAAGAGAAAGACACGACATGCAGGCCGTATTTCAAAATAACCAAAGAAAGAAGAAAAGGACTAAGGCCATAACCATTCACCATACACAACCAAATACATAATAACAGTTTAATAATGAAATATTATTATTATTATTATTATTATTATTATTATTATTATTATTATTATTATTATTATTATTATTAAGTGATTTCAAAAACCAGTCAAAACAGTGCTTCTAATATCCTCAAAATTGATTATTGCTATTTTGACTTCTCAGAAAATGATTGTTGTACTATCATAATCGATTACTGTACCACCATAATCGATTATTGTACTACCATAATCCATTGCATAATCGATTACATTGATTACATAATCGATTATTATGGTTCTGACCAGAATTTGCCTTGCTTCCACGCCGATTAGGGCAACAACACTTGAACCCTCATAATCGATTATTATTCCACCATAATCGATTATGGAGCATCTGGACGTAAGGTGCAAATGACAACAACACTTGCTGTTGTTGCAAATCAAAACAAGGATTTCAGAAAACGTTTTTCGCAAAACACTTTTACGATTTTCGAACATAACATGTTAAAGATCATATCTTTTAAAAACAAAACATGTTATAACATATAAACACACAAGAGAATTAGGGTTTTGCAAGCGGCTCTAATGTCACTGTTGGGAATTTGCGTATTTAAAAACTATAGCGCAACGGAAAAATTCCCATCAAAAGATCTATGCGAATGGTCATGACTCATGATTGTAGTATTTACCTCTTGTAGCAAAGCTTTACCGCGATCATTGCGACGGGAAGAACAATTCTTCTCACTTGATCACGAGCACTATGAACACTGCTCTGAAGAGGAAGATGAACGCTATCACCAGTACCGCAATGGAGCAACACCTCTATGTAGTCCACGCGAACAAATCACCGTCGGAGAAAGCGTCGTGCTAGCTGACGGTAGGGGAAAGGGGCACGCCTACGAAGGAGGTGGTATGACGACCGCTAGGTTATGCGCAGCAATCTCTAGACCCTTAAATGATGTGCACACCCTTATAAGTTGTCACTCACTTACCCTAACCCCAATGGGCTTGTACGCTACAGGCCCAATCTATTATTAATATTATTAAATCATATTTAATAAATTAATTCATTCTTCGACTATTTGCTCTATGCGTGTGACCCTATAGGTTCTCAATAAATTGGTAATAATATTAAATCACATTTAATATTATAAATAATGAGCGACATCTAGAAATACATCATTGTTACCCAATTGGTGAGAATATCGGTGATACGATATATACCTTACGGTAACCAAAATAACCATGTAGTAAATGTCCCTTCATCCATATGTCTTAATTGAACACAAGGCATAAATGTGTCATCCTTATTAAGTTCAATTATTTATTTCCCAATTACCGAGTAGACGTGTAATCACAAATGGGCCCAATATCTCATACTGGCCCATTACAGCATGGACATGCACTTTCACGTCTCACTCTATTGAGAGGTCCGTGACATTACTCCTGTTATGTCGGAGGGACGAATCCTGTCTAAATCACTCACATCCCTCAACATGATTCATTGTAGGCCCAACAACTATCTTTATGATCATCCTGTTACGGATAACGTTTGGTAGCATTAAAGCCTACAACCCCTCGTGTAGGAATCGTAGTGACTTCAAGTCGAAGGACTACTTCACTTTGGTTACCATGAGAAGTGCTCATGATACTTACATAACTATTATGTAGCGTTGTCGTAGTGGGTTAATCCAGTATAAATATTAATCTAATATTTATACCTATGTGAAGACTTGATATCTCATATCCATGACCCGTGAGATTTGGTCATCAGTTTACCCACATAATAGTCTCGATGTATTATTGTCGTCCTAATTAACAATAATACTTGACTACGGATACTTTAAGAATATTATTTTAATGTTCAATACGGTCTCACGATCAAGTCATGCACTTGATGATCTATTGAACTGAAATAACTATTCTAAGGACTTTATATCGTTTAAACAATTAATAGTATAAACTGAAATGCCTCATATATATAAATATATGTAAATCAAAGTCATGATACAAATGTGAATCTCAAGGAGAACTAATGGCCTCTAGGGCTTACACCAACAGATATATCTCAAGCCAGATCGGTTGGAACCCAAGCCTCGAAAGAAGAGTGTCTCTATCTTTGCCAAATCAAAAGACTGTCTCATTGACACTGCTGACAGATAATTGAAGTTTTAAAAGTGGACTACTTCTACCTGGTTTAAACCTCCTACCAAACGGTTTGTTTGAAGACTCAACTGCTGCTCTAGTCTATCTGTTAAGGACAAGCTTCAGCCGCCTGTCCGGGTAAAGAGTGAGTTTCTATCAAATTCCATGGATTGAATATCTTGATAAAACCACAAAGAGGAAATCAGATTAGTTGTATCCCTTCTATCCAACCCTTATTTGCTCCTCTTTTCTTAAATTCTTTTTATTTTACCATTTCAAGTTTTTCCATTCTTAGTATATACTCCTCTTACTCTTTTTGTTTTCAATGGTTTTTAGACTTATTTGCTACAAAAATTTGCCAACTTCTTTTTCTTACTCATTTAAAACCTTCTATCATAGAAAAACTCGTTTCTTTTGCTTTTTCCTTTAAAAATTCTAAACACTCTCAGCCTCTATTTACTACACCTAGATTTCATAATCTTCACTTTTTCTTCTTTTCTCCTCTTTCCTTTGAAAACTTTTTTTATCCTCATCTCCATTTCTTCTCTGTTTTCTACCCCAACTGTTTTGGTCTTACCCTGGTACCCTGTTGTACCTTTGCCACCACCGTCTCCTCCTTACGAACCTCTAGTTGAACAAATTCTGTATGAGGACCATGAAGCTCGACGACTGCTCATAATATCAGTGATGTTCAAAATATTGTATATGTAGATACATTACAGTGCTTCATATGTAAACAACTTCTTATGAAATGATATTTATGTTATCTTTTCTCTGTTTCTCTTATGCATCTCTTATACATATCTTATGCATTCCTTTTTGGTAATGCCAAAAGGGGGAGAACGTTAAGGAAAAGTATCTATATTTAAAAAGGAACATGCTAACACATAATGTTTTATTTAATCATTCATGATTATTTGTTATCCTTTTTATAAGATTTATTAAAATCACAAAATGTTTGTCATCATCAAAAAGGGGGAGATTGTTGAGTCTCTAAGCGTCTGATAATGCTTCAAAACTTTAAGTTTTGATGAACCCAAACATTTATAGAATGATTTAAATAAACCAAGTGTTATCTTTTGATCATCTTATTTAAGTGTACTGACGTATCATCAAATAAGACAACACTCAAAGTTATATTTAAAGCATATACCTATTTACAATGTCTCATCTGAGCTATCGCTATCATCTGTTATCCGCATATCAAGCGTCTAAGCCAGATATTACTGAAGAATAAGATTCAAGAGTCTTGAAGACATAGACGAGCCTTTTCGCGTTGCCAAACGCGTCGTTACTATGTTCCTCAAGAAACACATACGAATCTTTTTGAATTATGTTGGGAACATATTTAAGAAGTTTCTCGAGGACTCTTCACTCGCAAAGTCAATCAGAATAAAGCTACATCCTCTGAGTATCGTACCTAATACCTTTACTCTTAGTACGCAACGAAGTCACCTTACAACTAATAACTGTGAGTGTGTACATGAAAGAAGAAAATATGCACTGCAAAAATCTTGATGATCTGCTCTACTCTACGATAAAATACTATACTTCAGTACAAGAATACCCTCAACATCTTGCAACACATTTAATGCTTCATCAGAACAACTCTATTGCATTAATGGTTTCTTTGAAGACTTGAGATAAAGCAAGCATCAAAGACACAATGTCTCATAACAGATTTATTGCTGAGAAGTCTATAAATAGAAGACTATGAAGTTTTGAAGAACAAGAATATATCAAGCAAGCTGAACATACTCTCATTTTTTGTATAGCTTTTAATTCTTTATTCCTTATTTTACGTCTCAATCATTTGTAAATCTGAAGAGAAGTTATTGCGCAGTCATACCCTACAAACTTCATATTCACTCTGTGAGTGTAACCTGGTTGACTTGCTCTTTCAAGTTGAAGCTGTCGTTTTAAAAACAATTCATTTGTTTCGTTAAGGCCTGGAGAGGCTTACTGAAAAATACTTGTTGAGCCTGGAGCGGCTAGGTGTGCAAACAATACTTGTTGATCGAGCCTGAAGAGGCTAGGTGTGCAAACAATACTTGAGCCTGGAGAGGCTAGGTGTGCAAAGAATACTTGTTTGTAATCTGATCAGTTATAGTGAAACTCTAGGTTAAGCCAAGGACTAGACATAGCTCTAAGTTGGAGTGAACCAGTATAAAATCGCTGAGTGTGACTCTTTCTCTTCTTCAACTCTTTATTATTATTGTTGTGATTACTGATTATATCTAACCTGGGGTGAAAGTGTTGTGATCTTTAAAAACAAACTTATTTGTTTTATCTTACTTCGTTTTTCACTTCTTCAGACGCATTCTTCGTTTCAACAGAGTCTTACGCTTAAACTTTTTGAAGAAAGTTTCTGTTTAATCAAAAAAATTTAAGTCAACACCATTCAACCTCCTTTCTTGGGTTTACTGAGTTTATTTCGGTGTCTTGAGAAACATTTATCTCTCCCTGGCATATCTTTCCCTGCATGATATACAAAGACCCTTCCTTTCTACTGCAAGCAACTATCATACTTCCTCAGCTAAGTTTCCATTTGCCAACACCAAACTGGTTCATCATTACGGCTTCATCTAGCTTACCTTCTGAGATAAGGTTCAAATGCATCTCAGGTACATGCTTTACCTCCTTTAGCACAAGCTTGTTTCCATTCTCGGTCATCAAAGTCACTTTCCTTATGCCAACAGTCTTGCTTGTGACATGGTTGGCCATTTTCACCTTATCAAAATCTCCCTTTTGATATGATGAGAAGAATCCTTTATGAGGAGTAACGTGGAAGGACACTCCGGAATCAATTATCCAAATGCAATCATCGAAACAACATTTAAACCATTTTCCTCACCAAATAAGAAACACATTCTCATCGTCCAAGGCCACCGCCATAGTGGTTTTATCTCCCATCTTCTTTGTGGGTTCAATATGATCAGATGGACTGTTCCAGCCTTTTGATCTCTCTTCAAGAATCTGCACTCTGGCTTCTTGTGACCAGATTTGCCACAATAAAAACAAGTCATACCTTTGGTGCGAGATTGGGATCTCCCTCGTGATTTACCATGGCTTCCCTTACCACAATTCTCACTTCTACCTTTGTTTTCAATAACATTGGCTTCTGAATGGATGTTGAAGCCTCACTCCTTCCATCTTGATTCTTCATTTAGCAATCTGTCTGTAATAGTATCCATACTAAGCTTTCCATCTAGCGCGGAGTTGGTGAGATTGACAACCAAAGTGTCCGAACTATCAGGTAGAGAGCTAAGGAGTAGAAGAGTTTGCAACTCGTCGTCTATCTTCATTTTTGCCTTCGTTAATTGATTCACAATTCCTTTGAAGGTGCTCAATTGCTCGATTATATTGTGACTGTCCTAGTACTCCAATTTCACCAACCTTCTGACAATCATAGCAACTGCTTTACAATATAGAATCTCCCAATCTTTATCAATCTTTCGCTCTATCTTATTCTCATTGGTGATTACACATGCATATCCTTGCAGTATAGATGATCTTCCATCATCGGTTTCCAATAGGAGTAATTATCTACAGTTAGCTTGACCATATCTTCATCATGTGCGACAACTCCTTCCATCTTGAATTACACAGGCTTTAGCTACCCCAACCTGGAGCTCTAATACCACTGTTGGGAATTATTAGCACAATTCCCTCCTTTGTGAACTCAAAATAGTTTAAGTGGAAACGAAAATAAAATAAGTGTAGAGAGTAGAAGAATAACACTAGAATTTTTAACGTGGAAAACCTGCTCAATGTGAGCAAGGAAAAACCACGGGACCTAGTCCAGCAAAATGTCTCCACTATAGAAAAGTAGGATTACAATGTCTCTCTAGATACAAGAGTATCTCTCTATCTCACCCAACTAGGATAGTTTACAATATCTCTCAACTCTCACCAAAACTATGATGGAAACACTCTCTCTTTCTCTCAACGAGGAATACAAGAACTCTCACACTCACACAATGGATGGGATCTCTCTATCTACAACAACTCCTCATAATTCCCCTTTATATAGTGGAGGGGTGTGGCTCCATTCATGAACACGAGATAGTGGACATTAATTGTTCCACCTTTCCAAGAAGTCTTCATTCTAAGAGTGTGGGTAAATACATCCTCTACTGTCCAACTTATTTATGATGGTGGTGGTCTTCAAGAGTCGTGGTTAAATTCCAAGACTTTGGGATAGTCATTTGATATAATCAAGATCACTAGAATGTAGTGCTCCATTAATTATGAGGGAATTCCAACAATGATGTATGTAATATAATAGGAATAGAATCAAAACCAATATAAATCATATAATTACACTTAATGAGAAAAATTGCTTTGTCTTCAATATATAATGAACTTCCAATTTGAGTTATTAATTTTTAGGCAAAATAGGTTGATTAGTCCTATAGGTTTTTTTTATTTTTTACATCGGTCCTATAAGTTTTATTTTCCAAATTGGTCCTACACACTATGTTCGGTTTCCATGTTTGTTCTTTCTGTCAATTTTGACCTAACGCCGTCAATTTTGACTAACGTGAAAACGGAACATAACATGCAAGACCAATTTGAATAAAAAACTTATAAGACCGATGTGAAAAGTAAAAAAACAAATAGGACTAATCAACCTATATTGGCTAGTTTTTATTTATAACTAAAATAATATCTTAGGCAGAGTAATAGTTTCTATCCTCTCCTTTAGTAGGGAACATGAAGTTTGAAGGCTGGATTAGGTTAAATAGAGTCAGTTAGGTTAGAGTTAGGAAGATTATTAAAAGGTACGATTGTTAATTTTGAATTGAACAATATTCAAATTCTCTAAAAATTTAATAAGGGCATATTAGATAAAAAAAATGTGGAATTTTATTTTATAAAACTTATAAAATAACTTTCGCTTTTAGATTTCACAAATTTGTGGAATAAATTTTAGAATGCAATTGTTGTTCCATATTTTTTTTTACTTTGACAAACAATTCTCTAATTTCAAAATTGAAAGTGAAATCATGTTTTATTCCTCCACATCAAACATAACATTGTTTGCGTTTTTGCTCGACAAGTAGAGGTGGCAAAACTGGTTGGACCCGTCCGGCCAACCAGTTTAACCCACATTTTTGACGGGTTGGGTTGGGGGTTTTGATCTGTTAATCCATTTTGATTGTCCCGTTTAACTCGCCAATAAAGCGGGATGGTGGCGGGTTAGGGCGAGTTGGCCTGCATGACTTGTATTTGTTTTTTTTAACAGTTTTAATTTAATTGATAATTCAACAAAAAACTTTTTTCTTGTTTGCTGCGTAAGCCTTTACACTGTGTAAGTATATTTTTAATTTTTAGATGATGTTTGTATGTGCATTTTTAATTTTTTTGATTTTTATAATGGTTTCCAATTATTTTATTTTTTCTAGCAGGTCGAACCGCCAACTGACTTTCTGTTTTTTTACGTTTGGCGAGTCAACCCGTAACCCACCGCTAAACGGGGTGGGTTGGGAGGTTCAACCCACTTTGTCAAAACGGATTGACCCGCCCCGTCCCATTTTTTGCGGGTCAATGACGGGTAGGGATGGATTGGATCGTTTTGCCATTCCTATCAACAAGTACTTGAGGGCTGAAAGGTTTGTGTACATTATAAGTTTGGTTCCCACCATATAGGCTGTGAATTTGTCAAACACAAATATCATAGCTAGAAGAGAGCTGTCAATTTGGGTTGGGCTTAGCCCATTTGAGCCAGCCCATGACACGCCAACATATTTATGGGTTGGGTTGGGTCAAACTAATTGCGGTTAAATAATTTTCTGGCCCCACCCAAACCCTCTACAGACTACGGGTTAAACGGGCTTACCCGTGACTCAATTTTTTCAAATTCATTTCTTTACAATTGAAACAATAATCAAAGACTAAAATAAATTATGTTTGATTTTTTATTTCTTAACAATATAAACAAATGTTTGATTTCATGACATTGAAGACTAAAATAAGTTAAATATTCCTCATCCTTGAAATTCAATAATGCATGGTGAGCACCATCAACCTTCAATACAAACCTCATTTCCAAAGATTCAAATACAAATCCTCTTTTAATTACTTTTCTAGCACATTTTATTATTCTAATAATAACATTGTCATACTTTTAAATTAATACATTAAATATAAATATTTTATAGGTAATACATTCACAACTTGATGAATTCCATCCCAAAAAATTATATGAGCTTATAATAACAAAAATAAATTTAGGAGCTCATTACAAAAAAAGTATAGGATCACATCATATCACAAAAGAGTATAGGATCCCAACACACACGAAAAAAAAACATAAAACCAAATCATGTCACATATTAACATAGCCAAAGAGGTGTTTCTGAAAACCTTACAAAATAATATCATATCCATTGGTCAAAACATATATTTGATCACTTGGATGGAGGAAGAATGTCTAGTATGCATTGCATTATGCATCATAAATAAATTTTATTTTAAAATTTTAAATTATATTTTTAAAATACTTTTTGGGCCAACGGGTTGACCCGGTCCACCACAGGCCAGCACGTGTCGGGCCAACGAATTTTGGGGTTGGACCTGACCGAGCTAAAAATATTTCGAGCTTAATTTTTGTTAATCTAGCCCACACTTTTGTATCAGGCAAATTAGGTCAGCTCACCAGGCTCTGGCCATTCTGATACCCTTACCAGAAGTTTCGTGTCTACGGTAGTGTAATTTGCTTAGGCATCATCAAGCGTCTAGCTTGCTTAATAAACAAGGTGGAAGACTATCTTTTCTTTGACCGAGCACACCTCCTATCGCAATATCGCTAGAATCACAATGTTTAGTTAAAAAGTCTAAGGAAACCTTTTAAGTCATTAGACAATGTTTCAATGATAACAAATGTAACACCCCAATTTCTCACTGCTTTAATATTGATAATATGTGTAAATAAGTTTTTATTTTATTGAAGGCTTTAGAAAATTAAATAAAATAAACCAAGACCATATTCACACTCTACGCTATCGTAGAAAGTTACGGTTAAATTTTGGGTCGAAAACTCAGATAGAGTCCGGTCTGCGTTTTTTCACTGACAATAAGATTTTACTGATCAGGAGACCTAATTTTGACCCGTGAACGAGACAGTTAGTCTTAGAATCGAATTTCCTACATTTTCGTTAAATTTAAAAAAAATAGGTTCCTACGCTTTATTCGGGCGAAATCTCAAGTCGGGCGACGAACGGAGCTGAATATGGATTTACCATGAGCCGCTAACGGATAAATGCAACACCCTTTCCCGAGTGCCACATTCCCGAACGTTTATAAGGCCGAAAATATTTATTAATGCAGAAAAATACGATTTTTCTTTTTCTTTTCTTTTCATAAAGATGTAATGGGATTAGTAAAGGTAATAAATAATACTAATAAGTGAACTTAGGTTCACCATGCATTACTAGGACATATATACAGTATTATAATACAGAAAACAGAAAACGAAAAACATCAACATCAACATTACTGTATACAGACATAAGTCTAATGTATGACTGACATAAGAAAATACAATAAGTACTAGGAGTCGTAGCTCCCAAAAGGTACTACAAAAACTGACATAGTCTGGCCGATAACAAAACTAAAACAGTAAAAGAGTCCACCTCCGAACTCAAAGGGACTGCTAAACCGAACCATCGTCACGTCCATCTGTTCAAGCATCAACAGCAAGTACCAGCAGAAACATACAGATATGGGTGAGATTCCCGTTCATCAACACAACAAAACAGCAGTAGTAAAAACGGGACGACTCACCGGGTAACAGCGTACCCAACATGCTTACAAGGTTCTCAATATAAATCATATTAAGCAGTTAACGACATAATAGCATGCTAAACATTTAACAGCATAATATAAGGCATCCTTAAACAATACAGCGATGTATAACAGTAAACGTAAACATCAATAGCCATAAACATCAATAGCCATGCAATGCAATGCAATGTATATGACTCAATGTCAATGTCACTGGGTACTACTCTGACCCCTACTCCATGGAGCTAACAAAACATTCGGAGAGAGTGAATGGGAGGACATGTTCCGGTTTCTGCCAGCCATGAGCAAGATGCTACAACATTCGTAACGTGCACGTATCTGGCTTTACGGTAACACTCTCGACCAAACATGAAAAGTACGGCATCTAGTAGAGGATATCAGTGTATTGCACGGATTCGCCATGACACAGAAGAATCACCAACTGGTCACATGTCAGCCCTTCCAACCCTGATACCTCCAAAAAGACCATTGAAGATCGTCACCGTAAGATTCGCACCCGCATCAAGGTGTAAGCTCAACTCCTAGGCTCAAGGCCTTACAACTATGCACATGAAATGCCAATGCTTACACAAAGCAGATGCGATAAAGCAATGTTTATCCATTGGATAAACCTCAAGGTTCACTAAGGTTCTCTTCCCTAGGAACTACACACATCTTTGTTTTATAAAACAGTTATCCGTCGGATAAAACAATTATCCATCGGATAAATATCTCGTGATTCCTTTGGAATGATCCAGACTGCTTTCAGAATCGCCGACTGTCCCCACAAACCAAGATAAATCTTGTTGATATGGGTAGTACCAATCAATTCTTATATGCCTTCCCTTAACTATACAGTCCCATACCTGCATAGCCTCAGGATCTCTCTCATTCCAGTCATCACAAGACGGAAACAATTGAACGATTAACCTGGATCCGAATCATCGATCCGTCATCGAACTACTGTTTCGAAAACCAAAACGTTTCGTGTTTGTGTTTACGTCTTATGCATTATGTCTCAAGTCCTAAGCATTATGAGTAAGGATTGAGAATCCTCTAGATAAGTCTTTAAGCCTTTCTAAGATATTAATCCCTTGTCTTTCAATTAAGGAAACAAGTGTTGATTTCACTTAAGTCTTATGAAGTCATTGATGTACTAAGTCATCAATGGTATAGCACATGGTCTTGTTCCACCATATACCATACTTAATTAACCCTTGTCTTCATATACCATACTTAATTAACCCTTGTCTTCAACTCTAAGTTAATTACTTAACTTAGGTTTTTCACGCGTAAAACTTTACGATTGAGTTAGAAAACTCTTTTTGTAAACCAAACAACTTTTACAGTTGAAAACTCATTTGATTTAAAACAACATTTGAACTACTTACTTCATTTCTAGCATTTTCTGAAACATGAAATTCGCTTAGCGGAATTTCATTCGCTTAGCGAAAATGAGGCAGTAATGCCTCCTTTGGAACTCCTCTGGTTCGCTCGGCGAGACACAAATCGCGTAGCGAAATATATTGTATTCGCTTAGCGAATATGAATTCGCTTAGCGCAAATTCAGACGGTTGCACCTCTTTAGAAACACCTCTGGATCGCTCGGCGAGACAGAATTCGCGTAGCGAAACTTCACTTTATTCGCTTAGCGAGAATGATTTCGCTTACCGAAAGTTCAGACGGTTACACCTCTATTGGAGACTTCTCTGGATTGCTCAGCGAGATGTAATTCGCGTAGCGAAATTTGCTGGGTTCGCTTAGTGAATATGAATTCGCTTAGCGAAAGTGAGGCAGTGATGCCCAACTAAGACTTTCCCTGTTTTTCGCGTAGCGAAAGTAAATTCGCTTAGCGAAAAGTTGCCTTCAAACAAGGCACCAACCTTAGGGAACCATTTTGATTCTCTTCATGAAACCACTTCTTTTCTCATTTTGAGTCACTTGATTAGCTAGATGAACTAAGGATAAGGTATAAAACATGTTTCACTTTGGTGAAAGCACTTTGAGATTTAATTCCATTTAAAGTCACTTAGGGTTTTTTCTTTATAAAACACAAGTTATTGAAAACACTTTCTTTACATCAAAACTTGACTTGTCCAAGAACTATTCATATCCTTCCTTTCCTCAAGGTCATGGCTAATAGCCAACTAGGAATCAATGTGAGGTTTTACTTCATCAACCAATCAAAGTATGGCTCACAATACTTACACAATCGTGATAACCATAATACACATTACTACATCATAATCAAACATCCAAGTCCATCACACATTATGGTCTCATAATCAACAATAAAAGTCCATACTTGATCTAGTGATCAAAGTAGGTTTTCCAACATACATGAAAATGGTTTTTCATTCAATCATCTCATCATCAACATATGCTAAAACACAACACAACATACCAAAGCATAAACTCATCATGACATTCTTGTTCTCCATGAGAACTTAACAAAACATAACAACTAAAAGTGAACCCAAACTAAAGGGTTTCACCCACACATAAAGTAAACAACCATCTTCACCACCACCATCTTGGTGTGATGAGGTTCTTCTCCCCATACCTGTTGAAGAGCAGATTCCCGGATCAAAGTCGGTTGATCGGTTTGTGAACCTTCCGATAATTGTCACCAACTACAAACAACCAAACAATCAAACATTAAACAACAATCAAACCAAACTCAACAATTCTCACAAAGAGGGTTTCGGCCACCCTAAAGAGAATAAAGCTAGGAATTGATCTTGATTTTCCATTTCATGGATTCAAAAGCATTAGGAAAGCTAAGGATGAAATCAAGTGTTAAAAATCAAAAATTGATGAAAACACTATTCATCATCATCAAGAAGGGTTCGGCCCTAATGTGCTTTTTGAGCTATGATGAGAGTTGAATCATAAGCTCTTGGGTTTAGGTAGAGATTAATGATGTGAGTTCAAAGAACTTGGTCTCACATCAAAATGATTTTTCTACAATTTCCTATGGATTTTCAAAGTTTTGGATCTAAGAAATGATTTTCATGAAAATGAAGATTGATCTTGAAATAAAGAGATATTCAAGAAGCTAAGAGATCATAGAAGTGATGTTACCTTGAAATGATGGAAGATTGCTCAAGGAATCAAGTGATTCCAACAAGTGATTCAAGCTTTTCTCAAGACAACAATGGTGTTTTCTCTCTAAAGTTGAAGATGGTGTTCTTGGCTCTTCAAGAAGGGCTGGGCTGCGTGAATGAGAGGGTGTGAGGGCTGAGTTCAGCCTTAAAACAAGTCACTTAAGGGCAAAAAGGTCATTTGCCAAAAGGGTAAAATGGTAAAAGTGCAAAAGACTAAGGTTAGGGGCATTTTGGTCATTTTGCATCTAGATTTTCCCGATCGTCATGACGACTCTGGCATACTCTCCCAAGTGTCCTGGGATGTTGTGATATCAAGATTATCTGTTGGCGAGTCTCGGTAAGTCCATATGTGGCTCCGTTCGTCACCCGATTGAGAATTCCGCCCGAACGAAGGTCAGGAAGTGATTTTTCTGAAATTTTTACGAAATTTAACCAAAACGTAGATAATCGAATTCTAAGACTTACTGTCTCGTTCACGGGTCTATCTGAGGTCTTCTGAGCAGTAAAATCATACTGTCAGTGTAAAAACGCAGACCGGACTTCGTTTGAGTTTTTGACTCAAAACTTAATCGTAGCTTCCTACGATATCGTCGAACATGACTATGGTCTCGGAATATTTTATTTCCATTCCTAAGACCTCGAATAAAATAAAGACATTAAAATACTGAAGAATTAGAAAACGTGAAAATCGGGGTGTTATATTCCTACCCCTCTTAAAAGAATTTCGTCCTCGAAATTCCGTGACTTAAAACTAAACCTACTCGGTCGCTGAAGATTAAGGAATGAAATTTTCAACAAAGGAAATTTTTCCTGGTCTTGGTTACAGAAGAAAGTAACAAAAGAATTTTATCAATCTGGGATGAATATAGGAATATCCAGTATGCAAAAAGATTCTTCAGTAGGTTCGTGAGTGTAAAAATGCATAGCTAATACATGTTTACATCCATGACTCTAATAAAGTTCCTTCTTTCATAAGAACCTTCCAATAAACTTTGGAATCAAAAGATAAACAGTCTGGCAAAAAAAAAAAAAAATCAGACTGGATCACCCTCACCAAAAGTAAAAGTGATTAGACTAAGTTTCATCAAGAAACTTCCAGTATCGAGAAGTTGTTTATGTTATAACTCAAGAAATAGTAATAACAAAACTTTCAGTGAAATAATATGAAAATGTCCAGACCAATGGACACCATATTATCAATTCACTCAATTGTCTAATACACTGAGGAATATGTAGGAGTGTGAACACAAATGTTCCCTTGAGATCAGGCAGCACTAACACAGGTGAAGTAGTCAACCTCCTCTCTAATCCTTGCAAACTTTCCTCACAGGCTTCAATCCATTCAAACGCTTCATCCTTCCTTTGAAATCACATGACCTAAAAACTTTACTTCGTCGAGCCAAAACTCACACTTGGACAACTTTGCATATAGCCGTTTCTCCTTCAGAACCTGAAGAATCACACTAAGATATTCAGCGTGTACTTTCTGGTTTCGCGAATAGATGAGTATGTCGTCTATGAAAGAACGACAAACTTATCTAGGTATGGACGAAAGATCCTATTCATGTAATCCATGAATATAGCTGGAGCATTCGTCACACCAAATGGCATCACAAGATACTCGTAGTGCCCACAGCGTGTTCGAAACGCTGTCTTCGGTATATTTTCTGCCTTCACATGAATCTGGTGATAACCCGATCGCAAATCAATCTCGGAGAAAACTGTCGCTCTCCTCAACTGATCCATCAAGTCATTTATCCTCGGAAGTGGATACTTGTTCTTAATAGTAACCTTATTCAACTGGCGATAATCCACACATAAGCGAGATGTTTCGTCTTTCTTTCTCACCAATAGCACAGGCGTTCCCTAAAACGACACACTGGGTCTAATGAACTGTTTTCCCAATAAGTCCACCAACTGGTCCTTCAAGGTTTCCAACTCAGCAGGTGCCATATGATAAGGTGCCATAGACGCTAGTCCTATTCCTGGCACAAGATCGATCACAACTCGATGTCTCGAACTGGCGGTACACCTGGTACGTCTTTAGGAAAGACTTCCGAAAACTCGTTAGTAACATGTATTCGTTGAGCTCCCTTTCTCAAAGAAACGTTTCCTTGGTTGGCAATCCAAATCCAGAATTATCCAAATCAGGGAAAACTAAGGTTTTGTTTGCACCGTCTAATAGGATATAGTTACAAGATAACCAATCCATCCCTATGATCAAATCCATTTGCGAAAGAGGCAAACAGATTAAATCAATCAAAAACGTTCTATCCATTACAGAAAATAGAACAGTTCAAACAGACTTTCGCAGTTATAACGGGCTTTGCAGGAAGTGCAAAAATTACCAAATCTAAGGGTAAGGAAAGATACAGATAAGGTTCTACCTTCCACGACGATCTGACCGTGAATCAAATCTTCCCTTTGAGAAGTCTCAGCATCATCCCCCGTATAAACTCCACTCATTGCCTTAGGCTTCGCTGCTTGCACATCGTTGACAGAATGTCTAACTTTTGATTGCACACAGTCGCGTGAAGTATGCCCTGTTTTTCCACACTTGAAGCATATGATTCCCTTGATCAAGCATCCTCTGGTGACATGATTGTTCTTGCCACACTTCATGCACTTCTTTGGGGCGCTTCCAAATTGACTAATACTCCCACTGCTTCCTCCTACAGAACGTTGTTGTTGACCTTGCTGTTTCGAATATGGTTTTGACCGAGATCTATCATCACGACCATTAGTGCCTTTATGGAACCTAGTCGGTCCAGAGTGACGTTGCCTTCCTCCACGAGTCTTCATCAAATCTTCGATTACGAAGCATTCATCTACCAAAATCGAGAACTCTTTGACCTCAAGAGGTAGCACCTCTTCTCGAATCTCGTCCGTTAAACCTTCTTCGAACTTTATGCACTTCCACTCCTCATCGGAATGAAGATGGAAATACCTTGAAGACTTCAGCAGGAACTCAAAACGATCAGCGTATTCTTTGACAGACATTCCTCCTTGACGTAGCTGCAGGAACTCCATGTCTTTCAACTCGTCTTGCACCCGTCGGAAAACACTCGTTCTGAAGAACTCTGCTAGCGACAACTTACAAGAAAGCAAAAACATTACTACCCTGTCCAATATCATTCCCCTTCAGAAACAATAATGCAGAGAGTAACAAACAATCGTTGTCTTCTTCACAGAAACACAACACAGAGAGCAAACAACACAAAAGGATAGACCGAAGCCATCATCCTCTCCAACATTGTTTTCTCTCAGAAACAATAGCACAGAAAGACAATCAGAGAAAACACAACACAAACAAGACAGACCATAACCTACAAACCCCAAAAAGACTCGGCCAGCTCTGATACCAAATAATGCAACACCCTTTCCCGAGTGCCACATTCCCGAACGTTTATAAGGCCGAAAATATTTATTAATGCAGAAAAATACGATTTTTCTTTTTCTTTTCTTTTCATAAAGATGTAATGGGATTAGTAAAGGTAATAAATAATACTAATAAGTGAACTTAGGTTCACCATGCATTACTAGGACATATATACAGTATTATAATACAGAAAACAGAAAACGAAAAACATCAACATCAACATTACTGTATACAGACATAAGTCTAATGTATGACTGACATAAGAAAATACAATAAGTACTAGGAGTCGTAGCTCCCAAAAGGTACTACAAAAACTGACATAGTCTGGCCGATAACAAAACTAAAACAGTAAAAGAGTCCACCTCCGAACTCAAAGGGACTGCTAAACCGAACCATCGTCGCGTCCATCTGTTCAAGCATCAACAGCAAGTACCAGCAGAAACATACAGATATGGGTGAGATTCCCGTTCATCAACACAACAAAACAGCAGTAGTAAAAACGGGACGACTCACCGGGTAACAGCGTACCCAACATGCTTAGAAGGTTCTCAATATAAATCATATTAAGCAGTTAACGACATAATAGCATGCTAAACATTTAACAGCATAATATAAGGCATCCTTAAACAATACAGCGATGTATAACAGTAAACGTAAACATCAATAGCCATAAACATCAATAGCCATGCAATGCAATGCAATGTATATGACTCAATGTCAATGTCACTGGGTACTACTCTGACCCCTACTCCATGGAGCTAACAAAACATTCGGAGAGAGTGAATGGGAGGACATGTTCCGGTTTCTGCCAGCCATGAGCAAGATGCTACAACATTCGTAACGTGCACGTATCTGGCTTTACGGTAACACTCTCGACCAAACATGAAAAGTACGGCATCTAGTAGAGGATATCAGTGTATTGCACGGATTCGCCATGACACAGAAGAATCACCAACTGGTCACATGTCAGCCCTTCCAACCCTGATACCTCCAAAAAGACCATTGAAGATCGTCACCGTAAGATTCGCACCCGCATCAAGGTGTAAGCTCAACTCCTAGGCTCAAGGCCTTACAACTATGCACATGAAATGCCAATGCTTACACAAAGCAGATGCGATAAAGCAATGTTTATCCATTGGATAAACCTCAAGGTTCACTAAGGTTCTCTTCCCTAGGAACTACACACATCTTTGTTTTATAAAACAGTTATCCGTCGGATAAAACAATTATCCATCGGATAAATATCTCGTGATTCCTTTGGAATGATCCAGACTGCTTTCAGAATCGCCGACTGTCCCCACAAACCAAGATAAATCTTGTTGATATGGGTAGTACCAATCAATTCTTATATGCCTTCCCTTAACTATACAGTCCCATACCTGCATAGCCTCAGGATCTCTCTCATTCCAGTCATCACAAGACGGAAACAATTGAACGATTAACCTGGATCCGAATCATCGATCCGTCATCGAACTACTGTTTCGAAAACCAAAACGTTTCGTGTTTGTGTTTACGTCTTATGCATTATGTCTCAAGTCCTAAGCATTATGAGTAAGGATTGAGAATCCTCTAGATAAGTCTTTAAGCCTTTCTAAGATATTAATCCCTTGTCTTTCAATTAAGGAAACAAGTGTTGATTTCACTTAAGTCTTATGAAGTCATTGATGTACTAAGTCATCAATGGTATAGCACATGGTCTTGTTCCACCATATACCATACTTAATTAACCCTTGTCTTCATATACCATACTTAATTAACCCTTGTCTTCAACTCTAAGTTAATTACTTAACTTAGGTTTTTCACGCGTAAAACTTTACGATTGAGTTAGAAAACTCTTTTTGTAAACCAAACAACTTTTACAGTTGAAAACTCATTTGATTTAAAACAACATTTGAACTACTTACTTCATTTCTAGCATTTTCTGAAACATGAAATTCGCTTAGCGGAATTTCATTCGCTTAGCGAAAATGAGGCAGTAATGCCTCCTTTGGAACTCCTCTGGTTCGCTCGGCGAGACACAAATCGCGTAGCGAAATATATTGTATTCGCTTAGCGAATATGAATTCGCTTAGCGCAAATTCAGACGGTTGCACCTCTTTAGAAACACCTCTGGATCGCTCGGCGAGACAGAATTCGCGTAGCGAAACTTCACTTTATTCGCTTAGCGAGAATGATTTCGCTTACCGAAAGTTCAGACGGTTACACCTCTATTGGAGACTTCTCTGGATTGCTCAGCGAGATGTAATTCGCGTAGCGAAATTTGCTGGGTTCGCTTAGTGAATATGAATTCGCTTAGCGAAAGTGAGGCAGTGATGCCCAACTAAGACTTTCCCTGTTTTTCGCGTAGCGAAAGTAAATTCGCTTAGCGAAAAGTTGCCTTCAAACAAGGCACCAACCTTAGGGAACCATTTTGATTCTCTTCATGAAACCACTTCTTTTCTCATTTTGAGTCACTTGATTAGCTAGATGAACTAAGGATAAGGTATAAAACATGTTTCACTTTGGTGAAAGCACTTTGAGATTTAATTCCATTTAAAGTCACTTAGGGTTTTTTCTTTGAAAAACACAAGTTATTGAAAACACTTTCTTTACATCAAAACTTGACTTGTCCAAGAACTATTCATATCCTTCCTTTCCTCAAGGTCATGGCTAATAGCCAACTAGGAATCAATGTGAGGTTTTACTTCATCAACCAATCAAAGTATGGCTCACAATACTTACACAATCGTGATAACCATAATACACATTACTACATCATAATCAAACATCCAAGTCCATCACACATTATGGTCTCATAATCAACAATAAAAGTCCATACTTGATCTAGTGATCAAAGTAGGTTTTCCAACATACATGAAAATGGTTTTTCATTCAATCATCTCATCATCAACATATGCTAAAACACAACACAACATACCAAAGCATAAACTCATCATGACATTCTTGTTCTCCATGAGAACTTAACAAAACATAACAACTAAAAGTGAACCCAAACTAAAGGGTTTCACCCACACATAAAGTAAACAACCATCTTCACCACCACCATCTTGGTGTGATGAGGTTCTTCTCCCCATACCTGTTGAAGAGCAGATTCCCGGATCAAAGTCGGTTGATCGGTTTGTGAACCTTCCGATAATTGTCACCAACTACAAACAACCAAACAATCAAACATTAAACAACAATCAAACCAAACTCAACAATTCTCACAAAGAGGGTTTCGGCCACCCTAAAGAGAATAAAGCTAGGAATTGATCTTGATTTTCCATTTCATGGATTCAAAAGCATTAGGAAAGCTAAGGATGAAATCAAGTGTTAAAAATCAAAAATTGATGAAAACACTATTCATCATCATCAAGAAGGGTTCGGCCCTAATGTGCTTTTTGAGCTATGATGAGAGTTGAATCATAAGCTCTTGGGTTTAGGTAGAGATTAATGATGTGAGTTCAAAGAACTTGGTCTCACATCAAAATGATTTTTCTACAATTTCCTATGGATTTTCAAATTTTTGGATCTAAGAAATGATTTTCATGAAAATGAAGATTGATCTTGAAATAAAGAGATATTCAAGAAGCTAAGAGATCATAGAAGTGATGTTACCTTGAAATGATGGAAGATTGCTCAAGGAATCAAGTGATTCCAACAAGTGATTCAAGCTTTTCTCAAGACAACAATGGTGTTTTCTCTCTAAAGTTGAAGATGGTGTTCTTGGCTCTTCAAGAAGGGCTGGGCTGCGTGAATGAGAGGGTGTGAGGGCTGAGTTCAGCCTTAAAACAAGTCACTTAAGGGCAAAAAGGTCATTTGCCAAAAGGGTAAAATGGTAAAAGTGCAAAAGACTAAGGTTAGGGGCATTTTGGTCATTTTGCATCTAGATTTTCCCGATCGTCATGACGACTCTGGCATACTCTCCCAAGTGTCCTGGGATGTTGTGATATCAAAATTATCTGTTGGCGAGTCTCGGTAAGTCCATATGTGGCTCCGTTCGTCACCCGATTGAGAATTCCGCCCGAACGAAGGTCAGGAAGTGATTTTTCTGAAATTTTTACGAAATTTAACCAAAACGTAGATAATCGAATTCTAAGACTTACTGTCTCGTTCACGGGTCTATCTGAGGTCTTCTGAGCAGTAAAATCATACTGTCAGTGTAAAAACGCAGACCGGACTTCGTTTGAGTTTTTGACTCAAAACTTAATCGTAGCTTCCTACGATATCGTCGAACATGACTATGGTCTCGGAATATTTTATTTCCATTCCTAAGACCTCGAATAAAATAAAGACATTAAAATACTGAAGAATTAGAAAACGTGAAAATCGGGGTGTTACAATAAACTTGAAGTCACATCACATGGGAAAGCGTGCCAGTGTCATGATGACATTTGAAAATATCTGGACGTGAAAAGACCAAAATAGCCCTAACCTTTTTCATAATTACCATTTAACCTTGTGTGAAAAGACCAAATTGCCCTTAAGTGAAAAAATTGTGGACATCCTTGTCCCTCCCTTCATACCCACGAAATTGGCAAGCTTCATGAAGCCTTGACCATTTCATTTCACTTCTACTTCACTTTATCTTCTTCCTTGGTTTTTCTTCCATTTTCCTTAAGAGAAAGCTTGAGTTTTGTGAAGAAAAAGTGTGATTCTTGTCCATTCTTCACCATTCAAGAGGTAAGATCACTTCTTTGATCCTTAAACCTCATGAATCTCTTCCTATTTCATGTTTGAAAAACTTGATTTGATGAGTTTCAACTTCATGGACCAAACTTCAAAAATTTCTAGAAAATTGTATAAAAATCCTTTTAATGTAAAACCAATTTCTTTGAGCTAGTTTCATCACCTTCTACCATTATCCAAGAGTATTAAATCAAACACCAAGCCTAGCCCTTTTTATTAAGAGTGGCCGAACCCTAGAAATTTGGGGGAAAAGTGAGTTTCTTCAATTTTGGTTCAAAGACACTTGATTCCATCCTTTCTTTTCCTATGATCATTGAATTCAAGTGATTGGAAAACCAAATCAATTCCTAGCCATTTTTCTCTTTCATGGCCGAAACCTAGAACATGGAGAACCTTGAGTTTTGTTTCAAATTTTTGAGTAATAGGACTTGATCTAGTGTTAAGTATGCTTAAGAACATGGAGAACCTTGAGTAATAGAATTTGAAGAAACTCACTTTTCCCCCAAATTCTATTAGGGGGAAGAAAATTATGTTATTAATGTTGTTATTTTGTATTGACTGTTGTTGAGAATTGAATTGTGATTGATTGTTCTAGGCGATGCGGAGGAAAACAGAACCGGAACCGAAAACTGTTCGGGAGCTAACTTAGGACCTTAACGAGGTAAAGGGAGGTATTTCATAATAAGTTTGGTGGTCGCATAGTGAATGGTTGTTAGATGTGTTGTAGTTGTTTTGATTGATGCCTTGGATGATATAGACTTGTGATGTTGAATTGAGACTTGATATATATATATATATATATATATATATATATATATATATATATATATATATATATATATATATCTTGGACTAGTTAAGACCATAGAACTGGCTATAGCTCGATAAAAAAAATAGTAAAATGATCGGAAACTGAAATCGGAGTTTTGAAAACGGATTTTGAAATCAAAGAAAAATCTTGAGAAATGTTTTGCTTTATCAAGGAAAGTAACTTCCTTTTTAAAATGTTAGATCCTTTCATAAGAAAAAGTCTTTTAAGGAAAGTTCTTTCAAATGAAACTTCTTTTAGAAAAATGTTCTAGACAACGAAACCTTTAGAAAATAGATTTATAAAAAAAAGAGTTTTCTTGAAATAGTTTCTTTTGAGAAAATGTTTTAGTTTATGCCAATGAAGTTTTGAATTTTGTTTCCAAAGTTTTATACGAAAATAAGACCCGAGAAGGAAAATGGTGATTACCCTTTGTGGAATCTGCAAACCTTGTGACCGAGACGTCGGGCTAGTCTTTTATGAGTTGAGCACTCGGACTATGTGTCCTGTGTTTTGAATGAACGGGCAAAATGTCCTTTAAAACTAGTCGTGAGCTATATGACTCGACAAGAAAGAATTGACGAAAAGAAAACAGAAACTTTATGTGTACATAGATGAATCAACAGACGTGCCAGTTGAAAACGGACTACAATCCAAGTGATTGAGAATATGAGCCAGTGAAGACCACTAGGTCTATAGGGCCATCTTGTGTTCGAGACTCCACAAGAGGCCGAAGGCATTGCAACCCTGTGCCGGGGTAATCGATTGCCAAACACGGATGAACTCGATCAGAGACTAGACTATTCATGATATGGTTGTGACGTGGTACCCCTGAACAATTGGAGTTCGGACCTAAATTGAGAGGCCGACTCATGAGAACAATTGTGTTATGGGAGTATTCGCAGCCTATCGCTCGATGAAGGGAAGTTAGTAATCTCCGTAGAACATGAATTAGAAAGATGATATTGGAGTCGCATGCATTATTACAACTCATGATAGTGTTTGAGATATTATGTTATATGAATATCTGTTAGTACAACTGTATTTGTATGTGGATGTAATTGCTGTTTGTCGCTTGTGCGGCTATCGTGATAAACTTGTAAAATGAGTATCTTACCTTTGCTTGTACATGTTGGACACTCTGTTGTGTTTTTAGATACAAGTACAGATGATGATCAGAGGTCCCCGCGGACACGTGAGGACTTTGATGACGGAGTCTTTTGAAGATACAGAAAAGGAGGATCCTTCCATATTCCTCTGGGAATCGGAGCTGACTTTGGGGTTCGTATCCCAATGGCTACTTTTAGCCCGACTAGCATAGGAGTTTTACTTTTTGAGGCAGTTGTAACACCCCGATTTTCTATGACTCTAATCGAGTGGAATAATCTTGATTAAGGTTTTGAATGATTGCGTGAATTGTTGTGTGCTAGTTTAAGACCTAGTTTTAAGCATAGGAATAGGCTTGCACAAGGTTGGAGGTGCCTAAGGCGTTAAACGAGTAACTTTGGAAGCCGGAAGTTTGGAAGACTTTTCCCAGCTGAGCTACACGCTCAAGCGTGGGAAGGAAAGCACGCCCTAGCGTGACAACGCTCAAGCGTTGGTAACGTTGCACGCTCAAGCGTTCCTAGTGTGTTTGCCAGCTGGTGTACTTTTTGACACGTGTGCTACACGTGTCAGGCCAGGGTCAAGGCGGAGCGAACAAGGTTCCACAATCAAGTATGGAGAGGACCTCACGCTCAAGCGTGGGCATGCTCAAGCATGGAAATTCTGCACGCTAAAGTGTTCTCAGCAGGATCCTTTAAGTGGAGGTTTTCACTTTCCTTTTCACTTGATCAACACTCCATTGTTGAACTCGAAGTACAGAGAGTCCTAGAGAGAGGTCAGAGCGTTTAGAGAGAGAAACTCAGTTTCGAGGCGATCGAAGTACCGGAACGTGATTCCGACTACACCGTTGTGATCGCGACGAAGTTATCTTCGACTTTGAGGGATTACTTTCCCAATTCGTCTCAGGTAAACTCAAATCCCTAACACGTTCTTTGTGTTCTTGGTGTTCTTCGAGTCTTTACCTTTTTCTTTGATTTTTTGGGCTTGCCCTAGGGCTAACACTATTGTATATATGTTGTGCTCGTGATTAGGGCAAAGTTCGCGCTCGCGATTTCCTGCATTTTGGAGCTTGAGGCCGCGGCTACCAAGGGGATTTGGGGCTGTTCATGGCTGAGCTTGCTGCTACGTGCCGAGGTGATTGTCTTCAAGTTCGTGCGATGATTATGCAGGTGGGGTGAAAGAGTACTGCTGCCGTCGGGAAGGCAAGAGTAGTGTATGATGTTTTCTGCTATATGTAGGGAAGCCCTAACCCTACTAGTGGTTGAGCCGCGATAAAGTACCTAAACCCTAGGTTTAGCTTACTTTGGGCTATCGCCGTTAAGTTGGAAACCCTAGGCTAGTGAACTGTTGATTAAGGATGTTTGACTTCGTATGACTGTATGCTGCTAATTGTTGTTATTGCTATCTGTCTAAGTGCTTATGTGCTACTTGGTATGTGATATGCTGCTATGTGTTGTTGTTGGTATTATTGTTACTGTTATTATGTTGTATGCTATAATGTTGAACGTTCTGGCGGAATGCCGTAGAGCTAAGTTTGGCTGTGTGCCATGTTGTTGTCGGATTGATACCGTGAATGGTGCCATTTCTGTTATGTCGACTTTCGAGGCTGTGGCCGTGACTGTTGGAGGTGTGGCTCGTTGACGCGTGGCGTCGAGGCTGTGGCCGTGTGGATGCAGTGGCATCGTGTTGTTTCTAACTGAGAACTTAGGTGTGAGATCCGGTATCAAGTCCGTTGAGGATGTTTGCTGCATATCATCATCAGCTGCCAAGTGGCGAGGCCGTGTGACAGGTAGCATAGGCTACCAGCATCATACAAGGTTAGTTGTACCTGAGTGCGGGTACGGAGAGTAGATGGGGCGGTCAAGTAAGTGACCTTGGGGATGTTGCCAGTCTCGGGAATAGTTTACAGTGACGGATAAGGTAGCACCTATCCTGTCGTGACGCCCGATTCAGTCCGGTTTGCCCGATTAATCCCAGAGCTTTCCATTTGTTCCAGGCTAACATTCCGAGAAGACCGAGATACCCCGGTTCCGGTGTGGAAGGGGGATGCACTCTTATTGGTCACGGTGAGCGGTTCGATTTCTTGGACAAGCTAACTCTGTAACACCCCCCTCGCGGGTGCTACATACACGGACTCTAATGCGGAAATAAAACAATAAAATAAAACGCTGGTTGCTTTCGAAAAGTACTTTAATTAAGTAGCTACGTTCGAAAACGCGGTTCTAAAAATTTTCTGCATGCATAGGCAAACAACTCCAGACGGAGGAATAAATTTCATATCACACATTGATATTCACTGTTCATAAAACATAAACATAACGCAAAACCTGGTCTAATATATATATATATATATATATATATATATATATATATATATATATATATATATATATATATCATATTACAGACTTAGAAAGTAATTGCGACATATATGCAGTAATAAAATATAAGCCTGCTCAAAAACAAAAGACTCCTAAGCTGGTCGGCTAAAAGTAGCCATTGGGGTACAACCCAACGTCGGCTCCTTCAAAAGTTTCCATCGTCCGAGCCCTCACGTCTCCGCGGGGACCTATGACCAACATCTGTACATGTGTTCCAAAAACACAACAAGGTGTCCAACATGTACAGGCAAAGGTGAGATACTCAAATAAAGTTATCACGATAGCCGCACAAGCGACAAACAGCAGTATAAACATCCACAGATAAATACAGTTATATGAACAGTTATTTATATAATACAATACAACATCCCAAACACTATCATCAGTTATAATAATGCATGAGACTTCAATATCATCTTTCTAATTCATGTACTCCGGAGATTCTAACTTCCCAACATCGAGCGATAGGCCGTAGTAACACCCGTAACACAATTGTTCTCATGAGTCGGCCTCTCTATTTAGGTCCGAACTCCAATTGTTCCAGGGTACCACGTCTCACCATATCATGAATACTCCAGTCTCTGATCGAGTTCATTCGTGTTTGGCAGCCGATTTACCACGGCACGGGGTTGCTACGCCACCGGCCACTTGTGGGATCTCGAACACAGAATGCCCCTATAGACCCAGTGGTCTTAACTGGCTGAATTCTCAACTACGAAAGTTGTAGCTCGGTTCCAAATGGTACGTCTGCCGGTTCATGCATGTACACAGAAAGTTTTCTGTTTTCTTTGCGTTCATTCTTTCAAATGTCGAGACATAAAGTCCACGACTCGTTTCAAAAAGGCATTAAGCCCACTCAAATCAAAAACACAGGACACGAAGTCCGAGTGCTCAATCCACAAAACACTAGCCCCGACGTCTCGGCCACTAGGTTCGGGTTCGTCTCAAAGGTTCATCATTTTTCCTTTGGTTTCATTTTCTCAAAACACTTTGGAAAACAAAACATACTTTGGTTTTCTCGAAACAAAACATCCTTTTTGATCAAGAGAACATTTTTCCGTGAAAACACCTTTCTTGAAAACAAAAACTTTCCGTGAAAACACCTTTCTTGAAAACAAAAACCTTTTTCTAAGGTTTCACGTCTTTTTAAAACGTTTTACCGAAATAAAACACGATTTGCACGACTTTTCACAAAACCACTTTACTTTTCAAAACAAAAATACTTTTCAACAAGAAAGACAACTTTTCATGAAAAAAACAACACGTTTTCCCAAAAATCACTTTTTGATTTAAAAACACGATTTTCAAAACATAGATTTAGGATTTCGAGTCTTTTAATAAATTATCGAGACATAGCCAGTCCTATGCTCATCCAGGATATAAATATATATAGACATCAACAATCCATAATCATCATCATAATATCAACTAAGGCATCCATGCCACAAATTATCAAATAGACAATTATGCACAACATTTAACATCCAATCAACCCCGGATATAAGTATACATATACATCATTCAAACTCATCTCTAAATCATCACTCAAGACATCATAACACATATATCAAACATGCACTATGAAGCTACTCAAACTTAAATGACTACCTCCCTTTACCTCTCAAATTTGCTTAGTCCAAACTTGATCGATTCTCGGCTCCGGCTCCGGTTTCGTTTGCGTCGCCTAAAACAATCAAACACAATTCAATTCAAACAACAATTCAACATCAATCTATAACATAAGAACACAAGTTTTCCTTCCCCTAAAAGGTATAGGGTTCGGCCATGAAAGGTAAAAAGGGTTAGGGATCTCATTTGGTTCCAAACTTTTGGTTAGTTGGTTCATGAACTTAGTTAACACTATTTCAAGTCCTATGACTCAAAAATGTGAAACAACACTCATGGATTTTCCCCATGAAGCTCTCGGCCATAAAGGGCAATCTAGGCTAGGAATTGATTTGGTTTTCCATCACTTGGATTCAAGGACACTAGGAAAGCTAAGGATGGAATCAAGAGTTAGAAATCAAAAATTTGATGAAAAACACTATTCATCATCACTCTTAGGGTTCGGCCACTTTGGGGTTTTAGGGCTAGGATGAGACTTGGATCATGAGCTCTTGGGTTTAGATAGAGGGTGATGAGGTGAGTTCAAAGAACTTGGTTTCACCTCCAAAGGATTTTCCTACAATTTCCTATGGATTTTCAAAGTTTTGGATCTAAGAATGAGTTTCATGAAAATGGAGTTTTGATCTTGATATTGAAAGAGATTCAAGAAGATATGAGACTATAGAAGTGATCTTACCTTAAAATGGATGAAGATTGGTCAAGAAATCAAGTGATTTCAACAAGTTTTCAAGGTTTTCTCAAGGATTCAATGGAGGTTTTTTCTCTAAGGAAGATGAAGTGTTCTTGGTGTTCTTGAGGGGCTGGGCTGCGTGGAATGAGGGGCTGAGAGGGCTGTTCCAGCCTTCTAAAGAGTTCATTAAGGGTAAAAAGGTCATTTGGTTCAAAGGGTAAAATGGTAAAAGGTGAAAAGGCTTAAGTTAGGGGTATTTTGGTAATTTCGCATCCCGAAATTCCCGATCATCATGACGACTCTGGCATGCTCTCCCAAGTGAGTTGACATGATGTGATATCCATATTATCCGTTGTCGGGTCCTGGTAAGTCCATACGCGGCTCCGTTCTCCACCCGATTGAAGATTTCGCTCGAACGGAGGTCAGGAAATGATTTTTTTGAAATTTTTGCGAAATTTAACCAAAACGTAGAGAATCGAATTCTAAGACTTACTGTCTCGTTCACGGGTCCATCTGAGGTCATCTGAACAGTAAAATCATACTGTCAGTGTAAAAACGCAGACCGGGCTCCGTTTGAGTTTTCGACTCAAAACTTAATCGTAGCTTCCTACGATATCGCTGAGCGTGATTATGGTCTTGGAATATTTTATATCCCTTTCTAAGACCTCGAATAAAATATAAGTTCATAAATACTGATTAAAAGAAAAACTCAAAAATCGGGGTGTTACAAACTCCGTTCTGACACAGAACCTGTTCCGATGTGGACTTGTTCAGGTTTGGAACTGTTCCAGTAGGAACCAGTTTTGTGAGTGATTCGGCCGACATGCTGCATGGGATTAGCATCCCGGTCTAGAGGATTGATCTGAGTGTGAGGCTCATGGAGATGGATGCTTGTTGCATGTGTTGTCTTGAGAGACGTGTGTCGGAGTGCAGTAACTGTTATATTTGCTATATCTGCTATATGTTATATGTGTTTACTGCATTACTGTTGTTTTTCTGTATTGTTATACACGGTATTTCTTATCTCCCTACTGTTGTTTTTATTGTTCTGTTTTGGGTTCGCATGAAAACGACAAGCCAGTCGAGGAGCAGGATGGACCCATAGACATCACCCGTTTATCACGAGGGCACCGCGGATGCCGGTGCTGGGCGACATTGAGATTGTATATCATGATGAGAGGGGATGGCGGGTGGACCCTTCAACCTTCTTGGTAGTTTACACGGGACCCGTCAGTCTGATCTTTCGGAGCGGCACACCGCCGTACGTAGATATCATTGGCCCCTACCCCATGTGGGTGGCACCCCCGTCCTCAGTTGTATCCAGTAAGAGAGGCTACGTCTACCGAGGCCAGTGCCGGAGGACGGAGCGGTATTTGAGTACCTACCATAGGCGTAGGATCGTGGTGTCCAGCTCTTCGTCAGAGTATGAGCCTTTGGTGCGGTACAGGCATACTCATTGCGAGGGTCAGGGTAGCTTAGGGCATCCTCCCCACTGATGGTGAGAGCCTGCCAGTGCGTCCTAGGTTGTGAGTTGAGAGCTTTCTGTGTACCTTTTGAGAGGGGACGGGTAGTGCTGGTGAGCTCCAAGAGTTTTTCTTTTGGCTATGGTTGTATTTTCAGTTTCTATTTTGATAGCATGTATATGTATGTACAGTGCCCTACTGATGGGCTAAGATATGTATGGTATTTGTACAGTTACTTTCATGTTGCGTTTTAGTCTGATGATCTTTTTATGCTTGCCGTTATTGCTAGTTGCTTCCGCGACGTTGTTTGACTACCATGCTATCGTTTTATATACGGCTAGGCATAGTTAATAATAGTAGAAGTTTTGGGACTAATGGGATTATTCTTCTAAGAGAGGAGGGTCGTCTCATTT
The DNA here is from genome assembly GCA_039655645.1 of Ammopiptanthus mongolicus. Lineage (NCBI taxonomy): Eukaryota > Viridiplantae > Streptophyta > Magnoliopsida > Fabales > Fabaceae > Ammopiptanthus > Ammopiptanthus mongolicus. Next base: position 37,033,607 of record CM077343.1, on the reverse strand, counting down.
TGGTGGTATCAGAGCAGTTCGCTTCTAAATCGGACTGTGAGGTCATGTTGTCAGAACAATCGAGTTCGGTTAGGAACGTGGACTGTGAAGATAAATGTACTGGCTTTAACAGTTGATGACCAAGTTGTGTCAACTGAGTCTGGATTGGGTAGAGTGTCCGGTGCGCTAGTTATCAAAGTGTGATAACTGTTTTCATTCATAAGGCATATGATATGTTTAACTGTTAAGTGCTATTATATGTCTTATGAATTGGAATTGATAGCTCCTTTTTACAGGAAGCTAGATGGCTAGAGGAAAAGGTGGAAGGCTGGCTACAACCGGAGGCGATAATAACAATGGTGTTCACTCAGGAACGGGAAGTGGTGGCGACACTTCCAAAGCAATGCAGGCTATGCGGGACCTGGCTACTGCAATGATGCAACAAACTCAACAGACTGCCCAGTATATGCAGAGGAAAGAAGAAAGGGAAGCCAGACAAGATCAGCTACGCCCAGTCAGAGGAAATGATACGGTAGACACCGGTCTTAATGCTTTCATGAAGAGAAATCCTCCTCAATTCCACGGAGAGTACAACCCTGAAGCTGTAGAAATGTGGTTGCAAGAGATAGAAAAGATGTTCATGGCCGCGCACTGCAGAGAGGACCGTAAAGTTACATACGCTACTTTCATGCTAGTTGGAGCAGCAGAAGCTTGGTGGAGAACCAAGGCTAGGCTGTTAGAGGCCGGAGGAAGGATGTTAACGTGGCAACTGTTCCGGGAGTGCTTTCTAGAGAAGTACTTCCCGAGGAGCATCAGGCAAGAGAAAGAGAAGGAGTTTCTGAGTCTGAAACAGGACCAACTGTTCGTCAGTGAGTACGCGATGAGGTTTGAGGCGCTACTCAAGTTCTCTCAGTTTTACCAGATCCATCCCGACGAAGAATGGGTCTGCCAAAGGTTTGAAGACGGGTTGAGGCCTGAGTTGAAGCGAGCGATGCTACCTCTAAGTATAAGTTCTTTTCCTCAGATGGTGGAAAAGTGCACAGTGGTGGAAGGACACGACCGAGCAAGGACTGCTTCATAGCAAATGACAAGTGGTGGACCTGTTCGAAGCAACCAGAGGGGAAGAAGTGGCAAGTTCCAGCGGAGGATGAGACCGTATGATCGTCTGGCTCAGTTTAAGATCAACCGTGGAGGAAGCAACGCCAGTCAAGGACAGCAGGAGACCAAGACCTGTTTCCGATGCGGGGGACCGCATCTAGCCAGGAATTGCCGAAGGACCCAGCACATAAGTGTTTCAACTGCAACCAGATGGGTCACTATGCATCAGACTACAAGCCCAGAGTTAGTAGAAGGGATCGGTTTCAACAGCAAAGCGGTAGAGCTCAGAGTGGCGGAGCAAGATCAGAAGTGGCAAGTCAGCAGAGTAGGCCACAGACGATCGAAAGGGTGTTTGCCATAAGGGGTTCTGAAGCCTCTCAAAGGCCTGACCTAATTCAAGGTAAATGCTTAGTCTCTGGTAAGCTTTTGTCGGTTTTATTTGATTCGGGGGCTACTCATTCTTTCATATCAGTAAAGTGCATGGATCATTTAGGGCTGCCTGTTTCTATATTACCCTATGATTTGACTATTTCAACACCTATTGGTGATTCTTTAACTACTCTATCTGTATGCCGTAAATGCCCTATTATGGTAGAGAACCGTCATTTTCTTGTCGACCTTATCTGCTTGCCTATGTAACAGATAGATGTGATCTTAGGCATGGACTGGCTTTCGGCCAACCATGTGATATTAGAGTGTTCAAACAAAACTCTCGGTTTTTCCGAGCGATCTAGATTGATGCCTGCTGAGGAGAGTGTTCCGACGGGTGGACGATCGGATGAGTATGTGGTGTTGTTCTCTTAGGAATTCAAGGAAACTCCTGGTGTTGAAGCTTTGCCTGTCATACAATAGTTTCCGGAAGTGTTTCCCGATGATGTTCCTGGACTACCATCGGAGAGAGAGGTGGAGTTTGCTATAGATTTGGTACCGGGAACTGGGCCTATATCGATAACGCTGTATCGGATGTCTCCAGTTGAGCTGACGGTGCTGAAGAAACAGTTGGACGAGATTCTAGGCAAAGAGTTCATCAGATCTAGTGCATCTCAGTGGGGAGCACCGGTGCTGTTTGTGAAGAAGAAGGACGAGAGCTCGAGACTATACGTAGACTATCGTCAGCTGAACAAAGTGACGATAAAGAACAAGTATCCATTACCGCGGATAGATGATTTGATGGATTAGCTGAAAGGAGCAGCTGTGTTTTCTAAGATCAATCTGCGATCTGGATACCATCAGATCCGGGTTAAGAAGGAGGATGTGCCAAAGACTGCATTTCGGAGTCAGTATGGTCACTACGAGTACTTGGTTATGCCGTTCGGTGTGACTAATGCTCCGGCTGTGCTCATGGACTATATGAACAGGATCTTCCGACCGTTCCTTGATAAGTTTGTTGTCGTATTCATTGATGACATTGTTGTATACTCTATGAGTAGAGAGGAACACCAAGAGCATCTAAGGGCGGTGTTACAAGTGCTAAACGACCGGTAGTTGTATGCTAAATTGTCAAAGTGCGAGTTTTGGCTAGAAGAGGTTCAGTTTCTAGGCCATGTGATCAGTAAGGATGGAATCGCAGTGGATCCTGCAAAAGTCGAGGCCATAGTGAGTTGGGAAAGCCCTAAGTCTGTAAGCAAGGTGAGAAGCTTTCTTGGTTTAGCGGGCTACTATCGGAGGTTTATTGAGGGATTCTCTAAGATTGCGTTACCTATGACGCATTTAACGAGAAAATGGAAGACGTTTGAGTGGTCAGAGGCTTGCGAGCAGAGTTTCCAGGAGCTGAAAAGAAGGCTGACCACATCACCTGTGTTGGTGTTACCAGATCCGTTAGGTTAATTTGATGTATACTATGATGCATCTTATCAAGGCTTGGGATATGTGCTCATGCAAGATAGGAAAGCTGTGGCGTATGCATCCAGGCAGTTGAGAGTACATGAGCGGAACTACCCAACGCATGATCTGGAATTGGCTGCGATAGTGTTTTCATTGTAGATATGGAGACACTATCTCTATGGTGCTAAATTCTGTGTGTTTAGCGACCATAAGAGACTGAAGTATCTATTCGACCAAAGAGAGTTGAACATGAGGCAGGGAAGGTGGATGGAATTCATAAAGGACTATGAATTTGACCTGCAATACCATCCAGGAAAGGCGAATATAGTAGCGGATGCGCTTAGTAATAAATTCCTACACATGTCTACGATGAATGTAAAGGAGTTAGAGCTTTTAGAGGCGTTTAGAGATCTAAATCTGGAAGCAGAAATCATCGAGGATAAGCTGAACTTGGGGATGGTTAAAGTAACTTGCGATTTCTTGAATCTTTTATGGAAGAAGCAAGCTGAGGATAAGTACCTCGAGAGCGTGAATCGTTGATAAAGGAAGGTAAGCCTTCAGATTTCAGAAGAGGTACTGATGGTCTGCTTAGATATGGTGGTCGGGTTTGTGTGCCAGTGGATAGAGAAGTCAAGGATATGATCTTGGAAGAAGCACAAAAGAGCAAGCTGAGTTTTCATCCGGGGGCTACCAAGATGTATCAGGACCTGAAGAAGTTGTTCTGGTGGCCGGGGATGAAGAAAGATGTGGCGGCTTATGTCCTAACCTGCTTGGTGTATCAAAAAGCGAAGATTGAACCCCAGAAGCTAGTAGGATTGTTGCAATCAGTGGATGTCCCAAAATGGAAATGGGATAATATTGCCATGGACTTTGTTTCTGGGTTGCCAAGGACTCAGAAAAGGTGTGATGCAGTCTGGGTAATCATTGATAGGTTGACGAAGTGTGCTCACTTCTTACCAATCAACCAGAGTTATTCTCTGGAGCGATTGACTCAGATTTACATCAAGGAGGTTGTGAGGCTGCATGGGATACCTTCGAGTATCGTTTCGGATCGTGACCCAAGGTTTACCTCAAGATTTTGGAGGAGCCTGCACGGGGCAATGGGAACTAAGTTAAGTATGAGTTTTGCTTATCATCCACAAACAGATGGTCAATCTGAGTGAACGATTCAATCATTGTAGGACCTCTTAAGAGCGTACGTGTTGGAGAACACGGGGAGTTGGGATGAGTTCCTTCCATTGATCGAGTTTACTTATAACAACAGTTTCCATTCATGTATTGGAATGGCGTCGTACGAGGCACTGTATTGACGTAAGTGTAGGACTCCGTTGTGTTGGTTTGAGACTGGAGAGAGTCAGCTGTTAGGTCCGGAGTTGGTATGGAAAACAATGGAACAAGTCCGTAAGATACGGGAAAAAATGAAGGTTGCAAGGGATAGGCAGAAGAGTTACGCCGATAAGAGGAGAAGGCCCTTGGAGTTCCAAGAGGGCGACCATGTGTTCATGAGAGTTACCCTAAGAGCTGGAGTGAGGAGGGCAATTAAATCCAAAAAGCTGACACCTAAATTTATAGGACCGTTTCAGATTCTTCGACGAATTAATCGGCCCTGTAGCCTATCAAATAGCTTTGCCACCAAATCTGTCAAATCTTCATGACGTCTTTCACATCTCTCAACTCAAAAAGTATCATCCCGATCCATCACACGTGCTAGAGCCCGAATCAATCCAACTGAAAGAAAACCTTGAGTACGAAGCTTCACCTGTTCGGATCGTCTTCACCTGTTCGGATCGCAGATAGAAGGGTCAAGGAACTGCGCGATAAGCACATTCCGTTAGTCAGAGTGGAATGGAATCCAATGACTGGTGATTCAACGTGGGAACGAGAAGCTGAGATGCGTCAAAGTAATCACTTTCTGTTCACAGGTATGCGACAGAAATTTCGGGGACGAAATTTTCTATAAGGGGGTAATGTAATATCTCGATTTTCTATGACTCTAATCGAGTGGAATAATCTCGATTAAGGTTTTGAATGATTGCGTTAATTGTTGTGTGCAAGTTTAAGACCTAGTTTGAAGCTTCGGAATAGGCTTGAACAAGGTTGGAGGTGCCTAAGGCATTAAATGAGTAACTTTGGAAGCCGGAAATTTGGAAGACTTTTCCCAGCTGAGATACAACGCTCAAGCATTGGTAACATTGCACGCTCAAGCTTTCCTAGTGCGTTTACCAGCTGGTGTGCTTTTTGACGCGTGTGCTACACGTGTCAGGCTAGGGTCAAGGCGGAGCGGACAAGGTTCCACGCTCAAGCGTGGGCACGCTCAAGCGTGGAAATTCTGCACGCTAAAGCGTTCTCAACAGGATCCCTTAAGTGGAGGTTTTCACTTTCCTCTTCACTTGATCAACACTCCATTGTTGAACTCAAAGTGCAGAGAGTCCTAGAGAGAGGTCAGAGCGTTTTAGAGAGAGAAACTCAGTTTCGAGGCGATTGAAGTACCAAAACGCGATTCCGACTACACCGTTGTGATCGCGGCGAAGTTATCTTCGACATTGACGGATTACTTTCCTGATTCGTCCCAGGTAAACTCGAATCCCTAACACAAGTTCTTCGTGTTCTTAGCGTTCTTCAAGTCTTTACCTTTTTCATTGATCTTTTGGGCGTGCCCTAGGGCTAACACTATTGTATATATGTTGTGCTCGTGATTAAGGCAAAGTTCGCGCTCGTGATTTCCCGCATTTTGGAGCTTGAAGCCGCGGCTACCGAGGGGATTTGGGGCTGTTCATGGCTGAGCTTACAGCTGCGTGTGGAGGTGATTGTCTTGAAGTTCATGCGACGATTGTGCAGGTGGGGAGAAAGAGTACTGCTGCCGTCAGGAAGGCACGAGTAGTGTAAGATGTTTTCTGCTATGTGTAGGGAAGCCCTAACCCTACTAGTGGTTGAGCCCCGATAAAGTACCTAAACCCTAGGTTTAGCTTACTTTGGGCTATCACCATAAAGTTGAAAACCCTTGGCTAGTAAACTGTTGATTAAGGATGTTTGACTTCGTATGACTGTATGCTTCTGATTGTTGTTGTTGCTATCTCTCTAAGTGCCTATATGCTACTTGGTATGTGATATGTTGTGAGACGACCCCACTTATGTAGGATAATCCCATTAAGTTAAGAACCTGCCTACTAAGTTATTATTAATTATAACCTGGTAGTAGGACGTGTCCAGGACTGCCACGACACGATAGGAGCTACCTCATCGGTCTGTTGTGAGTACACCTGTGTCCGGTATATCCCCGAGGTCACACAGACCTTCCCTTCCGTTTTTCGCACTCGCACTTGGTGCACCAACCTCGTATACCTGACGGCATACGGCTCGCCACTTGGCATCATATGCATATGCTATGCATGTCATCCATCTTCCTTGAGCTGATATAACGACACATGCAACATTACTCTCAGCAACACGAGCTCCAAGCTCCAACTGTACCATATGAGCTCCAAGCTCCCACTGTACCATATGAGCTCCAAGCTCCCGTCATGACTTACGAGCTTCCAGCACCAACTATAACCTTAATCTCAACTCTCAGCTTAAACGTCCACCAAGGGGTCAAAGCCCTAATCAGACTAAACCTCTAATTCTCATGCATTTCAAGATACATACAGTAATCCATCAATATCAGCATGTTCAGTGCAGCAGTAAATATCTCATACAACAACATGCCATCTTATCATGCAGATATACTACATACCACAGTCAGCAGATAAACAGATACTCATAAAACAGCCATACATACATCACGCCAGTCAACATAAATCTGCTAACCTAGGGTATCAACATCGCGGTGCTAGCCCGAAGTAAACTAAACCTAGGGTCTAGGTACTTCGTCAGGGCTCAACCTCACGTAGGGTTTAGGGTTCTCCTACACACACGTAACATATAACAAAACGATATAGTCTACACTTGCCTCCCCGACGTGTGTAACTCTTTCTCCCCACCTGAACAGCTATAGCACGAACTTCCACACGAACACAAGCGCGATGATCCCGCTTCTCGCTCCTTAAGCTCGCGGTCTCTCTCTCTCCTAAGACAGCTAAGAACAGCCACTCAACCTCCTCACAGCCGCGGCCTTAAGCTCAGAATCACGAGCAATCACGAGCGCGGACTTTGCCCTAATCACGAGCGCAACATGTACACAACAGTGTTAGCCCTGGGGCAAGCCCAAAAGATCAAAGAAAAGGTAAAGACTCGAAGAACGCCAAGAACACGAAGAACACGTGTTAGGGATTCGAGTTTACCTTTGGCGAATCGAGAAACTAATCCGCTGGAGTCAGAGATAACTTCGCCGCGATCACAACGGTGTAGTCGGAATAGCGTTCCGGCGGCTCGATCACCTCTAACCTCAAGCTTTCTCATTCTAGAACTCAGAACCTCTCTCTCTAACTCGCATAAAAGCTCTGCAAATTCGTGCAAGTGTGAAGATGAAAGTGGAAGCTCCACTTATGGTTTCTTCTGTCCACACAACTTTGCACGCTTGAGTGTTGCCACGCTCCAGCATGGGATATCTCCACGCTCGAGCGTGGAACCTCGTCCACTCCGCCTGCTCCCTGACCTGACACGTGTCTCACACGCGTCCAAACTCAAAGCAGCTGCTTAGCGCACTCAGCACGCTGAGGCGTCCAACTCCTCCCACGCTTAAGCATCTCAACTCTTGAGCGTGGAGTCTTTTCACGCTTGAGCGTCAAGCTCAGCGAAAGAAGAACTTCCAGCCTTCTAACTTCCCCAGTTTCTCGTGTTACACCTTAGGCACTTCCAACCTTGTTCAAGCCTATTCCTAAACTTCCAACTAGGTACCAAACTAACACACAAGCAATCACACAACCACACAAACACCCGATCAAGGTCATCTACCTTAATTAGTGTAACACCCCGAAAATCCTGTATTTGTGAATAATCAATTTTATTTGCTTAAATTAGTTTATTTATTTTATTGGGTGCGTTATCATAGTTTATACACTTTTGCAAGACAAAAATATTATGCTATTGTTATTATTATTATTTTGTTTAGAAAAATATTATTAAAATAATATGATTGAAAGAAATTATTTTCTAAATTTAATCTAGTTGATTTTAGATTTGAAAATAAAATGGTTTGGATTTAATCAAAAATTTATTTTGGATCATTGATTCCCTAGGTTGATAAATTCAACCATCAATCTCTACTCTATTTCAAATTTTGAAAGTTTAGGTTTGTCCCTCCTTGCTTTTAGATCAAAGGATCAAGATTTATTTCTTTTTTTGACTCAATTTCAACTATTCATTTTTCACCTATAACTACAAAAGAAAGAAAGAAAGAAAGAAAAGACCCAGCACCCCACCCCCACCGCCTGACTCCCTCTTTCTCTCTTTCTTTTTCTTTTCTTTTCTTTCTTCTCCTTTCTCTTTCTTTCCTGGAACGACGTCTTTCTCTCTCTCTAAACTTTCTCTCCCTTTCTCTTCATTTCCGGCCAACTCCGGCCACCTCTCCCAAAACCAAAATCGTAGAAATGTTCCCTATCTTCTTCTCTACAATTCTAATCAAACATTTTTCCAAACGGAGAAAGTTGACGACGGGGCCACCGCCAATGTTTGGGCGTTTTCCGGCCACCGGCCGGCCACTTTTCACCAAACCAACCTTGTAACTTTACTCTCCTCACCTTCCTCTACATTTCTAGCTCAACATTTTTGCAAACGAACAACGTTGACGGCGGAGCCATCATAGAACCGCCACTGTTTTTGGGGTTTTTCGGCCACCATTTGGCCTCCCTTTCCAGAAATGAACCAACCATGTGGACGGCGGCATCTTCCTCCACGTTTTGGACCAAGCACCGCCACTGCCACCGCCGGAGCCGCCGTGCGCCGCCACTGTGCGCCACCGCCGGGATCGCCGGAGCCGCTCTTTCTTCCTCCTTGGTAAAAATCCTTCATTCCTTTCTCTTGGATTGTGATTTCATGAGGAACCCTAACCCTAAATCCTCAATTCAAAACCCTAGCATTTTAATTTCATGCTTTAAATGAGAAATTGATTATGTGTTTATGTAATTGGGTATATCAATTTCAAGTTCCCTATGTCAATTGTTCAAATCCCCCTTTAAATTCGGATTTCCCCAATTTCACTAAATCCCTAAATCTTTATCTTACACTAATCATGAAAATAATTCTGTTTTAGTGCAATTAGGGTAATTAATTAATGATTTCCTACGGTAATTTCATATTTCCGTGACCAAATTGGTTTTTCCCAAATTGATTTTTATTGGAAAAGTAATTCTGTTGGACTAAGTAAAATATTTAAATCCATTAGATTATGTTTTTAAATGATGATTAGTTAATTGATATGTTGTTTGGATGCTGAATGTGCTTGGATGTTATCTCTTGGTTTTTGGTTGTGGCTGTGCTTACTTGGGGGAGCTGGATATGCATTCTTGGAGTTGTTGTGGAGTTGGGACGTCAATGCCACCTTCAGCCACCTCTTGGATTTGATGCTTGGAGTTGCTCATCAAAGAGACTTCATTTAAGGTAAGGGGATAAACCTAAGGAACTCCATTTCCGACAGCTATGTGCTGCATCGGTGTTTGTATTGTAATTAAATATTCTGTATCTGATTGTTGGTTCATTGTTTGGTTTACTGCAGTTGATTTGAATATGCATGATATAACTGCTGACATATTTGAATACATGCTGTAATTGTTGAATAATTATATGGATGTATCGTGTGCCTTGCTGTGGGATTTAAGGCGTTAGAGGACCTAATTTTGATTAGGATCCGACATCGTGTAACTTAAAACTTTAAAAGTCTGAAATGTTAAATTGAGGAAATAAATATGTTTTATTGGTTCTCAGTTTAATTTAAGAGAAAATAAATGAATTATCTCTTTTGAAATAAAATATTTTGAAATAAAATATAATGAACAGCTGCTTTTAAGGAAAATCAACTTAAAAGGGCAAAGTTGTGAAAATGTGATTTTTAATAACGAAAAACGATGTTTTTAAGTTAAATAGGATGTTAGAAACCTTTATTAGTTTTTAAATTAATAAAGTTAACCGTTTGAGCAAAAACGTTTTAATAAACGTGATTTACAAAATTTATTGGTATTATCCAAGGAAAGGATTTTACAAGCTTTGTTTTAAGATTTGTATTTTACCGAAAAACAACAAAAGGAAAAGAAATAGTCTTTAGACTAAGTTTTGTTTTATAGAAAACCGATCCCGATGACTTTGTGTAAGTATCGGAGATTTGGGTTTTTGATTTTTGAGTTTTCAAGAAAAGTGGTTTTAAAGCTTAGAAACTAGAAACCGAGACGTCGGGATTCTAGGGTTCTGCAGAACACGTTGATCAAGGATCCGTGTTAGTTTGTGGTCCTGTCGGCTTAGGGACGATCTTTGTGGTCCTGTAAGCTTGAGGATGTTTTTATGATCTTGAATCCAACGTTCTAGACTGGTGCATCGGTTAGGGATGTTTGGGATTTGAGTTGTTTTTGGACTAAATGTCCTGTTTTGAGAAAATATTTTTGAGGCTTAAAGAGTCTAAGACATTATGGTGGTTGTTAGCGTTGATGCTACAACGAGGAAATATTGATGCGACAAAGATCAATTATCAGAAACTAGATAGTTTTCTCATGCATTTTGTGTGTTGGCCAGACGTGCCGTGAAATGGGGGACCTTGATAGGCAAGGGGAACCTGAGATGACTTAATGTCATTATGTAACATTATGCCTTGATGGACAATGATGTCATACGTGCCAGGGAGAGCGTATTGTGCCCAGTGAAGAGGACAATATAGTATGACTTATACATTATGAGTACCACTGACATGCGCGTCCATGTATTATTTCCAGGAAGGTTACGTGCTCACGTTTGGCCGAATTTTGATTCTGGCGTTTGTTATTGTATCCTGCGGGGCAATGACGTTGAGTCTGATCAACTCGTATTTATGGTGATGGGGTTTCCGGAAATCTAGAATTGAATATTAGTTGAGATATATGGAAGTGTTCATGCATACGTTTAGAGAATAACGTTGATTGTGGGGTATGAAACCCTTGTGTTTTACTATTAGTACATGGATATATATGTTGTACTAGACTATGCATGACGAAACTTGTGAGATATGCTTATATGAATCTGTTGTATGTGTTTGAGTATATGGTTGTCGTTTTTGGATTCAAATATTGGTTTCTCACCCTTGCCTGTACATGTTGGACACTCTGTTGTGTTTTTGGATACATGTACAGATGTTTATCAACAGTCCTCTAAATCACTCCGGGACCCTATAGCTTGAGTGCTTGAAGTTGACGACGAAGAGGTGTAGTTTGTTGATGACGAGACCCGGTCTCATTGGTACAAATTATGTTAGGCAGTAAGCTTTATTGTCCATAAAATTCTTTTGTCAGACCAGCTCTTAAGATTTATAAATGTGTAAGTTCAGTCTTCCGACTGTGTCTATGAGTATTGTGTATTGAAAGATTTGAAGTATGTATGCCTAATGGCAGAACTTGAATTATTGTCATATATGATGAGTTTCATTTTCTTTCCTCTGATTGTTAAAGCTTTTCTTTTGGTATCAGATTTCCGCAAACACTATAGAGCTATTTTTGAAAAAATCTTTTGTTAATAAGGAAAAAGGGATATTTTCGGTTACAAAAGTGACACCCGAAGGAGAGGGGTGTCACAAGTGGTATCAGAGTTGGTCGATGTCTTTTAGGATCTAGGTTATGGATTCATTGTGTTTTTACTGTGTTTACTCTGTGTTTTGATTGGACTCTGTGTTTTGATTTGGATAGAGGTGATTGGATAGAGGTCAGTAGGTGTAAGAACAGTCTATGATGACTTGTTCCTTTTGAAATCCGACCAATTGGATTGATTGGATCCGATGATCCAGATGTGTTCAGGTAGGTCCTATGTATCGCGGGGCGAACTAGGCTTTCGCGTCGCGAGGCCAAGGAATTGTATTCTGTTTCTCAAGCAGACTTCCTGGATCGCGAGGCGATATGATTTTCGCGTCGCGAGCCCGAGGAGCTGTTCTTTGCTCCTCAGGCAGTCTCTCTGTCGCGTGGCGAGAATCCGTCTCGCGTCGCGATGCCGAGAGTTGGGATGTTACTACTCGGGCTGACCCTCCGTCTCGCGTCGCGAGGGTACGGTCGCCTGGCGAGTAACTGGTTTCTTGTTCTTCTTTTTATTTCCTTCTTGGAAATAATGTATGTGTATAAGTTATCTGAGTTACTAAGTAAGGTTGGCTTTGAGACAGTTCCTTAGTCAATTCTAGCAAATAGGCTTGAATATGACCGTTACGTTATGAGTCAAGGATGGTAGACTCTTAGCTAGCAAGTAAGGGAAGACTCCTCTATATGTGAAAGAAGTTCGATCGTTGGGAAAGTTGCCAAGGAAAACGAGTGTACCTTAGACAAGTAGAGGAATACCAAAAGTTTCTGAAGTAGATGCATAGGTGGTTAGTAAGCGACCAAAGGGACGGCAAGATAATGACATGTTTACTAATGGAGTTGAGAGACTGGAATGGAATCCAGGTGGAGCAATGGAAGTGTAGTAAGGACTAAGGCTTGATGATTTGAACAAAATGAAAAATTTGTATAGCTGTGTTACGATGATTCGATGTAGAATTAATCATATTGTTTTAAGTTAGCCGATACCCCTGATGAGAGTCCTTATGTTAAAGGATAGATGACCCTATAATGTTGAAAGAGAGGAACCTAGGAGCCCGATAATATTTCAGCGATGATGTCCCTTGAAGTGTGGTATCGCGTGAAGTTTCTTCTGTTAGTATTTTAAGAAATGATTGGAGCCTCCGCTGTTTGTGGATTTGATGGATAAGACTTTTTGTCTCCATTAGGACAGATTGAGGGTTATGCGTTGTGGGTAGACTTGTGATCCATGCTGATGATGGTAAGGGGTATGTATAATACCTAATTATATTTTTTTTTTTCGGAGGTTACGATTGATCAGAGACTGAGTGAAAGAAAGAATGGAAGCAAGTCTTTAGCTGATGATAAGTCTCTAAAGTTAGTTTTACTTCTCCTGGAGAGTATGATCTTGTTGAATTGTTTCCTTGTCGAAACAATATGTGACACACGTGTATGCGTGTTTTGTTGGGTTCTAATCGGGTTGAGGCCTTGTAAGAACTCATGATCAGTAAATGGTAATTGTATACATGTAACACCTTGTTTATCCTTTTGATATTGTGTCGGACATCTGGATGAGGTGCCTATCGTGTAAGACTTTCGGGAGAATTTTCTGAAAATGTTCCAAGTTTGTGTTGCGAAGGATGTGGAGTTTCGATTGATCTAGTTTCTATATTCAGTCAGACCTCCATCGCTTTGTGAAGAATATCGCCTACAAAGCTAACTGGGTTAGACTACATGAAATGGAGTATTCGTCCATCTCTTAATAAAATTGTCATCGTCGAAGAAGTTCTCGTTTACTCTAGGAGCCACGATGAACATGAGGAAACCCTGTGGCACGTATTGTGGACCCTACGTGAGAAAAGCAGTCGTGAAGTTGCTTAAGCGCGAGTTTTTACTTGATGGTAGTGAAAATTCTTAAGGCATGCGATCCTAAACGAGTATTTGTACTCACACTCCTACATAATCCTCAGTGTATTAATTGGTCTGGATATTTTCATATCATTTCATTGAAAGCTTTGTTATGACTATTCCTTGGGTTGTAACACAAACGACTTCGTGATATTGGAAGTTTCTTGATGTCTAATCACCTTTATTTTTGGTAAATGTGATCTCGTCTGATTCTTGGCCAGACTATTCATTTATTGATTCCCTAATCCGTTGGGAGATTCTTGTGAAAGAAGGAACTTTATTAGAGTCATGGTTGTAAATATGTATTAGCTATGCATTTTTATACTCATGAATCTACTGAAGAATCTTTTTACATACTGGATATTCCTACATTCTTTTCAAAGTGGTAAAGTTCTTCTATATACTTTCTTATGAGAGTGAGATCAAGAAAATTTTCTTGTTGAAAATTTCTTTCCTTAATCCTCAAGGATCGAGTAGAGACCGAGTTCAACGGATCACTTTCAACTCGAGGGGACGAGCAAGGAAATCGATTTAATCTTTGGAAGGTTGGTTAGCAGTAAGTGTAGTCTCTACTGCGATAATTCCTTTAATAGGATAGATAAGAAGTGATGAGAGTTTGGTTGGAGTATAGTTATGACTGATAAGATGGGAACCTTTAAGATCAATCTCAGTAAGTGAGACAATTATCATAAGTCAAGTATTGATCGGGACAGAATAGTAGTTAGGAGATCAAGGGTAATTATCGATGTCTGTGAGTAAGATTGATTGTATGAGTTTGGAGAATTGTAGGAAAGTGTCCTTGGTAGTTTTACCTAAGCTGAAGATTTATAGAAAAGAGGAATTCTTGAGTAAAACTAAGCTGTTAGAGAAGTTTAAAATTTATGTACCTTATGTGAATTCTTTTGGTTGTAGTTGCATAAATAGGTGCAATCATGTTTTATAAGGTTGAGATGCATGATCGTGATGTAAATTGAAGAGGTGGACTACGTCCAAAAGAAAACTAAGACTAGGATTGGATATCTTGGATAGGAATTGATGGATGTGTTGTGATAGGAAGGTGTACCGTAATTTAAAATCGAGATGTAAATAACAATAGTTAAGAATGTGGAAGAAAGACTTCCTAAATGAATTAAAAGTGAAAGAGAAGTTGTTAAGTTTAATTATGCCTCTCACATGTGAGAGATTAAGGTAAGATATTGAAGAGAAGGAGTATGGAGTGAGGAGAAGTGATTTGATTTTTAAAGATAAATCGAACGGATGATAGGTATGAAGTTTGTTATTAAGTTACAAGTGTTACCTAAGGAAGAAGTACGTACGGGAAGTACATTGGGGAAACCTGAGGATGAAGAGATCTTGTCTAGTTGAGTCACGAAATTTCGAGGGACGAAATTTTTTTTAGTGGGATAGTATTGTAACACCCCGAAAATCCTGTATCTGTGAATAATCAATTTTATTTGCTTAAATTAGTTTATGTATTTTATTGTGTGCGTTATCATAGTTTATACACTTTTGCAAGACAAAAATATTATGCTATTGTATTATTATTATTTTGTTTAGAAAAATATTATTAAAATAATATGATTGAAAGAAATTATTTTCTAAATTTAATCTAGTTGATTTTAGATTTGAAAATAAAATGGTTTGGATTTAATCAAAAATTTATTTTGGATCATTGATTCCCTAGGTTGATAAATTCAACCATCAATCTCTACTCTATTTCAAATTTTGAAAGTTTAGGTTTGTCCCTCCTTGCTTTTAGATCAAAGGATCAAGATTTATTTCTTTTTTCGATTCAATTTCAACTATTCATTTTTCACCTATAACTACAAAAAAAAATAAAGAAAGAAAAGACCCAGCACCCCACCCCCACCGCCTGACTCCCTCTTTCTCTCTTTCTTTTTCTTTTCTTTTCTTTCTTCTCCTTTCTCTTTCTTTCCTGGAACGACGTCTCTCTCTCTCGCTAAACTTTCTCTCCTTCTCTCTTCATTTCCGGCCAACTCCGACCACCTCTCCCAAAACCAAAATCATAGAAATGTTCCCTATCTTCTCCTCTACAATTCTAATCAAACATTTTTCCAAACGGAGAAAGTTGACGACGGGGCCACTGCCACTGTTTGGGCGTTTTCCGGCCACCGTCCGGCCACTTTTCACCAAACCAACCTTGTAACTTTACTCTTCTCACCTTCCTCTACATTTCTAGCTCAACATTTTTGCAAACGAACAATGTTGACGGCGGAGCCATCATAGAACCGCCACTGTTTTTGGGGTTTTCCGGCCACCATTTGGCCTCCCTTTCTTGAAATGAACCAACCACGTGGACGGTGGCATCTTCCTCCACGTTTTGGACCAAGCACCGCCACTGCCACCGTCGGAGCTGCCGTGCGCCGCCACTGTGCGCCACCGCCGGTATCGCCAGAGCCGCTCTTTCTTCCTCCTTGGTAAAAATCCTTCATTCCTTTCTCTTGGCTTTTGATTTCATGAGGAACCCTAACCCTAAATCCCCAATTCAAAACCCTAGCATTTTACTCGTGGCATTCCATACCTTGGTTCCTTGATCTTCATGCTTTAAATGAGAAATTGATTATGCTTTTATGCAATTGGGTATATCAATTTCAAGTTCCCTATATCAATTGTTCAAATCCCCCTTTAAATTCGGATTTCCCAAATTTCACTAAATCCCTAAATCTTTATCTTACACTAATCATGAAAATAATTCTGTTTTAGTGCAATTAGGGTAGTTAATTAATGATTTCCTAAGCTAATTTCATATTTCCGTGACCAAATTGGTTTTTCCCAAATTGATTTTTATTGGAAAAGTAATTCTGTTGGACTAAGTAAAATATTTAAATCCATTAGATTATGTTTTTAAATGATGATTAGTTAATTGATATGTTGTTTGGATGCTGAATGTGCTTGGATGTTATCTCTTGGTTTTTGGTTGTGGCTGTGCTTACTTGCGGGAGCTGGATATGCATTCTTGGAGTTGTTGTGGAGTTGGGACGTCAATGCCACCTTCAGCCACCTCTTGGATTTGATGCTTGGAGTTGCTCATCAAAGAGACTTCATTTAAGGTAAGGGGATAAACTTGAGGAACTCCATTTCCGACAGCTATGTGCTGCATCGGTGTTTGTATTGTAATTAAATATTCTGTATCTGATTGTTGGTTGATTGTTTGGTTTACTGCTGTTGATTTGAATATGCATGATATAACTGCTGACATATTTGAATACATGCTATAATTGTTGAATAATTATATGGATGTATCGTGTGCCCTGCTGTGGGATTTAAGGTGTTAGAGGACCTAATTTTGATTAGGATCCGACATCGTGTAACTTAAAAATTTAAAAGTCTGAAATTTTAAATTGAGGAAATAAATATGTTTTATTGGTTCTCAGTTTAATTTAAGAGAAAATAAATGAATTATCTCTTTTGAAATAAAATATTTTGAAATAAAATATAATGAACAGCTGCTTTTAAGGAAAATCAACTTAAAAGAGCAAAGTTGTGAAAATGTGATTTTTAATAACGAAAAACGATGTTTTTAAATTAAATAGGATGTTAGAAACCTTTATTAGTTTTTAAATTAATAAAGTTAACCGTTTGAGCAAAAACGTTTTAATAAACGTGATTTACAAAATTTATTGGTTTTATCCAATGAAAGGATTTTACAAGCTTTGTTTTAAGGTCTGTATTTTACCGAAAAACAACAAAAGGAAAGGAAATAGTCTTTAGACTAAGTTTTGTTTTATAGAAAACCGATCCCGATGACTTTGTGTAAGTATCGGAGATTTGGGTTTTTGATTTTGAGTTTTCAAGAAAAGTGGTTTTAAAGCTTAGAAACTAGAAACCGAGACGTCGGGGTTCTAGGGTTCTGCAGAACACGTGGATCAAGGATCCGTGTTAGTTTGTGGTCCTGTCGGCTTAGGGACGATCTTTGTGGTCCTGTAAGCTTGAGGATGTTTTTATGATTTTGAATCCAACGTTCTGGACTGGTGCATCGGTTAGGGATGTTTGGGATTTGAGTTATTTTTGGACTAAATGTTCTGTTTTGAGAAAATGTTTTTGAGGCTTAAAGAGTCTAAGACATTATGGTGGTTGTTAGCGTTGATGCTACAACGAGGAAATATTGATGCAACAAAGATCAACTATCGGAAACTAGATAGTTTTCTCATGCATTTTGTGTGTTGGGCAGACGTGCCGTGAAACGGGGGACCTTGATAGGCAAGGGGAACCTGAGATGACTTAATGTCTCATTATGTAACATTGTGCCTTGATGGACAATGATGTCATACGTGCCAAGGAGAGCGTATTGTGCCCAGTGAAGAGGACAATATAGTATGACTTATACATCGTGAGTACCACTGACATGCGCGTCCATGTATTATTTCCTGGAAGGTTACGTGCTCACGTTTGGCCGAATTTTGATTCTGGCGTTTGTTATTGTATCCTGTGGGGCAATGACGTTGAGTCTGATCAACTCGTATTTATGGTGATGGGGTTTCCGGAAATCTAGAATTGAATATTAGTTAAGATATATGGAAGTGTTCATGCATACGTTTAGAGAATAACGTTGATTGTGGGGTACGAAACCCTTGTGTTTTACTGTTAGTACATGGATATATATGTTGTAACTATGCATGATGATACTTGTGAGATATGCTTATATGAATTTGCTGTATGTGTTTGAGTATATGGTTGTCGTTTTTGGATTCAAATATTGGTTTCTCACCCTTGCCTGTACATGTTGGACACTCTGTTGTGTTTTTGGATACATGTACAGATGTTTATCAACAGTCCTCTAAATCACTCCGGGACCCTATAGCTTGAGTGCTTGAGGTTGACGATGAAGAGGTGTAGTTTGTTGACGACGAGACCCAGTCTCATTGGTACGAATTATGTTAGGCAATAAGCTTTATTGTCCATAAATTCTTTTGTCAGACCAGCTCTTAAGATTTATAAATGTGTAAGTTCAGTCTTCCGACTGTGTGTATGAGTATTGTGTATTGAGAGATTCGAAGTATGTATGCCTAATGGCAGAACTTGACTTATTGTCATATATGATGAGTTTCATTTTCTTTCCTCTGATTGTTAAAGCTTTTCTTTTGGTATCAGATTTTCGCAAACACTATAGAGCTATTTTCGAAAAAGTCATTTGTTAACAAGGAAAAAGGGATATTTTGGGTTACAAAAGTGACACCCGAAGGAGAGGGGTGTTACAATTAGGGTTATAGAAATACAAGGATGTTACATGCTGCTATGTGCTATTGTTGGTATTATTGTTACTGTTATTATGCTTTATGCTGTAATGTTGAACGTTGTGGCGGAATGCCGTGTTGGCTGTGTGCCGTGTTGTTGTCGGATTGATACCGTGGATGGTGTCATTGCAGTTATGCTGACTTTCGAGGCTATGGTCATGACTATTAGAGCTGTGGCTCGTGGATGCGTGGCGTCGAGGCTGTGGCCGTGTGGATGCAGTGGCATCGTGTTGTTTCTAACTGAGAACTTAGGTGTGAGATCCGGTATTAAGTCCGTTGAGGATGTTTGCTACATATCATCATCAGCTGCCAAGTGGCGAGGCCGTGTGACAGGTAGTATGGGCTACCGGCGTCATACGAGGTTAGTTGTACCTGAGTGTGGGTACGGAGAGTAGATGGGGCAGTCAAGTGAGTGACCTTGAGGATGTTGCCGGTCTCGGGAATAGTTTACAGTGACGGATGAGGTAGCCCCTATCCTGTCGTGACGCCCGATTCAGTCCGGTTTGCTCGACTAATCCCATAGCTTTCCATTTGTTCTAGGCTAATGTTTCGAGGCGACCGAGATACCCCGGTTTCGGTGTGGAAGGGGGATGCACTCTTATTGGTCATGGTGAGCGGTTCGGTTTCTTGGACAAGCTAACTCCATTCCGACAAAGAACCTGTTCCGATGTGGACTTGTTCGGGTGTGGAACCGTTCCAGTGAGAACCAGTTTTGTGAGTGATTCGGCCGACATGCTGCATGGGATTAGCATCCCGGTGTAGAGGATTGTTCTGAGTGTGAGGCTCATGGAGATGGATGCTTGTTGCATGTGTTGTCTTGAGAGACGTGTGTCGAAGTGCAGTAACTATTATATCTGTGATATCTGCTATATGTTATATGTGTTTACTGCATTACGGTTGTTTTCCGATATTGTTATGCACGGTATTTCTTATCTCCCTTTTGTTGTGTTTGTTGTTCTGTTTTTGGTTCGCATGAAGACGACGAGCCAGCCGAGGAGCAGGATGGATCCCAGACTTCACCCGTTTATCACGGGGGCACCGTGGATGCCAGTGCTGGCGACATTGAGATTGTATATCATGATGAGAGGGGATGGCGGGTGGACCCCTCGACCTTCTTGGTAGTTTACACGGGACCCGTCAGTCTGATCTTTCGGAGTGGCACGCCGCCGCACGTGGATATCATTGGCCCCTACCGTGTGTACCAGTTCCTTCCTTTTCCCAGGATGTGGCAACCGTCGAGGCAGAGGAAGCGGGAATACATGTGGGTGGCACACCAATCCTCAATTGTATCCAGCAGGAAAGGCTACGTCTACCGATGCCAGCGCCGGAGGATGGAGCGATATCTGAGTACTTACCATAGGCGTAGGATCGTGGTGTCCAGCTCTTCGTTAGAGTATGAGCCTTTGGTGCGGTACAGGCGTACTCATGGTGAGGGTCAGGGTAGCTCAGGGCATCCTCACCACTGATGGTGAGAGCCTGCCAGTGCGTCCTAGGTTGTGAGCTGAGAGCTTTTTGTGTACCTTTTGAGAGGGGACTGGTAGTGCTGGTGAGCTGCGAGAGTTTTTCTTTTGGCTATGGTTGTATTTTCAGTTTTTATTTTCACCGCATTTATATGTATGTACAGTGCCCTACTGATGGGCTAAGATATGTACGGTATTTGTACAATTACTTTCATGTTGCGTTTTACTCTGATGATCTTTCTATGCTTGCCGTTATTGCTTGTTGCTTCCGCGATGTTGTTTGACTACCACGCTATCGTTTTATATACGCCTAGGCATAGTTAATAATAGTAGGAGTTTTGGGACTAATGGGATTATCCTTCTAAGAGAGGAGGGTCGTCTCAACAGTCATATTTTATTTGCTGTATGTATGTTGACTTTCAAATTTTAAGTCTGTAATATGATATTCTAGACATGAACCTATTTTATGAGTTTAAACTAGGTTTCTAAGAAACTTATATGCTTCGGCATAATTACGTCATGATTATGTTGTTAGGGATGTCAAATATTGAGGAGTGCTATATGGTTTATTCCTTTGTCTTGAGTTTGGATTCTTTGTGCATGAAGAAAATTTTTTGACCCACATTTTCGAACATAATTGATTACTTAAAGTATTTTCCGAAAGCAATCAGCGTTTTATTTTGTTTATGTTTTCCGCAATCGAGTTCGAGTATGCAGTGCCGAGGGGGTGTTACAACAAACGTCTTAAAAGTCCAAATTAACCATGGCACGCCTTTAATAAAAACTCTATGAATATTGTTGATTGTTTATTTGAGTGTGTCAGAATGTACACTAACATCTAAAGGGCTTGATTAAGAAAATTAGACATAAAAGACTCGATGAATTAATTCAAGATGCTTGTCAAACAACTCAGATGATCGAGCTAATAATAGAAATCAAGTTATAAATCTCAGACGATCCAACTCAAAAGCAAACACAAGTCTTCAAGTTACTCGGATGATACACCAACTTTTTGACATTCTGACAAATCTCTCTTGGACACTCAAGTGAAAGGCTACACAAATTATTCTTCCATTAGCTAAAATGAGAGTAACTTGACCTCAGAAGAACGAAGAAAGATAAAATTCCTTTTTTTGCACAAAACCAAAAAGCACTTTTCAGATGCGTAGAATGACCTCTCACACGAAAAGAGAAATCTGACTCTGAAATCCCTCTGTGTGGACCAAAAATGTTCCTAGCCGGAGGAAAAGAAGAACTAAAGCATGTAGACAAAGTAAAAAATGAGTATAAAGCACATAATGACCCTATTAATGTTCTCTAACGTATTTATTAAGAAGTAAACGTATGAAGAAACTAGACGATTCTTCTCTTGATTGTGTTGAAGACCCGAAGCCTATAAATAGAATAATAGAATGAAGAATTAAATATAGAAAAGAGTTGAGTTGGATTTATTTTTCTAAGTTTCCCTGCTTATAAATTCTCATTGTATTCTTTGTTACTAGTTTTTGCTCGTTGAGCTTCTGTTTTATGAGAATACTTTCTTCCATCTATTCACTTCATCATCTATATTCACTTAGTGAGTGTTAAAGAGAGTTAAACGTTGTTTCTTATTCGAACTTTACTGTAATATCTAGAAGAGGCTAATTCCAATGAATACTTGTTGATAGTCTGAAGAAGCTACATGGCAAAGAATACTCTGTGGTATAATTAGCGTGACGAGGCTGTTTTGGGTTGCACTAGGATAAATCTCTTGTCGTTCTCTCTTCCTTGAACTCCTAATATTTGTGAAAATGTTAACTATTGCTTTATATTTCTTTTAACGGACATGGGTTGAGAACTTTGCTTTTACTAAGTCATCTTTAAGAAGGAAAAAAATTAAAACTAAGTGAACTTTAAGTTTATAGTTTAGACAATCCAATCAAACATCTCAGAATACTATTGCAAGTATTGGACACTTTTTATCGATAAGAAACTTCTTTCTTCTATCGTATGAAACTGTAACCAACTTAGGTTCAACTTAACGAAAAGCTTTTAAAAGCACAATTTAACCTTTTTCTTGTGCTTTCTTTCTCCTTTCAAATTGATGAAATCAAACGGCAAGCTCCAATCCGATTTGGTCACTAGCTTGTGCTTCATTGCATCTAAAGCCTCCGAGGAAGAATCATCAAATTTGAATGTCACATCCTTTTATAGTAGATTACACAAGGGCTTGACAACTTTTGAGAAATATTTAATAAACCTCCCATTGAAACTTGCATGACCAAGGAAACTTTAAATATCTTGTAATGAACTTGGAAGGTGAAATTTCTCGATTGCTTAGATCTTAGCTCAATTGACCTTAATACCTTTGCTTGAAACCTTGTGATGCAAAATTATCCCTTCCTAGGCCTTAATGTGACATTTCTCGGAGATGAATACCAAGTTCGTTGTCTAGTATCTTTTGTGCACAACAACCAAGTTTACCAAAGAACCATCGAATGAGTCTTGGAACACTGTGAAATAATCCATGAACACCTCTAGAGACTTTTCCACCATGTCAGTTATAAGCATTGTAATATCGGTCGAAAATCTTCTGTCTCATGCTTTGTGTCTCAAAGCCTGTCCCACCAATAAAAAATTGACAAGTCAATTAAAATGCTCAATTATTATTAATGATAAATCCAAATTTAATTCCGTCAACTACCCTTCACCTTCACTTTTCTACTCTGCCTCTCTCTCACCCTCGCTCTCATTTCTTCGATTCTCTCAAACTTCCCTCAATTCTTCAACGTTTCATGCTTCCATTGTACTGACTGGTGGTTGTAATAGGCTGCAATAGTTGTATGACGTGGGTTTTGGGTTTTGGCTATAAAAAACAATGTACATTACCTTTTGGGTTTTGAATGATACAGGACACACCACAAAATCAAAACTGGGCAGCCACACTTTCATAGAAAACCTGGGATAGAAATTGGAGAACGACAATAAAAAAACTAGGCAGCGGCAATAAACGAGTGCGACAATTTGTGACAATGATTTGGTACCATTCTTTTTATAATTGACAATTTAATAAGTTTTCCAAAAAAGGAAATAATTTTTCCAAATTTATCTTCAGTAGCAAGACCCAATCGTGGACAATGAAGCTATGGGCAAACAAGTAACAGAGGCAACAAGGCAGCTGCAATATATAACACCCCGATTTTTCAAACTCTCTAATACTAATTAAAAAGTATTTATGTGTTTGTATTTTATTGGTGAGTCTAAAGAAGGAAATAAAATAATCTGAGACCATACTCATGCTCTACGCTATCATAGGAAGCTACGGTTAAATTTTGGGTCGAAAACTCAGACGGAGTCCGGTCTGCGTTTTCACTGACAGTAGTGTTTTACTACTATCAGACCTAATTTTGACTCGTGAAGGAGACCATTAGTCTTAGAATTCGATGCTCTACAAATTTGCTAAAATCAGTTCCTAACATTAAAAAGTGAAAATAATATAAACTAATCGGGTGAAAACTCGAACCGGGAGACGATTGGAGCTGTAGATGGATTTAACGTGACCCGCTAACGGATAAACTCAGCGTCACATCAAGTTACATCATCTTGGGAAGTGTGCCAATGTCATGATGGTTTTTCAAAATATCTGGACATGAAATTACTAAAATGCCCTTGGTCTTTTAATGAAATGACCAAATTACCCTTAAGTGAGAAAATATCTCAACTTCTCTCCCTCACCCTTGGCCAATTCGACCAGCCCTCTTTCTTTTCTCCCTATCCACTTGTTCTTTTAACGAGACCCACTAACGGATAAACTCAATGTCACATCAGGTCACATCATCTTGGGAAGCGTGCCGGTATCATGATGGTTTTTTCAAAATATCTGGACGTGAAATGATCAAAATGCCCTTGGTCTTTTAATGAAATGACCAAATTACCCCTAAGTGAGAAAATATCTCAACTTCTCTCCCTCACCCTTGGCCAATTCGACCTGCCCTCTTTCTTTTCTCCCTATTCCACTTGTTCTTCCTTGTTCTTCATTTTCCTATATACTTTTTCTTCATTTTCTTCATAATCTTCAAAGATTTGGTGAAATTAAGTTGGTTTCTCACCAAGCTTCATCATCTAGGAGGTATTAACCTCAATCTTCATCTCTTAATCTCTCAATTTCTCTCTTTAATCTTTATGATTCATGGAAGTTAGGTTTTTGTTCATAAACTTCAAAAATCCATGAAAAATTGTAGAAAAATCCTTTTAATGTCAAACCACTTTCTTTCAACTAGATTCATGATCATCAATCATAATCCAAGAGTTGGAAACCAAATGAGCTTCCTAGATCAAATGGGTATTTATGGCCGAAACCTCCATGGATGAATGGATGAGGTTTTGGTTCAAGTTTTGGTGTAATAAGCTTTGATCTAGCCTTAACACACCTAGTAAGGATGGAATCCAAGAGATTGGAATTTTTGGACATCCCTAGCTATTTTATTTAGCTATGGTCGAACCTAGTAGGAGATGAATAGTAGAAACTTTTGTGATTTGAAGTTAATATCTTTATTGATTGTATGTGTATAGTTGTCGACGAGTAATCGAACGAGGAACCGGGCGACTTTCGGATCGGTCGGGTGACTTTCCGCTAACCAGGAAATTTCAAGAGGTAAGGGGGACTGCCTGAGGGATCTCCCTATATCTGCGTGTTATCATGTTTGGTCTGTAAATATATGATTAAGCTGTGTGGTGATTGATTGCTTTACTTTTCGCAATTATTTTGATTGTTGATAATTGCTTGCTAATATGTGTTATAGTGATTTACTATGTATTTTACCTGTAATATCTGCTATAATCATACTGTGATGTTGATTGTTGATTGGGAAGCCTAACAGTGGTCAGTGCTCAATTAATTAACATGGATAAAAGACTTCAAAAGCTTTGTAGTAAACACCGAAGATTTATTTGAAAAACGTTGGGAATTTTCAATGACGTCAGTTTTCTAAAGAAAAAGAGGATCCTAAAGTAATTTATAAAGTTAGTAGAAAAAGTTATATTTTTAAGAATAAATTAATCATTATGTGGAATAAATTAAAATAAGAGTAAAAAGTCAAGATTTTGAACTTAGGACGTTTTTAATGCTAAAACGAAGTTTTAATTCCGAAAAGATTTACGAAAAACTTTTTTGAAAAACAGTAATGCTGTTCTGGGACAGCGTTTTTTGTCTCAGTTGTTTTCTTTCAAAAACGGGTTTTTGAGAAGGGACTTTCAACAAAAGTTAAGTTTTATCAACAATTCGATGGTTTTCAAACCACTTTCAAACAAAAAAGTTTCTCTGTAAACGAGTTTTTCCCAACAGTGTAAAATCCGACAACTTAGATGAGTTGCGGAGTTTTCATTTTGGATTTGTGTTTCACAGAATGAAAAACAGTGAAAAATGTTGAAAACGTGAACCTAGTATACGAGACGTCGGGATACTAGTGTTTTGTAAAAATAGCAAGAGAAGCCGTGCAACGATGTTATGAACTGTGTGCCCTCCTCTTGCTTTGAGGAAATATGATTAAAGGTGAATGATACTTTCTATTACCACGGACCTTGGGTTGGTGCATCGGACTAGGGCTCCGCGATTGAACACTCGGACATTTCGTCATGCGTTAACGATGAGAAGTTTTAAAATGGTGTAAATTATGAATAGTCGGGAGCCTTTGAGCTACGACAATGAAAGAATGAACACAAAGAAAAGTGGCAAGACTTGAAACGTTTTTCCATGCATTAAAATTCGGCAGATGTGCCAACGGTGTTAATTTGGATATCTTGATGGTAGGATATTCAAGACGGTGTATACCATTGTGCCTTGATGGACAATGAAAACCATAAACGATGATCGCCCGTGCCTTGTGTTGGACAGTGTGCAATGGTTTTAACAACAGTGTGCCTTTTGGCAATCGAGCCTGATCAGCTCAGTTTTTATAAAACGGTGTTGGGATCTCCGGAGATTAAGTAAAGAATTAGATGATGAACTTTGAAGTGTCATGCATTTCTTTTAAAAATGGCGATGACTGTCAGGTATGAAACCCTATGATATACTACTTGTTTATTTAGTAGAACCTTATGCATAATGATTATATATGCTTATGTGCTATTGATGTGTAATGCATGTAGTTATCATGTTTGAATCCATATATTGGTATCTTACCCTTACATCTTTAGATGAGTTCCAAGATGCCACTGGAACATTCGGGGATCCATTCCCTGACGCTTGAGTATGCAGAGGAGGGTGACGTACGAGGAGTCACAGTACTTTGGATGTGGACCGGCTATAGGATAAGTCCTATTATTTTGAATAACAATCTCGTTAGTTGCTCTGGCTACTGAAAGCCATGACCCTTTTGAATGGCCGTATGTATAAGGCCTTATATATGAAATTATGATATCTTAATATGTATACTTTGCTTGATGTTTATATACGTGCGTGTTTAAGTTACGTTGATGTATGGTAAACTAAGCTAGAAGAAAAAATTTTACCACTGATTTTCGAAATAAGTTAAATACTTAGAAAATCTTATTTTTCGAAAGTAATCAGCATAAATTAATAAAGTTTATTTTCCGCAACGGGTAACCATGTGATGTCCCAGAAGGGGGTGTCACACAATATCTTTTAATTTCTCAATTCTCATAGTTATATTTAAAGAAAGGTCAAGAGAGAAAAGGAGAAAAAAGTCTTTTTCAATTCTACCACTAAGTTTGGGTTTTATAAGAGTTAACAATGATTTGGCATTTTAATTGACTTGGCAATGTTTTATTGGTGGGACAGGCTTTGTGATAGAGGATAAGGGACAGAGGATTTTCGTCCTGTAATATCGTTATTTTCACCCGCATGCTTACATATATGTGCTTGTTTTAGATACACTTACAATTTTACGACCTTATTAGTAGTTAAGAAATTAGAATTTCCTAACGCCATAAACTAGTGAAATTAAAATTAGGAAAAATAATTATTAAGGACTAATTAAATCAGGACTTCAAAACAATTAATTATGTTAGTCAAAGTTGAAAATCTCCTTGGAGTATTGGATTGATATGGGCTCATGAGATTCATGTATCGTATTGACTAAGTTCATGTTTATCTTGATGTCATGTTACATTTGAATTAATTATATTTTGTCTAGATTATTCAATACATTTATAATTGTGATTATTGGATTGTAATGAGTTACTCTAACTTTGAGATGGAGTTTGTGAACTTGTGATTGAATGATGTATTGGAATTATCTGTTATTGTTAGAAATGTTACAAATGTTACTTTTATGGGCAACTGATGGTAGAAATGTTACTCCCACATCAATGGGTGAAATCATTGCCTAGAGGGACCTTTTCTTCTTGCAAGTGTTACGAGCTACCTTAACTACTGCATGTTTGTCTATGTGTAGAGCAGTGTAACACCCCATTTTCTTGTTTAGTGTGTGTAACATAAGTTAAGCATGTTTAAGGGCTTAACTAGGTTTCTTATGTGTTGAGGAATCCATGATTCAAATTTGAGACAATTTAACCTTGGAACGAGCTCGAAAAGGGCAAAAACGTGAAAGAAGGGATCCAAAACGCGAAGGAACATGAATCGAGTGATTAATTAATTAATTAATTGATGGAGGGTTAGAATATTAAAATTTAGATGGGGAATTGAGTGCATTATACTTTTAGGAGTAGCCTAAAATAGTTACAAAATTTTTTTCCGGTAGTGGGTTACGCTGGAAATTGCTGAAGAAAACACTCAGGCATGCCGAAGGGGCAACTCGCAGTGACACGTGTTGCGACACCTAGTGACACATGGAATCCACTAACATAAGCCTAATCCTCTAAGATCATGACACCTAGCCACTATCACCTAAATGCCTAACATGGTGACATGTGTTTTCCACTAACTTAATAAAATAATCCTAATCTATTAAAAGTAGCATAAACTAACCAAGGTCACCTTCTCTTCATCTCATTTGCACTTGGACTAGCATGAAAAGGTGAAGAAACACTCCTTGAGAAGCCATGGTTATGATTTTTCGGAGCTTGCATGGTGGCTTTGAACTGTTCATTTCAAGGTGCTATAGTTGAAGTAAACACTCACCCTTCCAAGCTCTTCCTACATCACCCATTGGTTTCACCATCCATCACACTCTTATTTCATCTTCACTCTTAGGTATGAACTTATATTTAATTTTTAGGGTTGCTACTGAAGTAAGACTGAAATTCGGTTGAGGATTTAGAATTTTCGCATGCCTAGATGACGAGTTGCATGTTGATAAGCTTTATGAAATATTAATTATATAATAATTAATACTATATGGTATATTATGTATATAATAATTTAATAATTACTACAAAAGGTATATGTGTGAGATATAATCTATTAATGAACTCGGATTTCTGGAAAACGCTATGTAAAACAGTGCCAGTGCGCGATTTTCCTGAATTATTGGCTTTGAATTTTGATATGGGACCAATTGCATTTTGTTTGTCCATGAGCTTGGTACGTCCAGTTTAATTTTCAAAATTTTCCAAGATCGACTGACCATTCGTTCACTATTTTTAATAACTACAGTTCTGGAATTTCCTGACAGCTTGATGTCTATGTTTTCATGGAGTCCTAACTTTTTATACAAAACTTGTGTTTAAAACCTAGGCAAATATTTGAAAAATAGACATCTGGGGCCTGAATCTAGACATTTTATTTGCATTATTTGGTTAAGATTTACTACCGTAAAATTTTGTTCAAAGTTATGGTGTGGGTTGTAACACCCCGATTTTCACGATTTTCACGTTTTCTAATTCTTCCGTATTTTAACGTCTTTATTTTATTCGAGGTCTTAGGAATGGAAATAAAATATTCCGAGACCATAGTCATGCTCGACGATATCATAGGAAGCTACGATTAAGTTTTGAGTCAAAAACTCAAACGGAGTCCGGTCTGCATTTTTACACTGACAGTATGATTTTACTGCTTAGAAGACCTCAGATAGACCCGTGAACGAGACAGTAAGTCTTAGAATTCGATTATCTACGTTTTCGTTAAATTTCGTAAAAATTTCAGAAAAATAACTTCCTGACCTTCGTTCGGGCGAAATTCTCAATCGGGTGACGAACGGAGCCACATACGGACTTACCGAGACTCGTCAACAGATAATCTTGATATCACAACATCCCAGGACACTTGGGAGAGTATGCCAGAGTCGTCATGATGATCGGAAAAATCTAGACGCGAAATGACCAAAATGCCCCTAACCTTAGTCTTTTGCACTTTTACCATTTTACCCTTTTGGCAAATGACTATTTTGCCCTTAAGTGACTTGTTTTAAGGCTGAACTCAGCCCATCCAGCCCCTCATTCACGAAATTTCTGCCCAAAGAAGAACACCATTGTTGTTCTTGAAAAGAAACTCCATTTTTCTTCTTGAAAAGCTTGAACCACTTGTTAGAATCACTTGATTCCTTGAGCAATCTTCATTCATTTTAAGGTAAGATCACTTCTATGATCTCTTAGCTTCTTGAATATCTCTTTATTTCAAGATCAATCTTCATTTTCATGAAAATTATTTCTTAGATCCAAAACTTTGAAAATCCATAGGAAATTGTAGAAAAATCCTTTTGAGGTAAGACCAAGTTCTTTGAACTCACCTCATCATTCTCTACCTAAACCCAAGAGCTTATGATTCAACTCTCATCATAGCTCAAAAAGCACATTAGGGCCGAACCCTTTTGAAGATGATGAATAGTGTTTTTCATCAATTTTTGATTTCTAACACTTGATTTCATTCTTAGCTTTCCTAATGCCTTTGAATCCATGAAATGGAAAACCAAGATCAATTCCTAGCTTTATTCTCTTTAGGGTGGCCGAAACCCTCTTTGTGAGAATTGTTGAGTTTGGTTTGATTGTTGTTTAATGTTTGATTGTTTGGTTGTTTGTAGTTGGTGACAACTATCAGGAGGTTCACAAACCGATCAACCGACTTTGATCTGGGAATCTGCTCTTCAACAAGTATGGGGAGAAGAACCTCATCACACCAAGATGGTGGTGGTGAAGATGGTTGTTTACTTTATGTGTGGGTGAAACCCTTTAGTTTGGGTTCACTTTTAATTGTTATGTTTTTCAAGAACAAGGTTGTCTTGATGAGTGTATGCTTTAGTATGTTGTAGTGTGCTTTAGCATATGTTGATGATGATATGATTGAATAAAAATCATTTTCATGTATGTTGGAAAACCTACTTTGATCATTAGATCAAGTATGGACTTTTTATTGTTGATTATGAGACCATAATGTGTGATGGACTTGGATGTTTGATTATGATGTAGTAATGTGTATTATGGTTATCATGATTGTGTAAGTGTTGTGAGCCATACTTTGATTGGTTGATGAAGTAAAACCTCACATTGATTCCTAGTTGGCTATTAGCCATGACCTTGAGGAAAGGAAAGATATGAATAGTTCTTGGCCAAGTCAAGTTTTGATGTAAAGAAAGTGTTTTCAATAACTTGTGTTTTTCAAAGAAAAACCCTAAGTGACTTTAAATGGAATTAAATCTCAAAATGTTTTCACCAAAGTGAAACATATTTTATACCTTATCCCTAGTCCATATAGTTAGTCAAGGGACTCAAAATGAGAAAAGAAGTGTTTTCATGAAGAGAATCAAAATGGTTCCATAAGGTTGATGTCTTGTTTTAAGGCAACTTTTCGCTAAGCGAATTTACTTTCGCTACGCGAAAACAGGGAAAGTCTTAGTTGGGCATCACTGCCTCACTTTCGCTAAGCGAATTCATATTCGCTAAGCCAACCCAGCAAATTTCGCTACGCGAATTACATCTCGCTGAGCAATCCAGAGGTGTTTCTAAAGAGGTGCAACCGTCTGAACTTGCGCTAAGCGAATTCATATTCGCTAAGCGAATCCAATATATTTCGCTACGCGATTTGTGTCTCGCCGAGCGAACCAGAGGAGTTCCAAAGGAGGTATTACTGCCTCATTTTCGCTAAGCGAATGTAAATCCGCTAAGCGAATTTCATGTTTCAGAAAATGCTAGAAATGAAGTAAGTAGTTCAAATGTTGTTTTAAATCAAATGAGTTTTAAACTGTAAAAGTTGTTTGGTGTACAAAAGGAGTTTTCTTAAAGTTTTACGCGTGAAAAACCTAAGTTAAGTAATTAACTTAGAGTTGAAGACAAGGGTTAATTAAGTATGGTATGTGGTGGAACAAGACCATGTACTATACCATTGATGACTTAGTACATCAATGAGTTCATAAGACTTAAGTGAAATCAACACCTGTTTCCTTAATTGAAAAACAAGGGATTAATATCTTAGAAAGGCTTAAAGACTTATCTAAGAGGATTCTCAATCCTTATTCATAATGCTTAGGACTTGAGACATAATTCATAAGACGTAAACACAAACACGAAACGTTTTGGTTTTTGAAACAGTAGTTCGATGACCGACCGATGATTCGGATCCAGGTTAATCGTTCAATTGTTTCTGTCTTGTGATAACTGGAATGAGAGAGATCCTGAGGCTGTGCAGGTATGGGACTGGACAGTGGAAGGAATCCTGAGGCTATGCAGGTATGGGACTGTATAGTTAAGGGAAGGCATATAAGAATTGATTGGTACTACCCATACCAACAAGATTTATCTTCTTTTCGGGAGCTTAGAACATAAGAACTTTATAGTTAAGCGTGCTTGACTTAGAGTAATTATGGGATGGGTGACCTTCTGGGAAGTTTCCTAGAAAGCGTGTGAGTGAGGACAAAACACGCTGAAAAGACTTGTATTGGTTTGTGGGGACAGTCGGCGATTCTGAAAGCAGTCTGGATCATTCCAAAGGAATCACGAGATATTTATCCGATGGATAATTGTTTTATCCGATGGATAAATGTTTTATAAAACAAAGACGTGTGTAGTTTCTAAGGAAGAGAACCTTAGTGAACCTTGAGGTTTATCCAATGGATAAACATTGCTTTATCGCATCTGCTTTGTGTAAGCATTGGCATTTCATGTGCATAGTTGTAAGGCCTTGAGCCTAGGAGTTGAGCTTACACCTTGATGCGGGTGCGAATCTTACGGTGACGATCTTCAATGGTCTTTTTGGAGGTATCAGGGTTGGAAGGGCTGACATGTGACCAGTTGGTGATTCTTCTGTGTCGTGGCGAATCCGTGCAATACACTGATATCCTCTACTAGATGCCGTACTTTTCATGTTTGGTCGAGAGTGTTACCGTAGAGCCAGATACGTGCACGTTACGAATGTTGTAGCATCTTGCTCATGGCTGGCAGAAACCGGAACATGTCCTCCCATTCACTCTCTCCGAATGTTTTGTTAGCTCCATGGAGTAGGGGTCAGAGTAGTACCCAGTGACATTGACATTGAGTCATATACATTGCATTGCATTGCATGGCTATTGATGTTTATGGCTATTGATGTTTACATTTACTGTTATACATCGCTGTTCTATTTAAGAATGCATTGTATTGTACTGTTATTGTACTGTTAACTGCTTAACCTAATTTATATTGAGAACCTTTGTAAGCATGTTGGGTACGCTGTTACCCGGTGAGTCGTCCCGGTTTTACTACTGCTGATTTGTTGTGTTGATGAACGGGAATCTTGTAACACCCCGATTTTTGAGTTTTTCTTTTAATCAGTATTTATGAACTTATATTTTATTCGAGGTCTTAGAAAGGGATATAAAATATTCCGAGACCATAATCATGCTCAGCGATATCGTAGGAAGCTACGATTAAGTTTTGAGTCGAAAACTCAAACGGAGCCCGGTCTGCGTTTTTACACTGACAGTATGATTTTACTGCTCAGATGATCTCAGATGGACCCGTGAACGAGACAGTAAGTCTTAGAATTCGATTCTCTACGTTTTGGTTAAATTTCGTAAAAATTTCAAAAAAATCATTTCCTGACCTCCGTTCGAGCGAAATCTTCAATCGGGTGGAGAACGGAGCCGCGTATGGACTTACCAGGACCCGACAACGGATAATATGGATATCACATCATGTCAACTCACTTGGGAGAGCATGCCAGAGTCGTCATGACGATTGGAAATTTCGGGATGCGAAATTACCAAAATACCCCTAACTTAAGTCTTTTCACCTTTTACCATTTTACCCTTTGAACCAAATGACCTTTTTACCCTTAATGAACTCTTTAGAAGGCTGGAACAGCCCTCTCAGCCCCTCATTCCACGCAGCCCAGCCCCTCAAGAACACCAAGAACACTTCATCTTCCTTAGAGAAAAAACCTCCATTGAATCCTTGAGAAAATCTTGAAAGCTTGTTGAAATCACTTGATTTCTTGACCAATCTTCCTCCATTTTAAGGTAAGATCACTTCTATGGTCTCATATCTTCTTGAATCTCTTTCAATATCAAGATCAAAACTCCATTTTCATGAAACTCATTCTTAGATCCAAAACTTTGAAAATCCATAGGAAATTGTAGGAAAATCCTTTGGAGGTGAAACCAAGTTCTTTGAACTCACCTCATCACCCTCTATCTAAACCCAAGAGCTCATGATCCAAGTCTCATCCTAGCCCTAAAACCCCAAAGTGGCCGAAACCTAAGAGTGATGATGAATAGTGTTTTTCATCAAATTTTTGATTTCTAACTCTTGATTCCATCCTTAGCTTTCCTAGTGTCCTTGAATCCAAGTGATGGAAAACCAAATCAATTCCTAGCCTAGATTGCCCTTTATGGCCGAGAGCTTCATGGGGAAAATCCATGAGTGTTGTTTCACATTTTTGAGTCATAGGACTTGAAATAGTGTTAACTAAGTTCATGAACCAACTAACCAAAAGTTTGGAACCAAATGAGATCCCTAACCCTTTTTACCTTTCATGGCCGAACCCTATACCTTTTAGGGGAAGGAAAACTTGTCTTCTTATGTTATAGATTGATGTTGAATTGTTGTTTGATATTGAATTGTGTTTGATTGTTTTAGGCGACGCAAACGAAACCGGAGCCGGAGCCGAGAATCGATCAAGTT
The DNA here is from genome assembly GCA_039655645.1 of Ammopiptanthus mongolicus. Classification (NCBI taxonomy): domain Eukaryota; kingdom Viridiplantae; phylum Streptophyta; class Magnoliopsida; order Fabales; family Fabaceae; genus Ammopiptanthus; species Ammopiptanthus mongolicus. The sequence goes on along the minus strand of CM077343.1, from coordinate 36,999,440 downwards.
TGGACTAAGCAAATTTGAGAGGTAAAGGGAGGTAGTCATTTAAGTTTGAGTAGCTTCATAGTGCATGTTTGATATATGTGTTATGATGTCTTTAGTGATGACTTAGAGATGAGTTTGAATGATGTATATGTATACTTATATCCTGGATTGATTGGATGTTAAATGTTGTGCATAATTGTCTATTTGATAATTTGTGGCATGGATGCCTTAGTTGATATTATGATGATGATTATGGATTGTTGATGTCTATATATATTTATACCCTGGATGAGCATAGGACTGGCTATGTCTCGATAATTTATTAAAAGACTCGAAATCCTAAATCTATGTTTTGAAAATCGTGTTTTTAAATCAAAAAGTGATTTTTGGGAAAACGTGTTATTTTTTTTCAAGAAAAGTTGTCTTTCTTGTTGAAAAGTATTTTTGTTTTGAAAAGTAAAGTGGTTTTGTGAAAAGTCGTGCAAATCGTGTTTTATTTCGGTAAAACGTTTTAAAAAGACGTGAAACCTTAGAAAAAGGTTTTTGTTTTCAAGAAAGGTGTTTTCACGGAAAAATGTTCTCTTGATCAAAAAGGATGTTTCGTTTCGAGAAAACCAAAGTATGTTTTGTTTTCCAAAGTGTTTTGAGAAAATGAAACCAAAAGAAAAATGATGAATCTTTGAGACGAACCCGAACCTAGTGGCCGAGACGTCGGGGCTAGTGTTTTGTGGATTGAGCACTCGGACTTCGTGTCCTGTGTTTTTGATTTGAGTGGGCTTAATGCCTTTTTGAAACGAGTCGTGGACTTTATGTCTCGACATTTGAAAGAATGAACGCAAAGAAAACAGAAAACTTTCTGTGTACATGCATGAACCGGCAGACGTGCCATTTGGAACCGAGCTACAACTTTCGTAGTTGAGAATTCAGCCAGTTAAGACCACTGGGTCTATAGGGGCATTCTGTGTTCGAGATCCCACAAGTGGCCGGTGGCGTAGCAACCCCGTGCCGTGGTAAATCGGCTGCCAAACACGAATGAACTCGATCAGAGACTGGAGTATTCATGATATGGTGAGACGTGGTACCCTGGAACAATTGGAGTTCGGACCTAAATAGAGAGGCCGACTCATGAGAACAATTGTGTTACGGGTGTTACTACGGCCTATCGCTCGATGTTGGGAAGTTAGAATCTCCGGAGTACATGAATTAGAAAGATGATATTGAAGTCTCATGCATTATTATAACTGATGATAGTGTTTGGGATGTTGTACTGTATTACATAAATAACTGTTCATATAACTGTATTTATCTGTGGATGTTTATACTGCTGTTTGTCGCTTGTGCGGCTATCGTGATAACTTTATATGAGTATCTCACCTTTGCCTGTACATGTTGGACACCTTGTTGTGTTTTTGGAACACATGTACAGATGTTGATCATAGGTCCCCGCGGAGACGTGAGGACTCGGACGATGGAAACTTTTGAAGGAGCCGACGTTGGGTTGTACCCCAATGGCTACTTTTAGCCGACCAGCTTAGGAGTCTTTTGTTTTTGAGCAGGCTTATATTTTATTACTGCATATATGTCGCAATTACTTTCTAAGTCTGTAATATGATATATATATTAGACCAGGTTTTGCGTTATGTTTATGTTTTATGAACAATGAATATCAATGTGTGATATGAAATTTATTCCTCCGTCTGGAGTTGTTTGCCTATGCATGCAGAAAATTTTTAGAACCGCGTTTTCGAACGTAGCTACTTAATTAAAGTACTTTCCGAAAGCAACCAGCGTTTTATTTTATTGTTTTATTTCCGTATTAGAGTCCGTGTATGTAGCACCCGCGAGGGGGGTGTTACATTAGTGGTATCAGAGCTGGTCGAGTCTTTCGGGAATCCTTGGGAAGTGAGTCTGTTATGTTTATGTTGTGTGATCTCTGTGAACCTTGTTTGAATTGTTTCTCTGTTGAAGCAATGTGTGTTGACACACTAGTTTTGATTTATGTTTCCTTATTAAGGTATGTTTGGTTTGCCTTGTAGGGAGACATGAATCTTAGAGGTGGTCGTGGTGGAGGTCGCGGCACTGCTGACAACAATGTTGATGACAATAACATGAATCGGGCTATCCAGGCCATGGCTGATATGGCGGCTGCTGTTGCTCAACAGACTGCAACGATGGCTCAACAGAATCAACAGAACCAACAAAGAGCTGATCTTGCTGCTGGTGCCAGAGGGTTAGTCGATTTTCGGCGTCACGATCCTCCGCAGTTTCACGGGGACTGTGACCCGGAAAAGGCTGACCTGTGGCTGCAAGAGATAGAGAAGATTTTTGCTGTTCTACATTGTCCTGAGGGAGTGTAGGTGGACTATGCCACATTCCTGTTTCTGGGTGATGCAGAGTATTGGTGGGGAGGAACCAGACAACTGCTGGAAGCCAACAACCAAGAGATCACTTGGGGAGTATTTCGCACCAAGTTTCTGGACAAGTACTTTCCCCAAAGTGCTAGAACCGAGAAAGAGCAGGAATTTCTGAAGCTGCAGCAGAGGGATATGTCTGTCGGGGAATATGCGGCGAAGTTTGAATCACTCGCCAAATATTTCCGCTTTTTCCAAGCTCAGCCTGACGAGGACTGGAAATGCGAGAGGTTCGAAGGTGGTCTGCGCTTCGAGATCAAGGAGTCGGTGTTGCCACTAGAGATCCGTACCTTCCAAGCTCTGGTGGAAAAGTGTAGAAAAGTAGAAAAGATGAGAAGCGGAAGGGAGAACAAGGGTACTACAGGAGGACCGTCTAGGTCAAGGAACACGAACCAGTACCAGCACCAGAAAGGGAAGCAGTCCCAGAAAAAGCCGTATTCCCGACCTCAAGGGAATAGTCAGAAACAACAACCTTATCGTCCTGTTGCTTCTGCTTACGGTGGTGGGAACAGAAACGACCAGAACCAAGGCCGAGCCCAGAGATGTTTCAAGTGTGGGCAACCCGGACACCCAGCTGATAGCTGCAAGTTGAAAGGAGTTCTATGTTTCCAATGCGGAGAGATAGGACATTTCGCGAGGGAATGCCCTACACCAAAGCCCGAGCCGACTGTCAACAACATGCGGACTGCTAGACCCACGGCGAGGGGAAGGGTTTATACCATGAGCGGCGTTGATGCTTCCAAATCTGATGATCTCATACAAGGTAGTTGCATCATAGCTGGTAATCTCCTAACTGTACTATTTGATTCGGGTGCGACACATTCGTTTATCTCCTTGAATTGTGTGAGACAATTAGAGTTGCCTGTTTCTTCGCTGTCTTTTGATTTGATTGTCACAACCCCGACTGCTAAACCTGTTACTGTTAATACAGTATGTTTGAACTGTCCTATTACTGTTCATGATAGGAACTTTCTTGTTGACTTAATATGTTTGCCTTTGACTCAATTGGATGTGATCCTAGGCATGGATTGGTTATCTTCCAACCATATCCTTTTAGACTGTGCACATAGAACCCTAGTTTTTCCTGACCCTGAGATTTCTGGATTTATAACTGCCAACCAAGTAAGAGCTTCTTTGAAAGAAGGAGATCAGGGATACATGCTTCTATCCTGTTTAGAAATCGAGAGGGACGTTGTCTTGAGCGATGTGCCGGTTGTGAAAGATTTTCCGGAAGTTTTTCCAGAGGACGTACCAGGTTTGCCACCTGTGAGGGACATCGAGTTTGCGATCGACTTACTTCCAGGATCCGGTCCGATCTCTATAGCTCCTTATAGGATGTCACCTACGGAGTTAGCCGAGTTGAAGACTCAACTAGAGGATTTGATGTCCAAGCGGTTTGTGAGGCCAAGTGTGTCCCCGTGGGGAGCACCAGTGTTGTTGGTGAAGAAGAAGGACGGGAGTTCAAGACTCTGTGTGGATTACCGTCAACTCAACAAGATAACGATCAAGAACAAGTATCCTCTACCCCGCATAGATGACTTGATGGATCAACTTCAAGGAGCCGCTGTCTTTTCAAAGATCGATCTGAGATCCGGTTATCACCAGATCAGAGTAAAGAACGAGGACGTACCCAAGACTGCTTTCAGGACTCGTTATGGTCACTATGAGTACCTCGTGATGCCTTTCGGAGTGACAAACGCGCCTGCTATCTTCATGGACTATATGAACAGGATTTTCCGTCCGTTTTTGGATCAGTTTGTTGTCGTGTTTATCGATGATATTCTCATCTACTCAAAAAGTTCTGAGGAACACGAGGAACACCTACGACAAGTTTTGCAGATCCTTCACAAGGAGAAGTTGTACGCAAAGCTACCCAAGTGTGAATTTTGGTTGGATGAAGTCAAATTCTTAGGACATGTGATTTCGAAGGAAGGAATTGCCGTCGATCCTACGAAAGTAGAAGCAGTACTTCTGTGGGAGAGACCCAAGACTGTGACAGAAATTCGCAGTTTCGTTGGACTAGCTGGTTATTACAGAAGGTTCATCGAAGGATTTTCAAAGATTGTTGCGCCATTGACTCAACTTACGAGGAAGGACCAACCGTTTATGTGGACTGATAAATGTGAAGAGAGTTTTCAGACGATGAAGGAACGTTTGACAACCTCACCAGTGTTAGTACTACCTAAGCCAGACGAACCGTACGAAGTGTACTGTGATGCTTCGCATCAGGGATTAGGATGTGTGCTTATGCAACATCGGAAGGTTGTAGCATATGCTTCGCGCCAGTTGAAGACTCATGAGAGGAATTACCCGACGCACGACCTTGAGTTAGCTGCTGTGGTTTTTGCACTAAAGATCTGGAGACACTACTTATATGGATCTAAGTTCGATGTCTTCAGTGACCACAAAAGTTTGAAGTACCTGTTCGACCAGAAGGAACTTAACATGAGGCAGAGACGTTGGATGGAGTTTCTTAAAGACTATGACTTCACTTTGCTGTACCACCCTGGGAAAGCAAATGTCGTTGCAGATGCTCTGAGTCGGAAGACCCTACACATCTCTGCAATGATGGTTAAAGAGCTAGAATTGATAGAACAGTTTCGTGATCTCAATCTGGCTGTGGAAGTGAACAATGAGAAGATTTGTTTGGGAATGATTAAGGTATCTAGTGGACTGATGGACACGATCCGTGAACAGCAAGCAACTGATGTATATCTCCAAGAGAAAAAGGAGTTACTTGGACACGAGAAAGCTGCAGAGTTCAGTATGGGGACTGATGGTATCTTGAGATGCAATGGACGAGTTTGTGTGCCTAGCAACCCGGAGATGAGGAAAATGATTCTAGAAGAAGGACACAAGAGCAAGCTGAGTATTCACCCTGGATCAACCAAAATGTACCAAGATCTAAAACAAAAGTTTTGGTGGCCAGGAATGAAGAAGAAAGTGGCTGAGTATGTAGCATCATGTTTGACCTGTCAGAAAGCGAAGGTAGAACATCAGCGACCTGGAGGGATGCTTCAATCCTTGGATGTACCCGAATGGAAATGGGAGAGCATTTCAATGGATTTTGTGGTAGGATTACCGAGAACTTCCAAAAGTTTTGATTCAATTTGGGTGATTGTTGATAGGTTAACGAAGTCAGCACACTTCTTACCTGTTAAGATCAACTACTCAGTGGAGAAGTTAACTGAGTTGTATATCAGAGAAGTAATCAGACTACATGGAGTGCCTTCGAGCATAGTCTCTGATAGAGACCCAAAGTTTACGCCACGTTTTTGGCAAAGTCTACATCAAGCTTTAGGAACAAAGTTAAGGCTAAGTTCAGCCTATCACCCTCAGACTGATGGACAAACAGAGAGAACGATACAGTCGTTGGAAGATTTGCTCCGAGCTTGTGTTCTAGACCATGGTGGATGTTGGGATGATCTGTTGCCTCTTATAGAATTCACCTACAACAACAGCTACCATTCTAGCATAGGGATGGCACCCTATGAAGCCTTGTATGGACGAAAGTGCCAGACACCGTTGTGTTGGTACCAGGATGGAGAGAACATGATCGTAGGCCCAGAACTTGTGCAACAAACAACGGAAAAGATTAAACAGATCCAGGAAAAGATGAAAACGGCACAGAGCAGGCAGAAAAGCTATTCAGATAAGAGAAGACGACCCCTCGAGTTTCAAGAAGGTGAACACGTGTTCCTGAGAGTCACATCTATGACTGGGGTAGGTAGAGCGATTAAGTCCAGAAAAACTCACTCCCAAATTCATTAGACCTTACCAAATTCTTCGGCGTATTGGTCCAGTAGCTTACCAGATTGCCTTACCACCTTTTCTGTCTAACATTCATAATGTTTTCCATGTCTCACAACTTCGAAAGTATATTCCTGATCCGTCTCATGTAATCGAACCTGATATAGTACATTTACGAGAAAACTTGTCTTATGAGACATCGCCTGTGCGAATCGTTGATAAGAGGATCAAGCAACTCAGGGGAAAACAAGTTCCCTTAGTCAAAGTCGTTTGGAACGAAGCAACTGGAGACGCAACGTGGGAGCTCGAGGACAAGATGAAGTTACAGTATCCCAATCTTTTTCAAGGTACGTAATTTCGAGGACGAAATTTTTTTTTAGAGGGGTAGTAATGTAACACCCCGATTTTTGAGTTTTTCTTTTAATCAGTATTTATGAACTTATATTTTATTCGAGGTCTTAGAAAGGGATATAAAATATTCCGAGACCATAATCATGCTCAGCGATATCGTAGGAAGCTACGATTAAGTTTTGAGTCGAAAACTCAAACGGAGCCCGGTCTGCGTTTTTACACTGACAGTATGATTTTACTGCTCAGATGATCTCAGATGGACCCGTGAACGAGACAGTAAGTCTTAGAATTCGATTCTCTACGTTTTGGTTAAATTTCGTAAAAATTTCAAAAAAATCATTTCCTGACCTCCGTTCGAGCGAAATCTTCAATCGGGTGGAGAACGGAGCCGCGTATGGACTTACCAGGACCCGACAACGGATAATATGGATATCACATCATGTCAACTCACTTGGGAGAGCATGCCAGAGTCGTCATGACGATTGGAAATTTCGGGATGCGAAATTACCAAAATACCCCTAACTTAAGTCTTTTCACCTTTTACCATTTTACCCTTTGAACCAAATGACCTTTTTACCCTTAATGAACTCTTTAGAAGGCTGGAACAGCCCTCTCAGCCCCTCATTCCACGCAGCCCAGCCCCTCAAGAACACCAAGAACACTTCATCTTCCTTAGAGAAAAAACCTCCATTGAATCCTTGAGAAAATCTTGAAAGCTTGTTGAAATCACTTGATTTCTTGACCAATCTTCCTCCATTTTAAGGTAAGATCACTTCTATGGTCTCATATCTTCTTGAATCTCTTTCAATATCAAGATCAAAACTCCATTTTCATGAAACTCATTCTTAGATCCAAAACTTTGAAAATCCATAGGAAATTGTAGGAAAATCCTTTGGAGGTGAAACCAAGTTCTTTGAACTCACCTCATCACCCTCTATCTAAACCCAAGAGCTCATGATCCAAGTCTCATCCTAGCCCTAAAACCCCAAAGTGGCCGAAACCTAAGAGTGATGATGAATAGTGTTTTTCATCAAATTTTTGATTTCTAGCTCTTGATTCCATCCTTAGCTTTCCTAGTGTCCTTGAATCCAAGTGATGGAAAACCAAATCAATTCCTAGCCTAGATTGCCCTTTATGGCCGAGAGCTTCATGGGGAAAATCCATGAGTGTTGTTTCACATTTTTGAGTCATAGGACTTGAAATAGTGTTAACTAAGTTCATGAACCAACTAACCAAAAGTTTGGAACCAAATGAGATCCCTAACCCTTTTTACCTTTCATGGCCGAACCCTATACCTTTTAGGGGAAGGAAAACTTGTCTTCTTATGTTATAGATTGATGTTGAATTGTTGTTTGATATTGAATTGTGTTTGATTGTTTTAGGCGACGCAAACGAAACCGGAGCCGGAGCCGAGAATCGATCAAGTTTGGACTAAGCAAATTTGAGAGGTAAAGGGAGGTAGTCATTTAAGTTTGAGTAGCTTCATAGTGCATGTTTGATATATGTGTTATGATGTCTTTAGTGATGACTTAGAGATGAGTTTGAATGATGTATATGTATACTTATATCCTGGATTGATTGGATGTTAAATGTTGTGCATAATTGTCTATTTGATAATTTGTGGCATGGATGCCTTAGTTGATATTATGATGATGATTATGGATTGTTGATGTCTATATATATTTATACCCTGGATGAGCATAGGACTGGCTATGTCTCGATAATTTATTAAAAGACTCGAAATCCTAAATCTATGTTTTGAAAATCGTGTTTTTAAATCAAAAAGTGATTTTTGGGAAAACGTGTTATTTTTTTTCAAGAAAAGTTGTCTTTCTTGTTGAAAAGTATTTTTGTTTTGAAAAGTAAAGTGGTTTTGTGAAAAGTCGTGCAAATCGTGTTTTATTTCGGTAAAACGTTTTAAAAAGACGTGAAACCTTAGAAAAAGGTTTTTGTTTTCAAGAAAGGTGTTTTCACGGAAAAATGTTCTCTTGATCAAAAAGGATGTTTCGTTTCGAGAAAACCAAAGTATGTTTTGTTTTCCAAAGTGTTTTGAGAAAATGAAACCAAAGAAAAATGATGAATCTTTGAGACGAACCCGAACCTAGTGGCCGAGACGTCGGGGCTAGTGTTTTGTGGATTGAGCACTCGGACTTCGTGTCCTGTGTTTTTGATTTGAGTGGGCTTAATGCCTTTTTGAAACGAGTCGTGGACTTTATGTCTCGACATTTGAAAGAATGAACGCAAAGAAAACAGAAAACTTTCTGTGTACATGCATGAACCGGCAGACGTGCCATTTGGAACCGAGCTACAACTTTCGTAGTTGAGAATTCAGCCAGTTAAGACCACTGGGTCTATAGGGGCATTCTGTGTTCGAGATCCCACAAGTGGCCGGTGGCGTAGCAACCCCGTGCCGTGGTAAATCGGCTGCCAAACACGAATGAACTCGATCAGAGACTGGAGTATTCATGATATGGTGAGACGTGGTACCCTGGAACAATTGGAGTTCGGACCTAAATAGAGAGGCCGACTCATGAGAACAATTGTGTTACGGGTGTTACTACGGCCTATCGCTCGATGTTGGGAAGTTAGAATCTCCGGAGTACATGAATTAGAAAGATGATATTGAAGTCTCATGCATTATTATAACTGATGATAGTGTTTGGGATGTTGTACTGTATTACATAAATAACTGTTCATATAACTGTATTTATCTGTGGATGTTTATACTGCTGTTTGTCGCTTGTGCGGCTATCGTGATAACTTTATATGAGTATCTCACCTTTGCCTGTACATGTTGGACACCTTGTTGTGTTTTTGGAACACATGTACAGATGTTGATCATAGGTCCCCGCGGAGACGTGAGGACTCGGACGATGGAAACTTTTGAAGGAGCCGACGTTGGGTTGTACCCCAATGGCTACTTTTAGCCGACCAGCTTAGGAGTCTTTTGTTTTTGAGCAGGCTTATATTTTATTACTGCATATATGTCGCAATTACTTTCTAAGTCTGTAATATGATATATATATTAGACCAGGTTTTGCGTTATGTTTATGTTTTATGAACAATGAATATCAATGTGTGATATGAAATTTATTCCTCCGTCTGGAGTTGTTTGCCTATGCATGCAGAAAATTTTTAGAACCGCGTTTTCGAACGTAGCTACTTAATTAAAGTACTTTCCGAAAGCAACCAGCGTTTTATTTTATTGTTTTATTTCCGTATTAGAGTCCGTGTATGTAGCACCCGCGAGGGGGGTGTTACAAATCTCACCCATATCTGTATGTTTTCTGCTGGTACTTGCTGTTGCTGTTTGAACAGATGGACGTGACGATGGTTCAGTTCTGCAGTCCCTTTGAGTTCGGAGGTGGACTCTTTTGCTGTTTTAGTTTTGCTGTTTCAGTAGTTTTGTTGAAAATTTCTTTCCTTAATCTTCAGCGACCGAGTAGGTTTAGTTTTGAGCCACGGAATTTCGAGGACGAAATTTTTTTAAGAGGGGTAGGAATGTAACACCCCGATTTTCACGATTTTCACGTTTTCTAATTCTTCCGTATTTTAACGTCTTTATTTTATTCGAGGTCTTAGGAATGGAAATAAAATATTCCGAGACCATAGTCATGCTCGACGATATCGTAGGAAGCTACGATTAAGTTTTGAGTCAAAAACTCAAACGGAGTCCGGTCTGCATTTTACACTGACAGTATGATTTTACTGCTTAGAAGACCTCAGATAGACCCGTGAACGAGACAGTAAGTCTTAGAATTCGATTATCTACGTTTTGGTTAAATTTCGTAAAAATTTCAGAAAAATAACTTCCTGACCTTCGTTCGGGCGAAATTCTCAATCGGGTGACGAACGGAGCCACATACGGACTTACCGAGACTCGTCAACAGATAATCTTGATATCACAACATCCCAGGACACTTGGGAGAGTATGCCAGAGTCGTCATGATGATCGGAAAAATCTAGACGCGAAATGACCAAAATGCCCCTAACCTTAGTCTTTTGCACTTTTACCATTTTACCCTTTTGGCAAATGACTATTTTGCCCTTAAGTGACTTGTTTTAAGGCTGAACTCAGCCCATCCAGCCCCTCATTCACGAAATTTCTGCCCAAAGAAGAACACCATTGTTGTTCTTGAAGAGAAGCTCCATTTTTCTTCTTGAAAAGCTTGAACCACTTGTTAGAATCACTTGATTCCTTGAGCAATCTTCATTCATTTTAAGGTAAGATCACTTCTATGATCTCTTAGCTTCTTGAATATCTCTTTATTTCAAGATCAATCTTCATTTTCATGAAAATTATTTCTTAGATCCAAAACTTTGAAAATCCATAGGAAATTGTAGAAAAATCCTTTTGAGGTAAGACCAAGTTCTTTGAACTCACCTCATCATTCTCTACCTAAACCCAAGAGCTTATGATTCAACTCTCATCATAGCTCAAAAAGCACATTAGGGCCGAACCCTTTTGAAGATGATGAATAGTGTTTTTCATCAATTTTTGATTTCTAACACTTGATTTCATTCTTAGCTTTCCTAATGCCTTTGAATCCATGAAATGGAAAACCAAGATCAATTCCTAGCTTTATTCTCTTTAGGGTGGCCGAAACCCTCTTTGTGAGAATTGTTGAGTTTGGTTTGATTGTTGTTTAATGTTTGATTGTTTGGTTGTTTGTAGTTGGTGACAACTATCAGGAGGTTCACAAACCGATCAACCGACTTTGATCTGGGAATCTGCTCTTCAACAGGTATGGGGAGAAGAACCTCATCACACCAAGATGGTGGTGGTGAAGATGGTTGTTTACTTTATGTGTGGGTGAAACCCTTTAGTTTGGGTTCACTTTTAATTGTTATGTTTTTCAAGAACAAGGTTGTCTTGATGAGTGTATGCTTTAGTATGTTGTAGTGTGCTTTAGCATATGTTGATGATGATATGATTGAATAAAAATCATTTTCATGTATGTTGGAAAACCTACTTTGATCATTAGATCAAGTATGGACTTTTTATTGTTGATTATGAGACCATAATGTGTGATGGACTTGGATGTTTGATTATGATGTAGTAATGTGTATTATGGTTATCATGATTGTGTAAGTGTTGTGAGCCATACTTTGATTGGTTGATGAAGTAAAACCTCACATTGATTCCTAGTTGGCTATTAGCCATGACCTTGAGGAAAGGAAAGATATGAATAGTTCTTGGACAAGTCAAGTTTTGATGTAAAGAAAGTGTTTTCAATAACTTGTGTTTTTCAAAGAAAAACCCTAAGTGACTTTAAATGGAATTAAATCTCAAAATGTTTTCACCAAAGTGAAACATATTTTATACCTTATCCCTAGTCCATATAGTTAGTCAAGGGACTCAAAATGAGAAAAGAAGTGTTTTCATGAAGAGAATCAAAATGGTTCCATAAGTTGATGTCTTGTTTTTAAGGCAACTTTTCGCTAAGCGAATTTACTTTCCCTACGCGAAAACAGGGAAAGTCTTAGTTGGGCATCACTGCCTCACTTTCGCTAAGCGAATTCATATTCGCTAAGCCAACCCAGCAAATTTCGCTACGCGAATTACATCTTGCTGAGCAATCCAGAGGTGTTTCTAAAGAGGTGCAACCGTCTGAACTTGCGCTAAGCGAATTCATATTCGCTAAGCGAATCCAATATATTTCGCTACGCGATTTGTGTCTCGTCGAGCGAACCAGAGGAGTTCCAAAGGAGGTATTACTGCCTCATTTTCGCTAAGCGAATGTAAATCCGCTAAGCGAATTTCATGTTTCAGAAAATGCTAGAAATGAAGTAAGTAGTTCAAATGTTGTTTTAAATCAAATGAGTTTTCAACTGTAAAAGTTGTTTGGTTTAAAAAAGGAGTTTTCTTAAAGTTTTACGCGTGAAAAACCTAAGTTAAGTAATTAACTTAGAGTTGAAGACAAGGGTTAATTAAGTATGGTATGTGGTGGAACAAGACCATGTACTATACCATTGATGACTTAGTACATCAATGAGTTCATAAGACTTAAGTGAAATCAACACCTGTTTCCTTAATTGAAAAACAAGGGATTAATATCTTAGAAAGGCTTAAAGACTTATCTAAGAGGATTCTCAATCCTTATTCATAATGCTTAGGACTTGAGACATAATTCATAAGACGTAAACACAAACACGAAACGTTTTGGTTTTTGAAACAGTAGTTCGATGACCGACCGATGATTCGGATCTAGGTTAATCGTTCAATTGTTTCTGTCTTGTGATAACTGGAATGAGAGAGATCCTGAGGCTGTGCAGGTATGGGACTGGACAGTGGAAGGAATCCTGAGGCTATGCAGGTATGGGACTGTATAGTTAAGGGAAGGCATATAAGAATTGATTGGTACTACCCATACCAACAAGATTTATCTTCTTTTCGGGAGCTTAGAACATAAGAACTTTATAGTTAAGCGTGCTTGACTTAGAGTAATTATGGGATGGGTGACCTTCTGGGAAGTTTCCTAGAAAGCGTGTGAGTGAGGACAAAACACGCTGAAAAGACTTGTATTGGTTTGTGGGGACAGTCGGCGATTCTGAAAGCAGTCTGGATCATTCCAAAGGAATCACGAGATATTTATCCGATGGATAATTGTTTTATCCGATGGATAAATGTTTTATTAAACAAAGACGTGTGTAGTTTCTAAGGAAGAGAACCTTAGTGAACCTTGAGGTTTATCCAATGGATAAACATTGCTTTATCGCATCTGCTTTGTGTAAGCATTGGCATTTCATGTGCATAGTTGTAAGGCCTTGAGCCTAGGAGTTGAGCTTACACCTTGATGCGGGTGCGAATCTTACGGTGACGATCTTCAATGGTCTTTTTGGAGGTATCAGGGTTGGAAGGGCTGACATGTGACCAGTTGGTGATTCTTCTGTGTCGTGGCGAATCCGTGCAATACACTGATATCCTCTACTAGATGCCGTACTTTTCATGTTTGGTCGAGAGTGTTACCGTAAAGCCAGATACGTGCACGTTACGAATGTTGTAGCATCTTGCTCATGGCTGGCAGAAACCGAACATGTCCTCCCATTTACTCTCTCCGAATGTTTTGTTAGCTCCATGGAGTAGGGGTCAGAGTAGTACCCAGTGACATTGACATTGAGTCATATACATTGCATTGCATTGCATGGCTATTGATGTTTATGGCTATTGATGTTTACATTTACCGTTATACATCGCTGTTCTATTTAAGAATGCATTGTATTGTACTGTTATTGTACTGTTAACTGCTTAACCTGATTTATATTGAGAACCTTTGTAAGCATGTTGGGTACGCTGTTACCCGGTGAGTCGTCCCGTTTTTACTACTGCTGTTTTGTTGTGTTGATGAACGGAATCTCACCCATATCTGTATGTTTTCTGCTGGTACTTGCTATTGCTGTTTGAACAGATGGACGTGACGATGGTTCAGTTCTGCAGTCCCTTTGAGTTCGGAGGTGGACTCTTTTGCTGTTTTAGTTTTGTTGTCGGCCAGACTATGTCAGTTTTTGTAGTACCTTTTGGGAGCTATGACTCCTAGTACTTATTGTATTTTCTTATGTTAGTCATACATTAGACTTAAGTCTGTATACAGTAATGTTGATGTTTCTGTTTTCCGTTTCTGTTTCTGTATCTATAATACTGTATGTATGTCCTAGTAATGCATGGTGAACCTAAGTTTACTTATTAGTATTATTTATTACCTTTACTAAATCCCATTACATCTTTATGAAAAGAAAAGAAAAAGAAAAATCGTATTTTTTCGCATTAATAAATATTTTCGGCCTTATAAACGTTCGGGAATGTGACACTCGGGAAAGGGTGTTGCATTATTTGGTATCAGAGCTGGCCGAGTCTTTTTGGGGTTTGTAGGTTATGGTCTGTCTTGTTTGTGTTGTGTTTTCTCTGATTGTTTTCTGTGTTATTGTTTCTGAGAGAAAACAATGTTGGAGAGGATGATGACTTTGGTCTATCCTTTTGTATTGTTTGATCTCTGTGTTGTGTTTCTGTGAAGAAGACAACGATTGTTTGTTACTCTCTGCATTATTGTTTCTGAAGGGGAATGATATTGGACAGGGTAGTAATGTTTTTGCTTTCTTGTAAGTTGTCGCTCGCAGAGTTCTTTAGAACGAGTGCTTTTCCGATGAGTTGAAAGACATGGAGTTCCTGCAGCTACGTCAAGGAGGAATGTCTGTCAAAGAATATGCTGATCGTTTTGAGTCCCTGCTGAAATCTTCGAGGTATTTCATCTTCATCTCGATGAGGAGTGGAAGTGCACAAAGTTCGAAGAAGGTTTAAGGGACGAGATTCGAGGAGAGGTGCTACCTCTTGAGGTCAAAGAGTTCTCAGTTTTGGTAAATGAATGCTTCGTAATCGAAGATCTGATGAAGACTTGTGGAGGAAGGCAACGTCACTCTGGACCGACTAGGTTCCATAAAGGCACCAATGGTCGTGATGATAGATCTCGATGGAAACCATATTCGAAACAGCAAGGTCAACAACAACGTTCTGTAGGAGGAAGCAGCGGGAGTATTAGTCAATCTGGAAGTGCCCCAAAGAAGTGCATGAAGTGTGGCAAGAACAATCATGTAACCAGAGGATGCTCGATCAAGGGGATCATATGCTTCAAGTGTGGAAAACCAGGGCATACTTCACGCAACTGTGTGCAATCAAAAGCTAGACATTCTGTCAACGATGTGCAAGCAGCGAAGCCTAAGGCAATGAGTCGAGTTTATACGGGGGATGATGCTGAGACTTCTCAAAAGGAAGATTTGATTCACGGTCAGATCGTCGTGGAAGGTAGAACCTTATCTGTATCTTTCCTTACCCTAAGATTTGGTGATTTTTGCACTTCCTGCAAAGCCTGTTATAACTGCGAAAGTCTGTTTGACCTGTTCTATTTCCGTAGTGGATAGAACGTTTTTGATTGATTTAATCTGTTTGCCTCTTTCGCAAATGGATGTGATCATAAGGATGGATTGGTTATCTTGTAACTATATCCTATTAGACGGTGCAAACAAAACCTTAGTTTTCCCTGATTCGGATAATTCTGGATTTGGATTGCCAACCAAGAAAACGTTTCTCTGAGAGGAGGAGCTCAATGAATACATGTTACTAATGAGTTTCCGGAAGTCTTTCTTGAAGACGTACCAGGTGTACCGCCAGTTCGAGACATCGAGTTGTGATCGATCTTGTGCCAGGAACAGGACCAGTGTCTATGGCACCGTATCGTATGGCACCTGCTGAGTTGGAAACCTTGAAGGAACAGTTGGTAGACTTATAGGGAAAAATAGTTCGTTAGACCCAGTGTGTCGCCGTAGGGAACGCCTGTGCTGTTGGTGAGAAAGAAAGACGAAACATCCTGCTTATGTGTGGATTAGCGCCAGTTGAACAAAGTTACCATTCAGAACAAGTATCATCTTCCGGGAATAAATGACTTGATGGATCAGTTGAGGAGAGCGGCAGTTTTCTCCGAGATTGATTTGCGATCGGGTTATCACCAGATTCGTGTGAAGACAGAAGATATACCGAGGACAGCGTTTCAAACACGCTATGGGCACTATGAGTACCTTGTAATGCCGTTTGGTATAACGAATACTCCTCTATATTCATGGATTACATGAATAGGATCTTTCATCCATACCTAGATAAGTTTGTCGTTGTTTCATAGACGACATACTCATCTATTCGCGAAACCAGGAAGTACACGCTGAATATCTTAGTGTGATTCTTCAGGTTCTGAAGGAGAAACAGCTATATGCAAAGTTGTCCGAGTGTGAGATTTGGCTCGACGAAGTAAAGTTTTTGGGTCATGTGATTTCAAAGGAAGGATGAAGCGTTTGAATGGATTGAAGCCTGTGAGGAAAGTTTGCAAGGATTAGAGAGAAGGTTGACTGCTTCACCTGTGTTAGTGCTGCCTGATCTCAAGGGAATATTTGTGTTCACACTCCTACGTATTCCTCAATGTATTAGACAATTGAGTGAATTGGTAATATGGTGTCCATTGGTCTGGACATTTTCGTATTACTTCGCTGAAAGTTTTGTTATTACTATTTCTTGAGTTATAACATAAACAACTTCTCGATACTGGAAGTTTCTTGATGAAACTTAGTCTAATCACTTTTACTTTTGGTGAAGGTGATCCAGTCTGATTTTTGCCAGACTGTTTATCTTTTGATTCCAAAGTTTATTGGAAGGTTCTTATGAAAGAAGGAACTTTATTAGAGTCATGGATGTAAACATGTATTAGCTATGCATTTTTACACTCACGAACCTACTGAAGAGTCTTTTTGCATACTGAAGAGTCTTTTTGCATACTGGATATTTCTATATTCATTCCAGATGGGTAAAATTCTTTTGTATACGTTCTTACTTTCTTTTGAGACCAAGACCAGGAAAAATTTTCCTTTGTTGAAAATTTCTTTCCTTAATCTTCAGCGACCGAGTAGGTTTAGTTTTGAGCCACGGAATTTCGAGGACGAAATTTTTTTAAGAGGGGTAGGAATGTAACACCCCGATTTTCACGATTTTCACGTTTTCTAATTCTTCCGTATTTTAACGTCTTTATTTTATTCGAGGTCTTAGGAATGGAAATAAAATATTCCGAGACCATAGTCATGCTCGACGATATCGTAGGAAGCTACGATTAAGTTTTGAGTCAAAAACTCAAACGGAGTCCGGTCTGCATTTTTACACTGACAGTATGATTTTACTGCTTAGAAGACCTCAGATAGACCCGTGAACGAGACAGTAAGTCTTAGAATTCGATTATCTACGTTTTGGTTAAATTTCGTAAAAATTTCAGAAAAATAACTTCCTGACCTTCGTTCGGGCGAAATTCTCAATCGGGTGACGAACGGAGCCACATACGGACTTACCGAGACTCGTCAACAGATAATCTTGATATCACAACATCCCAGGACACTTGGGAGAGTATGCCAGAGTCGTCATGATGATCGGAAAAATCTAGACGCGAAATGACCAAAATGCCCCTAACCTTAGTCTTTTGCACTTTTACCATTTTACCCTTTTGGCAAATGACTATTTTGCCCTTAAGTGACTTGTTTTAAGGCTGAACTCAGCCCATCCAGCCCCTCATTCACGAAATTTCTGCCCAAAGAAGAACACCATTGTTGTTCTTGAAGAGAAACTCCATTTTTCTTCTTGAAAAGCTTGAACCACTTGTTAGAATCACTTGATTCCTTGAGCAATCTTCATTCATTTTAAGGTAAGATCACTTCTATGATCTCTTAGCTTCTTGAATATCTCTTTATTTCAAGATCAATCTTCATTTTCATGAAAATTATTTCTTAGATCCAAAACTTTGAAAATCCATAGGAAATTGTAGAAAAATCCTTTTGAGGTAAGACCAAGTTCTTTGAACTCACCTCATCATTCTCTACCTAAACCCAAGAGCTTATGATTCAACTCTCATCATAGCTCAAAAAGCACATTAGGGCCGAACCCTTTTGAAGATGATGAATAGTGTTTTTCATCAATTTTTGATTTCTAACACTTGATTTCATTCTTAGCTTTCCTAATGCCTTTGAATCCATGAAATGGAAAACCAAGATCAATTCCTAGCTTTATTCTCTTTAGGGTGGCCGAAACCCTCTTTGTGAGAATTGTTGAGTTTGGTTTGATTGTTGTTTAATGTTTGATTGTTTGGTTGTTTGTAGTTGGTGACAACTATCAGGAGGTTCACAAACCGATCAACCGACTTTGATCTGGGAATCTGCTCTTCAACAGGTATGGGGAGAAGAACCTCATCACACCAAGATGGTGGTGGTGAAGATGGTTGTTTACTTTATGTGTGGGTGAAACCCTTTAGTTTGGGTTCACTTTTAATTGTTATGTTTTTCAAGAACAAGGTTGTCTTGATGAGTGTATGCTTTAGTATGTTGTAGTGTGCTTTAGCATATGTTGATGATGATATGATTGAATAAAAATCATTTTCATGTATGTTGGAAAACCTACTTTGATCATTAGATCAAGTATGGACTTTTTATTGTTGATTATGAGACCATAATGTGTGATGGACTTGGATGTTTGATTATGATGTAGTAATGTGTATTATGGTTATCATGATTGTGTAAGTGTTGTGAGCCATACTTTGATTGGTTGATGAAGTAAAACCTCACATTGATTCCTAGTTGGCTATTAGCCATGACCTTGAGGAAAGGAAAGATATGAATAGTTCTTGGACAAGTCAAGTTTTGATGTAAAGAAAGTGTTTTCAATAACTTGTGTTTTTCAAAGAAAAACCCTAAGTGACTTTAAATGGAATTAAATCTCAAAATGTTTTCACCAAAGTGAAACATATTTTATACCTTATCCCTAGTCCATATAGTTAGTCAAGGGACTCAAAATGAGAAAAGAAGTGTTTTCATGAAGAGAATCAAAATGGTTCCATAAGGTTGATGTCTTG
This sequence comes from Ammopiptanthus mongolicus, assembly GCA_039655645.1. NCBI lineage: Eukaryota > Viridiplantae > Streptophyta > Magnoliopsida > Fabales > Fabaceae > Ammopiptanthus > Ammopiptanthus mongolicus. The sequence goes on along the minus strand of CM077343.1, from coordinate 36,980,524 downwards.
TTTTAAGGCAACTTTTCGCTAAGCGAATTTACTTTCCCTACGCGAAAACAGGGAAAGTCTTAGTTGGGCATCACTGCCTCACTTTCGCTAAGCGAATTCATATTCGCTAAGCCAACCCAGCAAATTTCGCTACGCGAATTACATCTCGCTGAGCAATCCAGAGGTGTTTCTAAAGAGGTGCAACCGTCTGAACTTGCGCTAAGCGAATTCATATTCGCTAAGCGAATCCAATATATTTCGCTACGCGATTTGTGTCTCGTCGAGCGAACCAGAGGAGTTCCAAAGGAGGTATTACTGCCTCATTTTCGCTAAGCGAATGTAAATCCGCTAAGCGAATTTCATGTTTCAGAAAATGCTAGAAATGAAGTAAGTAGTTCAAATGTTGTTTTAAATCAAATGAGTTTTCAACTGTAAAAGTTGTTTGGTTTAAAAAAGGAGTTTTCTTAAAGTTTTACGCGTGAAAAACCTAAGTTAAGTAATTAACTTAGAGTTGAAGACAAGGGTTAATTAAGTATGGTACGTCGTGGAACAAGACCATGTACTATACCATTGATGACTTAGTACATCAATGAGTTCATAAGACTTAAGTGAAATCAACACCTGTTTCCTTAATTGAAAAACAAGGGATTAATATCTTAGAAAGGCTTAAAGACTTATCTAAGAGGATTCTCAATCCTTATTCATAATGCTTAGGACTTGAGACATAATTCATAAGACGTAAACACAAACACGAAACGTTTTGGTTTTTGAAACAGTAGTTCGATGACCGACCGATGATTCGGATCCAGGTTAATCGTTCAATTGTTTCTGTCTTGTGATAACTGGAATGAGAGAGATCCTGAGGCTGTGCAGGTATGGGACTGGACAGTGGAAGGAATCCTGAGGCTATGCAGGTATGGGACTGTATAGTTAAGGGAAGGCATATAAGAATTGATTGGTACTACCCATACCAACAAGATTTATCTTCTTTTCGGGAGCTTAGAACATAAGAACTTTATAGTTAAGCGTGCTTGACTTAGAGTAATTATGGGATGGGTGACCTTCTGGGAAGTTTCCTAGAAAGCGTGTGAGTGAGGACAAAACACGCTGAAAAGACTTGTATTGGTTTGTGGGGACAGTCGGCGATTCTGAAAGCAGTCTGGATCATTCCAAAGGAATCACGAGATATTTATCCGATGGATAATTGTTTTATCCGATGGATAAATGTTTTATTAAACAAAGACGTGTGTAGTTTCTAAGGAAGAGAACCTTAGTGAACCTTGAGGTTTATCCAATGGATAAACATTGCTTTATCGCATCTGCTTTGTGTAAGCATTGGCATTTCATGTGCATAGTTGTAAGGCCTTGAGCCTAGGAGTTGAGCTTACACCTTGATGCGGGTGCGAATCTTACGGTGACGATCTTCAATGGTCTTTTTGGAGGTATCAGGGTTGGAAGGGCTGACATGTGACCAGTTGGTGATTCTTCTGTGTCGTGGCGAATCCGTGCAATACACTGATATCCTCTACTAGATGCCGTACTTTTCATGTTTGGTCGAGAGTGTTACCGTAAAGCCAGATACGTGCACGTTACGAATGTTGTAGCATCTTGCTCATGGCTGGCAGAAACCGGAACATGTCCTCCCATTTACTCTCTCCGAATGTTTTGTTAGCTCCATGGAGTAGGGGTCAGAGTAGTACCCAGTGACATTGACATTGAGTCATATACATTGCATTGCATTGCATGGCTATTGATGTTTATGGCTATTGATGTTTACATTTACCGTTATACATCGCTGTTCTATTTAAGAATGCATTGTATTGTACTGTTATTGTACTGTTAACTGCTTAACCTGATTTATATTGAGAACCTTTGTAAGCATGTTGGGTACGCTGTTACCCGGTGAGTCGTCCCGTTTTTACTACTGCTGTTTTGTTGTGTTGATGAACGGGAATCTCACCCATATCTGTATGTTTTCTGCTGGTACTTGCTATTGCTGTTTGAACAGATGGACGTGACGATGGTTCAGTTCTGCAGTCCCTTTGAGTTCGGAGGTGGACTCTTTTGCTGTTTTAGTTTTGTTGTCGGCCAGACTATGTCAGTTTTTGTAGTACCTTTTGGGAGCTATGACTCCTAGTACTTATTGTATTTTCTTATGTTAGTCATACATTAGACTTATGTCTGTATACAGTAATGTTGATGTTTCTGTTTTCCGTTTTCTGTTTCTGTATCTATAATACTGTATGTATGTCCTAGTAATGCATGGTGAACCTAAGTTCACTTATTAGTATTATTTATTACCTTTACTAATCCCATTACATCTTTATGAAAAGAAAAGAAAAAGAAAAATCGTATTTTTCGCATTAATAAATATTTTCGGCCTTATAAACGTTCGGGAATGTGACACTCGGGAAAGGGTGTTGCATTATTTGGTATCAGAGCTGGCCGAGTCTTTTTGGGGTTTGTAGGTTATGGTCTGTCTTGTTTGTGTTGTGTTTTCTCTGATTGTTTTCTGTGTTATTGTTTCTGAGAGAAAACAATGTTGGAGAGGATGATGACTTTGGTCTATCCTTTTGTATTGTTTGTTCTCTGTGTTGTGTTTCTGTGAAGAAGACAACGATTGTTTGTTACTCTCTGCATTATTGTTTCTGAAGGGGAATGATATTGGACAGGGTAGTAATGTTTTTGCTTTCTTGTAAGTTGTCGCTCGCAGAGTTCTTTAGAACGAGTGCTTTTCCGATGAGTTGAAAGACATGGAGTTCCTGCAGCTACGTCAAGGAGGAATGTCTGTCAAAGAATATGCTGATCGTTTTGAGTCCCTGCTGAAATCTTCGAGGTATTTCCATCTTCATCTCGATGAGGAGTGGAAGTGCACAAAGTTCGAAGAAGGTTTAAGGGACGAGATTCGAGGAGAGGTGCTACCTCTTGAGGTCAAAGAGTTCTCAGTTTTGGTAGATGAATGCTTCGTAATCGAAGATCTGATGAAGACTTGTGGAGGAAGGCAACGTCACTCTGGACCGACTAGGTTCCATAAAGGCACCAATGGTCGTGATGATAGATCTCGATGGAAACCATATTCGAAACAGCAAGGTCAACAACAACGTTCTGTAGGAGGAAGCAGCGGGAGTATTAGTCAATCTGGAAGCGCCCCAAAGAAGTGCATGAAGTGTGGCAAGAACAATCATGTAACCAGAGGATGCTCGATCAAGGGGATCATATGCTTCAAGTGTGGAAAACCAGGGCATACTTCACGCAACTGTGTGCAATCAAAAGCTAGACATTCTGTCAACGATGTGCAAGCAGCGAAGCCTAAGGCAATGAGTCGAGTTTATACGGGGGATGATGCTGAGACTTCTCAAAAGGAAGATTTGATTCACGGTCAGATCGTCGTGGAAGGTAGAACCTTATCTGTATCTTTCCTTACCCTAAGATTTGGTGATTTTTGCACTTCCTGCAAAGCCTGTTATAACTGCGAAAGTCTGTTTGACCTGTTCTATTTTCGTAGTGGATAGAACGTTTTTGATTGATTTAATCTGTTTGCCTCTTTCGCAAATGGATGTGATCATAAGGATGGATTGGTTATCTTGTAACTATATCCTATTAGACGGTGCAAACAAAACCTTAGTTTTCCCTGATTCGGATAATTCTGGATTTGGATTGCCAACCAAGAAAACGTTTCTCTGAGAGGAGGAGCTCAATGAATACATGTTACTAATGAGTTTCCGGAAGTCTTTCTTGAAGACGTACCAGGTGTACCGCCAGTTCGAGACATCGAGTTGTGATCGATCTTGTGCCAGGAACAGGACCAGTGTCTATGGCACCGTATCGTATGGCACCTGCTGAGTTGGAAACCTTGAAGGAACAGTTGGTAGACTTATAGGGAAAAATAGTTCGTTAGACCCAGTGTGTCGCCGTAGGGAACGCCTGTGCTGTTGGTGAGAAAGAAAGACGAAACATCCTGCTTATGTGTGGATTAGCGCCAGTTGAACAAAGTTACCATTCAGAACAAGTATCATCTTCCGGGAATAAATGACTTGATGGATCAGTTGAGGAGAGCGGCAGTTTTCTCCGAGATTGATTTGCGATCGGGTTATCACCAGATTCGTGTGAAGACAGAAGATATACCGAGGACAGCGTTTCAAACACGCTATGGGCACTATGAGTACCTTGTAATGCCGTTTGGTATAACGAATACTCCTCTATATTCATGGATTACATGAATAGGATCTTTCATCCATACCTAGATAAGTTTGTCGTTGTTTCATAGACGACATACTCATCTATTCGCGAAACCAGGAAGTACACGCTGAATATCTTAGTGTGATTCTTCAGGTTCTGAAGGAGAAACAGCTATATGCAAAGTTGTCCGAGTGTGAGATTTGGCTCGACGAAGTAAAGTTTTTGGGTCATGTGATTTCAAAGGAAGGATGAAGCGTTTGAATGGATTGAAGCTTGTGAGGAAAGTTTGCAAGGATTAGAGAGAAGGTTGACTGCTTCACCTGTGTTAGTGCTGCCTGATCTCAAGGGAATATTTGTGTTCACACTCCTACGTATTCCTCAATGTATTAGACAATTGAGTGAATTGGTAATATGGTGTCCATTGGTCTGGACATTTTCGTATTACTTCGCTGAAAGTTTTGTTATTACTATTTCTTGAGTTATAACATAAACAACTTCTCGATACTGGAAGTTTCTTGATGAAACTTAGTCTAATCACTTTTACTTTTGGTGAAGGTGATCCAGTCTGATTTTTGCCAGACTGTTTATCTTTTGATTCCAAAGTTTATTGGAAGGTTCTTATGAAAGAAGGAACTTTATTAGAGTCATGGATGTAAACATGTATTAGCTATGCATTTTTACACTCACGAACCTACTGAAGAGTCTTTTTGCATACTGAAGAGTCTTTTTGCATACTGGATATTTCTATATTCATTCCAGATGGGTAAAATTCTTTTGTATACGTTCTTACTTTCTTTTGAGACCAAGACCAGGAAAAATTTTCCTTTGTTGAAAATTTCTTTCCTTAATCTTCAGCGACCGAGTAGGTTTAGTTTTGAGCCACGGAATTTCGAGGACGAAATTTTTTTAAGAGGGGTAGGAATGTAACACCCCGATTTTCACGATTTTCACGTTTTCTAATTCTTCCGTATTTTAACGTCTTTATTTTATTCGAGGTCTTAGGAATGGAAATAAAATATTCCGAGACCATAGTCATGCTCGACGATATCGTAGGAAGCTACGATTAAGTTTTGAGTCAAAAACTCAAACGGAGTCCGGTCTGCATTTTTACACTGACAGTATGATTTTACTGCTTAGAAGACCTCAGATAGACCCGTGAACGAGACAGTAAGTCTTAGAATTCGATTATCTACGTTTTGGTTAAATTTCGTAAAAATTTCAGAAAAATAACTTCCTGACCTTCGTTCGGGCGAAATTCTCAATCGGGTGACGAACGGAGCCACATACGGACTTACCGAGACTCGTCAACAGATAATCTTGATATCACAACATCCCAGGACACTTGGGAGAGTATGCCAGAGTCGTCATGATGATCGGAAAAATCTAGACGCGAAATGACCAAAATGCCCCTAACCTTAGTCTTTTGCACTTTTACCATTTTACCCTTTTGGCAAATGACTATTTTGCCCTTAAGTGACTTGTTTTAAGGCTGAACTCAGCCCATCCAGCCCCTCATTCACGAAATTTCTGCCCAAAGAAGAACACCGTTGTTGTTCTTGAAGAGAAGCTCCATTTTTCTTCTTGAAAAGCTTGAACCACTTGTTAGAATCACTTGATTCCTTGAGCAATCTTCATTCATTTTAAGGTAAGATCACTTCTATGATCTCTTAGCTTCTTGAATATCTCTTTATTTCAAGATCAATCTTCATTTTCATGAAAATTATTTCTTAGATCCAAAACTTTGAAAATCCATAGGAAATTGTAGAAAAATCCTTTTGAGGTAAGACCAAGTTCTTTGAACTCACCTCATCATTCTCTACCTAAACCCAAGAGCTTATGATTCAACTCTCATCATAGCTCAAAAAGCACATTAGGGCCGAACCCTTTTGAAGATGATGAATAGTGTTTTTCATCAATTTTTGATTTCTAACACTTGATTTCATTCTTAGCTTTCCTAATGCCTTTGAATCCATGAAATGGAAAACCAAGATCAATTCCTAGCTTTATTCTCTTTAGGGTGGCCGAAACCCTCTTTGTGAGAATTGTTGAGTTTGGTTTGATTGTTGTTTAATGTTTGATTGTTTGGTTGTTTGTAGTTGGTGACAACTATCAGGAGGTTCACAAACCGATCAACCGACTTTGATCTGGGAATCTGCTCTTCAACAGGTATGGGGAGAAGAACCTCATCACACCAAGATGGTGGTGGTGAAGATGGTTGTTTACTTTATGTGTGGGTGAAACCCTTTAGTTTGGGTTCACTTTTAATTGTTATGTTTTTCAAGAACAAGGTTGTCTTGATGAGTGTATGCTTTAGTATGTTGTAGTGTGCTTTAGCATATGTTGATGATGATATGATTGAATAAAAATCATTTTCATGTATGTTGGAAAACCTACTTTGATCATTAGATCAAGTATGGACTTTTTATTGTTGATTATGAGACCATAATGTGTGATGGACTTGGATGTTTGATTATGATGTAGTAATGTGTATTATGGTTATCATGATTGTGTAAGTGTTGTGAGCCATACTTTGATTGGTTGATGAAGTAAAACCTCACATTGATTCCTAGTTGGCTATTAGCCATGACCTTGAGGAAAGGAAAGATATGAATAGTTCTTGGACAAGTCAAGTTTTGATGTAAAGAAAGTGTTTTCAATAACTTGTGTTTTTCAAAGAAAAACCCTAAGTGACTTTAAATGGAATTAAATCTCAAAATGTTTTCACCAAAGTGAAACATATTTTATACCTTATCCCTAGTCCATATAGTTAGTCAAGGGACTCAAAATGAGAAAAGAAGTGTTTTCATGAAGAGAATCAAAATGGTTCCATAAGGTTGATGTCTTGTTTTAAGGCAACTTTTCGCTAAGCGAATTTACTTTCCCTACGCGAAAACAGGGAAAGTCTTAGTTGGGCATCACTGCCTCACTTTCGCTAAGCGAATTCATATTCGCTAAGCCAACCCAGCAAATTTCGCTACGCGAATTACATCTCGCTGAGCAATCCAGAGGTGTTTCTAAAGAGGTGCAACCGTCTGAACTTGCGCTAAGCGAATTCATATTCGCTAAGCGAATCCAATATATTTCGCTACGTGATTTGTGTCTCGTCGAGCGAACCAGAGGAGTTCCAAAGGAGGTATTACTGCCTCATTTTCGCTAAGCGAATGTAAATCCGCTAAGCGAATTTCATGTTTCAGAAAATGCTAGAAATGAAGTAAGTAGTTCAAATGTTGTTTTAAATCAAATGAGTTTTCAACTGTAAAAGTTGTTTGGTTTAAAAAAGGAGTTTTCTTAAAGTTTTACGCGTGAAAAACCTAAGTTAAGTAATTAACTTAGAGTTGAAGACAAGGGTTAATTAAGTATGGTATGTGGTGGAACAAGACCATGTACTATACCATTGATGACTTAGTACATCAATGAGTTCATAAGACTTAAGTGAAATCAACACCTGTTTCCTTAATTGAAAAACAAGGGATTAATATCGTAGAAAGGCTTAAAGACTTATCTAAGAGGATTCTCAATCCTTATTCATAATGCTTAGGACTTGAGACATAATTCATAAGACGTAAACACAAACACGAAACATTTTGGTTTTTGAAACAGTAGTTCGATGACCGACCGATGATTCGGATCCAGGTTAATCGTTCAATTGTTTCTGTCTTGTGATAACTGGAATGAGAGAGATCCTGAGGCTGTGCAGGTATGGGACTGGACAGTGGAAGGAATCCTGACGCTATGCAGGTATGGGACTGTATAGTTAAGGGAAGGCATATAAGAATTGATTGGTACTACCCATACCAACAAGATTTATCTTCTTTTCGGGAGCTTAGAACATAAGAACTTTATAGTTAAGCGTGCTTGACTTAGAGTAATTATGGGATGGGTGACCTTCTGGGAAGTTTCCTAGAAAGCGTGTGAGTGAGGACAAAACACGCTGAAAAGACTTGTATTGGTTTGTGGGGACAGTCGGCGATTCTGAAAGCAGTCTGGATCATTCCAAAGGAATCACGAGATATTTATCCGATGGATAATTGTTTTATCCGATGGATAAATGTTTTATAAAACAAAGACGTGTGTAGTTTCTAAGGAAGAGAACCTTAGTGAACCTTGAGGTTTATCCAATGGATAAACATTGCTTTATCGCATCTGCTTTGTGTAAGCATTGGCATTTCATGTGCATAGTTGTAAGGCCTTGAGCCTAGGAGTTGAGCTTACACCTTGATGCGGGTGCGAATCTTACGGTGACGATCTTCAATGGTCTTTTTGGAGGTATCAGGGTTGGAAGGGCT